>OZ007563.1:191836520-192436520 GCA_963931875.1 Pollenia griseotomentosa | reverse complement strand
TGAATTTTTTACAAATTTTTCCTATTTCTATCTCTCTTTTTCTATCTATATAACATCCTTTGTTATGTTTTTAAGGACACAAAGGGGATGGTTTAGCTTAGTTTAGTTTAGCCAGCCTGTTATTATTAGTTTCAAATTGTTGCCAAGCAAATTTGTAATAAAATCTAATGCCGTGCTCAGATATACCTTTTTTATTGAGTCAATAATCGGTTTATTGACATAATTATTTTTCTGTTCACATATACACAAACAACATTCAACGTAAACAAAAATGTACATGTATAAGCAAAATGTAAACAAGTTTTGACATCTTTAAGAAATAAACATCTGGCTTTTGCGATGACCTAATGGATGGGCATTTGTTTTGTTGTAATTTCAGTTGCCAAATGTCAAAACCCTGTTTAGTAAGTTGTGTTTTGCTCAATAATCACACTTGTGACAGGGTCGCATTTTAATTTTACTCAATATTTATAACAATTTTGTATTTTTTGAGAAATAACTAAATTGCAATTTTATATGGATAATTGAGCTCAATAATGTTATTAATTGCGTAAAACCTTATTAAGGTGCATATCTGAACACGGTTTAATAGAAAATGTTGATTATGATGTTTTTGGCTTAAATAACAACACAAGGTAATAGAAATATTTTAAAAAATATTTTCTAAGAAAAAAAAGTGAAAAAAACAAACACAAATCAAATAAACATGGAGAAGCTTTGTTTAAGCCTATAATTTTCGTTTGAGTCTTGGCTTAAGTTTGGACACACTAGGCAATAATCTTAATGGCAAAGTTTAACCCCATATTCATAAAAAAAATTCAGTTTTATAAAAGGTTTTTAAATGAATTGTTTATGAAAATTTGTTCAATAGGCCTTTTATAAATCCAAAAATGCTTTTATGAATATAGGGGTAAGTCTTCAGTCGGGACTAATGTATTGACTTTGTTCAAGTCTTAAGCCTTAGGTTAAGTTAACTTTATTAATAATTTCGATAATAATTTTATTTATTGTCATGACTTAAGCTCAGTTATTCTTGGCTATTATTCGAGCTATGGGCGTGACCTTAGTCTTGTCTATAGGCTCGACTATAGCATGGACTTGAGTCTCGACTATATTCTAGTTTATAATCTCTATTATATTTTGTTTTTCTAGCCTATGGTTTGGTCCGTAGCCTCGCCTACAGTTTGGTTCATAGTCTCGACTATAGTCTGGTCTTTATTCACGAGTATAGGTTGGTCTAAAGTCTAGACCATAGTCTGGCTAATAGTCACGACTATAGATTAGTCTATTATCATGTCTATAGCTTGGTGTTAAAACACGAATATAGTTTTTGTAATTTGTAATTTTGTCATTTTTTTGTTCTTTGTAGCATCCATACTTTGGTTTATAACTATATAATCTAGTATAGGGTCTTGTATGTGGCTTTAGTTTTGACTATAATTTAATCTTAAGCCTTGTCTTTTGTCTGGAATATAAGAAAGCCTTTTATGTAAATGCAATAATTTTTTTTATTTATTTATCTTTCTATTCAAAACTTTGTCTAACTTTAGTTACATTTATTCAACAGGAGAAATAAATACAAATTTTTAAAAAAGTTACTGATGTTTATCAGTCAGCAAACTCAAAAGCACGTTTTCTAAATAAATAGATTTTTTATGTATAAAATCAGCAGAGAAACAGAAAAATATTTGTAAGTGAAAAGTTTATAAAAATTGGTTACAAAAAAATAAAATATTTATGAAACCTTATCAAATGTTTTCTTTAACACTTTTTACATTTTATTAACAGTTTTTTTTTACCTGGGGCCTGATTCTGGCAGTCGTGATCGAGTAATTTCTCGATTCGAAAGCAATTTAATATTTAATTATTTCAGTCAATTCTGAACGAATTGGAATTATTTTTTCAGTGTTGTAAAGCATTCATTTGAGTTTCACAATACTGAAAAAATAATTTTGATTCGTTCAGTATCGACTGAGATAAAATTGCCTTCGAATCGAGAAATTACTCGATCACGACTGCCAGAATTAGGCCCCTGGTATATTATGCCATTTACCTTCCACGTATTTTTTTAATTAATACTAAAAAAAAACATTTATTATGCACCACATATTGAGAATAAAATAAAAGTAAAAATCCAGGATGAAATAAAGAATGATAAAAAAAGTAAGTTATGTATGAAAGTATTTGTGATGGTTACTGGGGGGGTTTGTACATATGTACCATTATTTGAATCATTTAAAGGGTTTTAAGTGAAAGTCGTACATTAAATACGAATAGTTAGACATTGCATTGGAATACAGCAAAAAATTGTTAAGTTTTAATGGTTAATTAGATTGCTTTGCGCAATTTGTAGCCGATTTATGTCTAACCTTAATTCTTGCCTATTGTATTGTTTTTTTTTTTGCAAATATTTTTAAATTCTTGTTACATTTTAAATAAGACTAAAAAGTTTGATCTTAAAAATTTTTTTTAATATTATCTTTTCTAAAGTGAGAGCTCCTAATACATACATCCATTTTTAGTTTTAAAAAAAATTATTTTATAATTAGTATAAATTAACTACTAGTCTATAATTTTTGCTAGAAATCTTTATAAATTTTAATAAAACTTGCCACATGAACGTGAACTAGTCTGGTCTACAACTCTTCAAAGTGTTGGAGTATTAAATAAAAATAATAAATAATAAAAAAAAATTCAACCACAAAGTTTTATAAATTTCTTTAAAACTTGCAAAATAAACGTAGGGCAGCCTGTTTTGCAAATTCGAAAAAGTTTAAGGGCATTTTCTTTAATATAGATGACGTCCTCTTTATGCCCTTTTTCATAAGGTCAAAAAAATAGTTTTTATTAAATATTTATTATTATTGTTAAATAAAAATCAGAAAAAATTTGTAATTTCCAGATATCATTATTTTTCAAGAGAGCCTTACTTCCATAAATGAATTATGACAAAGCTTGGCATATGACGTAGAAGAGTCTGATCCATTAACTAAAAATCATTTTTTGTATGGTAATAAAAACAAATTATTTTTTGTGCATTTTTTTGCTAATTTTAAATAAAAGTTAGATTAAAAGAAAATTGCTTTTATTTACATAGTACGTTGTTATTGGTCTAAGAGCTGTTTTAAATTATTAATTTCAATAAGTTCTGTAAAGAAACGTTTAATTTATCGTGCATTACGAATTATATATATCTTTATTTATTTATATTAATGTTTATTTTCTATGTTCTCTGTAATTTCTTTGTTCTATATTATAATGACAGGAAATTCAAACTAAAAGTATAATGTTATTTTACTCCACATTTTTTAACTTTTTGTTGTTCCAATTTTTTTTTCATTGTTTGTATTTTTTACTACATCAGAAAAGTCAACAACCTCTCAGGGTACTTTTTTTAATATTTACGTGCTTGAAATGTAGTAAATGGTTTATTTATACTCCCTGCTAAAACAAAGACATTTTAGTGGGTTTGTTTTTCCATACTGTTACCCGATTTAAAGCTAAAAAACGGAAATTTGTGTCTTTTGAAAAAAAGAAACATTTCGTTCTATGGCACAAAAGAATAACAAGAAAGAAAGGCAACCAAAAACAAAATTGTTAACAACTTTAAAGGCAACATGGTGTAAATAGGACTGAAATAATAACATAAAAAAACAGAAACAAATTGTTTAAACATGCAATCAAATATGTAGAAGAGATAAAATGTTAAACATGAATTATTTATAAAACAAAAATATCTAAAAAGTAAAAAAAAAACAAAAAAAAAAAAAAAACAGGGATCTAAATAAAGAAAACAAAGGAAGCTGTGAAATAACAAAAATGCTAAATAAATATTAATAAAGAACCTTACAGTAGGCTTTTATTTTTAATGGTTATAGCCCAACAGTTACCTGAGAGCAAAAATGAATACCAAATTAATAATTAATAAAAAAAAAAACAAAATTATAGCAATTTCCGCTTAAAAAGTCCTTAAAGTCCTTAAAAATTCCCTAAAAAACTAAAAAGTTCTATTAATTAATAAAGAAATTATTCGAAATGTGAAAAGTTATAAACGATAAACAGCCTCAATTCATTTATTAAACAGTACCCTAAGCGTCCTTGTTTCTTCTATTCAAATTCTCAAATAAAGCTTCGTAAAAGAAATTAAAATCATATATAACTTTAAAATGCGGGATTCCTTGCAAATTTTGAGACCTTAGTAAAATATAAATATATTTTAAATATTAACCAACGCTATTTCTGACCTTGTCTAATCTTTCTGGCAACATATGGATTCCGCTCCATACAATTGTTATTTTTTTTTTCTAAGGACAAGTATATTTTATTCTAAACTGAAGCGCATTTAAGAAAGAAAGAAATACACGGAAAAAGAATCCATGTCACTTAATGCCACATAATTTATTAAGGATACAAACAACAGAGAGTGGAATATACGACACAAAATACTAAAAAAGCAACTAAGGACGTCAAGCATGTGGTTCGCATTTCATTCACTCAGTAAGATAATTTTTCTTCCATATATCTTTCTCATATTGATTAATATTTGTATTTAATGCACATGAATTAAAAATAATTTATCATAACCAACCCTTTTGCCAATAAAATATATGGCCGCAATTTTTAATTTATCATAACCAACCCTTTTGCCAATAAAATATATGGCCGCTTTTATTTTACTTTAAAACCATGTTCATTTACTAAAGTTATAGTTTTAATACTTATTTTTCATGTACAAAATTCATTTATATTTCCTGCCATGCCAGGAGCAAAAAGAGGGCGAGTCAACAAAAGTTTAATTTATTTGTGGATTTTCGTTTCAATTCTGACTTTCGGTTTTAGCTCTAATTTGCGTACACAATTTTTCGATACTTGATTTTAGATTTTTATACATATCGCACTTAATCAACAAGAGGGTATTAACTCAAAATTTCAAAACTTTCAGTAGAAGCAAAACAATTTTGAATTTTACATTAAAGGCATATGAAAATGTAGACAAGATAGCATGATATTTTTACAGCGAGTAGATATAAATATTACGTGTCGATTTCTTCCAAAAGGTGTAAAAAACTTTCGAGTTAATGCTCTCTTGTTGATCAAGTGCGATGAGCCTTTAATTAAGTGTCTCCAAATCGCCACTTTTGTCAATTGTTTTGGTGACACTAAATTTTTCGCTGCCTTTGAGAAAAAAGAGAAATATACAAATTTTTGCTTCTTCTTAATTTTTATACCCACACCACAATAGTAAAGAAGGTACTATGCAATTGTGCTGATGTGTCTAAAACTACAAAATAATACTTTCGGAGACGATTTAAGGATGTCCCTCCGTCCGGCTGGCTGACTGGTTAGTGCCTATAACATCCTATTACGTTGGTATTTAGATTAAATTTGGACCAGACCTTTTTTATTGCAATCTTATTCATCTTACCATTTTTTATTGGAATCGTTTCATATACGGCTACCTTATTAATGTTGGTATTGATATAAAAATTGGCGACAGTAAATTATATGATAGCCACTTTTTCAAGGCAAAATATTGCGCTGGCGGGTCCAAAATTACCCATAGAACACTTAAAGGTAAAGAAATTTCATATAGATGAAGATATCTTTATAATGGTCGACACAAAAACTTTTACATAAATCTTAACCTCATAACATAATTTTGTTCTGGCGGGTCCATTATTGCCCATGGCACTTAATCTCGAAAAATGTGTCTGTATATACAATGGTGTAGAATATCAAATGCTAGGGCTTGACGGACTATAATTTCTTACTTGTTTTGTTTTGATTTTATTAAATAAATCGATAAAAAGGCCTGTGCAAAAAGTAAAACCTGTAAAACCTGTTTAAAAAATAATAGAAAAATAGCAGTATATAGGCTTTAGTTTAGAATACTAACAGTTTTTCAAGTAAAACTATAGTCTAGACTGCAGATCAGCATACTATACTAAACTTTACGACAGGCAATAGACCAGAATGCAATATTAACTATTGTCCAAACTTTATGGTAGTCGCTAGTCCAGACTGATTACTATTCTGTGGGTAAGACCATATAGAAGTTTCTAATCGAGACTTTAGACAAGACGCTTATCTGGACCTTATCCTAATTTATAGGCTAGTCTTTCGCTAAGTTTTTTTTTTCATTTAACACTTGCTAGTCCAAACGATATCCTAGTCTCTAGTCCAGACTATATGGTTTTTTAGTTCAAACTATTGGCTAGTCTTTAGTTAAGGCTACTTGCTCATTAACACTTGTTTCATAGTCAGATTATAACATTGCCTCTTGTCCAGACTATAGGCTAGTCTAAATATTTATCTCTTAATTTTTTACCTCTGCAACCAATAATTTCTAATATTATTTCTATTTTAAAAGTCCTCCTTTTTTAAAAAAACTTTTTTAAAATACAAAATGTTGCAATAATTAGTCAGTTTGCAAATCAGGAAGAATGCTTTATTATTATAATTATTTAATAATATTATAATTTTTTCTGTGGGACTTTTAGAAGAAATTAAATTATATTTTTTATTGAAGTTGCCTTTCTGGTTGAGATGATTTTTATTGGTTATTGATTCCATTTTTTAGGGTTTATTAAACACAATTGTTGGCTTGAAACAAACCACTAATAAAAGAACTAATAAAAAATAGGAAAGTTTTTAAAACTAATGGCTTAAAAAAAAGAGTTTAATTTTTCCTTAACAAGCTTGAGGTAGTGAAGGTAATCTCTAATTATTAAACAACTGGCTGCTTGTTAACAGATGTTTCTTTCCTTTTATTAACTTTCCACATTAACCTTTATTTCCTGTGTGCAACACCACCCACACATTTGCGTTATTTGCATTCCCTGTAACATCCTTTGGGGCGTACGGGGAATGGTAATAATGCATTAAATATTCTTTATGGTTTTGCGTAAATTATTTACCGCAACCATCCTGAACAACTTGCAACTGCAACTTATACTTAATTATCCTCCTCATCATCATTTGGTTCGTTATGCACTTCGTCATTTAGCATCAGCTTGATGCCAGACTTAAAGAATTTAAAATGACAGAAATTTAAGCATGCCATTCTCCAATTCCTGTCTATCTCTTTGTCCTTCTCTCTTATATTTCTCCAAAGGATTTTCATAAGTAGAATGTCATTATTAAAACCATTTACTGCATACTATTTTTTCCAAACCAAAAAAAGAGCATTTGTTTGGTCTTTTTTCTTTTCGTTATTATGGAAATTTATGGCCAAAAACTGTTTAAAGTTTTTATTTTATTTCATTTGCTTTAAAGTTCCTTTTAAAGAAGTAGTAAGTGAGACGCATTAAAAATGGAAATTTGTACATCAAGTACAGCTGCTGCTGGAGAAATATTCACATGTTCATTAACTGAAGGAGACTGGAAGTTTTAAATTATTCTGTAGTTATAATAAGCTGGGCGTTTTGTTAAAAAAATTCTTTTTATCATTTCATATTTAATAAAATCTCCTTTGGAGAAAAAAAAAACACTCAATGTTAGCATGTCTAAAGGAATATAGTCAGTTTCAATGTCAGTTTAACTATAGAAAACCGGACATTTTTACTTTTAGTGGCAGTTCTCTTATAGAAAAGCAGTCAGTTTTTCTATGGGAAATCAGTAATTTTCAGTGTCACTTTTACCTTCTATAGAAAAGCAGTCACTTTCACTTTTAATGGGAAACCAGACACTTTCAGTGTCAGACATTTTGTAGAAAAGCAGTCACTTTCAGTGTCTCAGTTCCAATAAAAAACCAGTCAGTTTCAGTTTTCCTATAAAAGAGCAGTCACTTTCAGTTTCACTTTTACATATTAAAAATAGTGTTGCTTTCAGTTTCAGTTGAACGTATAGAAAATCAGGGAGCTTAAGTAGCAGTTTTCATATTTTACTAAAGAAAACCAGTGACTTTAATTATACGTTTTCCTATAGAGGAACTAGCTACTTTTAGTGTTAGTTTTCTTATAGAAAAGTAGTCGCTTTTAGGGCCGGGTTTTCTATATAAAAGTAGTTACTTTCAGTGTCAGTGTTCCTATAGAAAAGCATTCAGCTTCCGTGTACATTTTTTTCATAAGAAACTAACCACTTTCAGTATTCGTTTTCCTGTAAGAAATTTGTCCCTTTTTCCCCCGTTTTCACAACTTACAAATAGCTAAAGGTATGCCTTCATAGGCCGTGTAAGCAGTATTTCATTATTACAACTTTACTTTAACCTACGATTTACTTTTCGTTAATCATAAAAACGGGCCTAAAAAACTATTTTTTTAAGCCGTTATTTTTAGTCAGTGCAATCATTTTATGTGGATTTATTATTTGAAAGAAACAAGTTAGCTTTCTTGTAGTCACTTTAGTGTAACTTTTTTCTAAAGAAAACGAGTCACTTTTTTTCGAAAAAAAACATAACTTCTTTATAGAATTTTTTAAATATTATGTTTATCACTGTTTTTGCATGCATTTGCGAAGTTTTCCCAGCTAAGTCAAGCTCGTAAACAGTTGCTAACAATTCCATATTTTTTATCTTCTGCAAAAAAATCAAAAATATCATAAATTTTTTTTTTTTAAATTTTCGCTCAAAAGTTAAATTCAAACTAAAACTTTTGACAGCTTAAAAAGGGAAATATCAATGTTAAACTTACAGTGAAGGGGAAAATGAATTAAAAATAAATTGCGCTTTGCCATATCAGCTAACCAAAAAACCGCAAAAACCAAAAACTTTAACGAAAATATTTAATTGTAGTCAGGGTATGGCAAATGTCTAAAGTGAATGGCGAGAGGAATACAGTAGTAGATGCCAACAACTGCTTTAAATAGGACAATAGTACTTAACACATACTTACACAAACACACTATTGTGCCACTATTCCACATTTTTAATCGTTAAGTAAATCGCTTTTAATGTGGAGGAAGTGTATGTATGTGTAGTCACATATGTGCGTTTGTGTTGTATGTGAAACAGAAACTTGATGGTTTGCTTAACTAAAACTTATTGAGAAAAAATAGTTTTTGATCCTTAAACAAGTCATGTCTTGATTTTGGTTGGTATATAATAGTGTGTATGTATGTGTGGCAACAGCGACAATATGCTGCAAATTGTAATTTCCTTGACAAACATTGATGTGGCACAAAGATTAATGGGTTACATTTTTTCCCGTTTACTTTTTCTACACATTTGAAAAAATAATAGAATAAAGCAATTGTATGTTGGCAAAAGCCAAACAAATAAGCGTAACAAATTTATCTACAAATGGAAATGAAATTCTGTCTGAAAAATACAGAAACTTTTTTTAAGAAATTTTTTTTTGCTATTGACAGGGAAAAAAATAGATAATAGTTTCTTATTTGTTCCTAACAACAACAAAAAAACTACTGCAAAACTATCTGAAGACACTTTACTTACAAGTTTTTAAGAACATCTTATTTTTATAAAAAGAAAAAGCAAAAAGGCTAAAAATTTAAATGTATTTGAAACACAACAAAAAGGCAGCGAAAATCGTCTTAACATTTGTTGTTCTTTCAAGCATCCCTTTTTAATACTTTGTAATACTTTACATTCACTTACGACAAGAACAATAAGACTTTTTGTATATGGCTGCTTCAAAAAAATGGAATTTGTGCCAGTTTCTGACAGAAGTTGTTGCCGGTATTTACCTTTAAAAAAAACAAGATAACATAGTGAACAAACTATAGGAGGAAAAACTACAAAGTGACTTTTTGTTTACATACCAGGAAGGGATACTGAAAGTAATAGGGTTTTTTTTAACAAAATTAACACTGAAAGTGACTGGTTTGCTTTTAAGGACAGTGACACTAAAAGTTATTGATAACCTGTTAAAAAACTGACACTAAAAGGAAACTAACACTTAAAGTGACTGGGTTTTCTTTAGGAAACACTGGCACTTAAAGTGACTAGATTCTATAAAAAAAACTGCCACGGAAAGCGAATGATTTTCTGTAAAGGAAACTGACGCAGAAATTGTCTGGTTTTCTTTTTAGAAAACTAAAAATTTAAATTGCGGATGTCATCTTGAAAATCTGACACTGAGAGGAAAGTAACACTTACAATGACCGGTTTTGTTTAAAGAAAACTGAAACGGAATGGGGCTTGTTTTCTTAGAGGAAATACTGGCTATAAAAGTAACTGGTTTCTTTAAAGAAAACTAACACTGAAAATGGCTGTTGTACTTTTAAGAAAACTGACACTAAAAATAGTTTATATCCTGCTAAAAAATTAACACTTAAAGTAACTGGCTTTCTTTTTTGGGAAAACTGATATTAAAAGAAACTGCTGACGTTCATATTTCCTTGAAAAAACTGATACTTAAAGGTACTGATATCCTGTTAATAAACTTACACTTAAAGGAAACTGGCACTAAAAGTGACTAAAAGGAGAACGGCCGCTGAAAGTGACTGGTCTCTTTCTCAATACTGAAACTCTCACTGACATTTATGGTTTTCTTTTATGAATTATAAATGGCGATTTGTTATTTTTTCATTCTTAACTTTAACATCCATTTTCGGTTTCCTTTTCATTATATTAAAATATTGTTTAACCTTTAGGATTCCATTTTTTTCCTTTTATTGCACTTGTTTATAATTTTGTTGTTATTTCTGGCAAAACATAGAAAAGTTGCAAAAAGCAAGTTATATTGTATAATATTATTTTTGTATAAGTTACAAAGTTAAAGATATTCTTTTATTTATTTATTTTTTATTCTTGCTTTTGTTTTTACTCCTAGCATCATAAAAAACAGGGCAAACTGTTTTTGCTTTAAATGAAAAATTCTGCTTAAATTACTCATTAAAAAAGTATAAATTCGAAATAAGCCTGTACTCTTTTTTGTAACTGTATAATAAAACTCATTATATGTATCTCATTAACATTCAAGTGTTTATGTCTATAAGTAAAAAAGGGCACAGAGGAGAAAAAGTATGTGGTGTTTGTTACCAAAATGGGTTAATTAAGATAAAATTATAATTGGGTAGACGATGTAGTTGAATAATATACAAAAAATTCAAATGCGTTGCCTACTTTTAGGTAACATTTTTGATAAGTTATCATAATTACTTTTTAAAAGAATGAGATGCTTAAGAACAAGTATTAAGCTTTACGAAAACTTTCTTGGTAATGAATATTTCTAAATAATTTAGATGACTTCAAGGTTAGTTAAAAAAAAAGTAAAAAACCATGTTTCTTGTTTTGCACGTCAGTAAAATTAACTACTGTCTTGTAGAAAAACTCGCTTAAAGATTATTATGTGTTAGATGGGAAAAGAAATCACTCTAAGGAACTATTAAAAAAGGTTTATGGTTCTTTTCGATTTAACCCAAAACCTTACCATATTTTGTGATCTGACTAATGACTTATTAAGATTGTTGTCTATTTTTAGGTTAAAGATACATTTTGAATTTGTTTAATTACAAATATTAAAAATTCTAGAATTATGAATACCACAATTGAATCACTAAGTGCAGAAATAGTTCCCTTTCCCTGACATTAACGTCAACTTCAAATTAGAGTCAGTTCTCCCCTCTATTGCTAAAAACATAAAACTTGGATTGACTACACTGCTTAAGTTGATATTCTCAAAATTGATGTTTTGAAGTAGTTCCCTTTCTGCACTTAGCGATTCAATTGTATAAACTCTTAAAGGTTTTTGGACATTTTTGTAATAAAATTTTTTATCTATACTTAAGCAGCTTACAAAATTACAAATTGTGCTTAAGCAATAATTTTATTCCAGTTTTATTGTATTATTATTGCCATGTCTACAATCAACCACTAAGAGTGATATATGTATACGGTTAGGTTATGTTCCATTGGCAGCAACAATTAAGCAACTTTTACATAGTTCATTGTAAGGGAGTTCTAGCCATTGGGCGTATTTCCCAATGATCGTGAATAGGTTCCTGAGGTGAAGTCTGAACAGCCTTAATGCCCGCTGTGTCCCGTCTTCATTTGTGGTGGGCGAAACACCTATATCATACGCAGAACTGTTACGATTCAAGGTGGTACCTGCGCCAATGAGTCAGCCAAACAGTCTCTTTGTACGCCCCTGTGTCCAGAGAGCCAATTAAGGGTAACCACTTAATCAGAGGCATCCAGTATTCTCAGCCATTTCTGATGTTATAAAAGCATTCTCCCGGATCTTATGGCCTCTTAACTATTGGTAATAATATGGATATTCCTGCCAGATATCGCACCATACCGAATCTGACCGGCGGCATGAATGATAGATAATTCAGTGATACGGTAGCCTATTAGGTATGCTCCAGTTTATCTGCTCGTAGTTAATTCTAGAAATGACATCATACAATTTTTTAGATCCGTCGGTGAATATTCTAATCTAAGTCGCGGGAATTTGTAGCTCAACGTAGTGAGCCATACTATCCAAGATGCTACAGTGAAGCCACGGTCAAAGATTGACTCAGGTGTGGCATAAAAACGTCCGTTTGCCAATTTATATCATACAAAATCTTGCATGTCCGATGTTATAATCCTTCCAAGCACTAGTGGCACTTAGTCTTAGCACTGCGTTTGCAGTCAAACTTTTCGTCAAAATGTCTGGCGGTAACCAATTCAGTATCGTTAACAGTGCCTTAAAGGGCGTGGCTCTAATTCCATCTGCTACCGTTATTGCCACCATTCTCATTATACGCTTAAATCTGGCTCGGTGGTTAATTCCCTTAAGTGACAACAAGCAAACAGCTGCGCCGTAGAATTTAATGGTTTGATGATACGTTCGTATAGCTAGTATACAATCCTCGGGTTGACTCCCCAGCTTAGGCCAATGGCCCTTTTACAGCAGTATAGTTTAGTTTCCGCCTGAGTAGGGAATAGTGTTCATAGCGCAGTTTCAATTGACCTTCCCTTCGTACAGGCGTGTTAAGCCCCCGACATGAATCATGTTCCAGTGGAAAGACTTATTAGTCTAAAGTCATTAGCCTAAGTGTGAGATGTCTTGCCTCCCTTGGGAAGAAGACAATCTTGTTGAGATAATCTCAACCGGGTCTGGAGACTTAAAGGGATGTATGTATTCATCAAAACCTCAAGGATTGACTGTCCAAGGTCCAGGATTCAAATGCCTTCTGTTCATACGATGGAATAACTTATCTTCGAGGAGTTTTCCACATCGCTATAGAATTTCCTCCATGATTGTCTTTTTACCTTCCTAATAAGATTATTGAATCCATTCACTGAAGATAAGAGTGATATATTGCTTTTCTTACTTATTTTTCAGCTTTTAAATAAATACTTACTACCTACTCGTATTCAAAATTCCATTAACTTTCTTCTGGTTTTGTTACTAGTGTTCATACTGGCTGAATATCTTTTTTCTGGGAAATTTAAATGTTTTTTGTGGTTTTATTTAAAATTTTGTTTGTTTTGAACAAGTTATATTAACAGATTTATTCAAGAATTTTGAATAAAATTTTTATTGAATATATTTAGGTCAAAAAATTTTAAAGAAACATATTTTAAATATTTTAATATAAGAATTTTGAGCATAGAAAATTGTGAAATTTTGTATACTTTTTTAGAATGTGGTCTGAAGAAATATCCTTGTTTGGAAAAATTTAGAATTTTAGCTAGATTCTTGATTTTCAAAGTTTTATTGTTTTGCAAATTAAATGCTTTTTAGAACAATGCTGTGTTATTAGATAAGTCAAGTTTTTCTTTTAAAAATATATTTGCAATGAAATTTGAAATTATTTTTAGTTTTGCGTTATTTATGTTTTTTCTTGAATTTGTATTAATTTAAAATTATTCTACTGATAATTTTATTCTTTAAATTTACCACTGTACGTAGCTTAATCCGCTTTTTTTGAATAATTTAAGTTTTCTTACTTTTACTACACTTTTGTCACATCCTTTCATATATCCTTTTTTAAAATTTTCTAAACTCTCTTATAATTAATTATTAAACTATCTTGTTTTTGTGATTAATTTCTTCTATTTTTCGTATATTAAATCTGGTATTTTTTTATCCGCTTTGTACGTTTACAAGTAACTTGTTCGACGTTTGTTGCAAGACTAACGATATGCTGTTGTACGCATAAGAGCGCTGTTTTGTTTCTGGATATGTCTTAGATGAGTATAGAATTTAAGCAAAAACTCTCTTAAGCTGTGCTCTTTGAAGCCAAAAGCGAATTATTTTTACTAAGTTGGACTAAAATATTGCTTTAGACAATGTTGAGCACGAGTGATGAAATGACCTTGTCTAGTTGGGAATGAAATGAAGGTTTTATTTTGTTGTTTTGTATTATTGACTGGGTTAATACAGAAAACATATGGCTATAACATGCTGAGGTATAAAATTTTTGGTAGTTGGACTCGAAGAGCGTTTAAGAATTAAAAAGAGAACGCAGCAAATAAAGAGCATGTATAAAAGATTTCCATCGACTTTAAAAGAAAATTGTTGAGGTATAAAGTGGAATTTGAAGCAAACTACATTTCTCTTCTAAACAACATTAGTGGATTTTGTCAAACAACTAATACAACATAAGAGCTATTTTATGTGGTAAAAAAAAAATAAAAGAGAGCACTAAATACAAAGAAATTTTGCATATATTTCATCAGGTTTCACGTTTATGAGCACATTTTATTAAGTTTCTTTATTAATTTTTATGTTTTAAAAGATATATTTTAAATTTAAAGGTTTTTTATAAATCTAAAAAGCAAATGTAGAAATATATTCGTAAGAAATATCAATTAAAGGAAAAATATATTGAATTTCCTTTAAGAAAATTTCATATCACTTCTTAAAGTAATATGGCCTTAAGAGAACATAAGTGCTTTTTGTTTGAGAACTAAGTGGAAGAAAATGTAATCTGTAAAGTAAAGGGGCGAAATTGTATTAAAAATAATTGAAAACGGACTAAAAAGTATATAAGTAATTTCTATGTGGAAACAAAACAACGTAATTGGAAGTTGTTTGGGAGCTAAATGTCCATAAAGAGGTTTATTGCTTTACAAGCAAAAGTGTAGACAGTGTTGGATTCTCAAAAAAACAGAAGCTTAAGTTTAAGACTTGTGTAACAAAAAATTTATATATCTTTAAAAGTGGATTTTAGCTAAATAAAATTTTAGTTCTGTAGAACATAAGGATTTTTTCGTGAGAAGTGGAAAACAAGCCGTGTGTGGATCCTTAATCATCTCAAACATATGTGTGTGTATTTTGTTTGGAAACTAAGCTAAAAAAGTAGGAAGACTAAATAAAGTAAATTTTTTAAAGTTAAAATAAAAAGATATATTGGGAAATTTAATAAATTCCAAAAATTAAGAGCTAAACAGAACACAAGTGAATTTCTCTTAGGAAAAAGTGTATTACAATGGGCAAATTTGTGTAAAAAGGGATTATTTTTTGCTTTCACGAAATAAAGAAATTTAGGCAAATTATAAAACTAAAATAATTGCATTTTGTGGAGCTTGTGGATGGACTAAGTGGAAAAAAAAGAATATTTTAAGCTTTAAAAACAATGATTGTATGGTGTTGAGGACAGTTTTCTACTGCAATTTTAAAACAGTCGGTGTTTTTTTGAAATAACTCAGTGGAAATAAGGAAAATTTTCTATGACTTAAGAGAAATATATGTGTATTGTGTTAGAAAAATGAGAAGAAATTAGAGAATTTCCATATGACTTATGAAGGCAACTAATTGATTTCTAAAAACTCTAACAAAAACTACGTTAGTGTGCCTGAGGTCTGAAGACAACAAAGAGAAATTCCAAATGGTTTGAGAACAAAAATAAATAGTATAAATGTTTTTTATAAAATAAGAGAACCGTATGAGAACCGTAAAAAAGTGTTTCCCGTTAAATAACCTTATAGATAAGGTCAAATTCGGCGTTTTTCTACCTTTTAGGCTTTTTAACTCTTTTAAAAGTGTGTTTGGTTTTGCTTTTGAAAAATGTTACCTACTTTTTGTTTTCTGCCGGAATTTTATTGTTTTGTCTGTCAAGCATGCTTCCGATTCTTCCATTCAAAGAAGCCACCATTACTTTTGCACATTGTTCTTTTGGTTTATAATCGATTGAATCGATTAAGTTCAAAGCCATTTTCAGGCTTTAAAGTTCAGTCTAAAAGTGTTACTTATAAAGTTTCCTTTGGGAAAGCACAAACACTTTAGCATAAATACTATTATAATAACATTTAATGTTATTTAAATTATATATTTAAATCGCTTTGAATTGGTTAACATTAGTTAGCTCAGTCCCAAATGAAATGTTATTGTATTTAGGAGTTTCAATTACAAATTAGAAGAAATTGTAATTGAACGTTTAAATTAAGAATTTAAAGTACTACATATTATCATATTACAAATTAGAAGCTATTATAACTATAAATTTACTATTTTATACTAGAAGTAATTGCAATTAAGTATCAAACAATTAAATTAACTCACGCATTACTTGTGTAATAAATAAAATTTTTAAATTACTTTTATATGTAATAATAATTTCTAGTTCGTTTTTAATTACAACCCAGATTTTTAACAGATAATTTAAAATAATATTAAATGCAGCTAAAAAATTGCAGATACAATTACATTTTATTAAAAAATTTCTATATTCATTACATTTACAAAAAAAGTTGAGTTGAGTTGAATATAATAAAATCGAATTAATAACAAAATTTAAATAGAGCTTTTTAGGTTCTCTTCAGAGCGTTTGAGGAAAATGCCTTTTTAGTTTCATTGATAAAAAGAATACTTTTTAATTTTGTTCCCTTCCAGTTCGTTTCGTCCTTTTACTTTTTTGTTTATTATTTATTATAACAACAAAATAAAAAATATTGGATATCTCATCTTTTTTCTTTTCATTCATGCATCATTATACCAGAGACAAGTATTTAAATGTTTTCATTGTATTTATTTGTTATATCAGTATTGTATATTTACTTCTCTTATTTTCATTTAAAAATTCATACATACATGACATTTTGATGAATATTGATGATGGGGGAAACTTTTTTGAATGTCTGTAGTTGCAAAATGTTGAAAACCAAAACAAAAACAATCTCTTATTAAAATACTCATAAATAAAACAATACAACCTTTTGAACAAGGACGTCAATGTAGAACTCCTTGTTGAAAACTTTCATGATATTTGTTCTGTATGAGAAATAGCATGTAATTATAATTACAACAACCTTTATCCTTGGCATGTTTGTTAATTATTGCAAGCTACATTTTTGGATAATATTTTTTAAGTTTTAAAATCTTTGAAACAACAGTTGAAGAAATGAAAGGAAATTAATAAAGTTGTATGCTTTTGCGTTAAAAACAGACTTTTTCATATGTGAAGGGTAATTAAAGTTTAATAAATATCATAGAATTTATTAAGCCAATCAAAAAACAACAGCTTAAGAAGGGGTTTTAAGTCCTGCCATATATCCTTTTTAAATTTTGTTTACAAACTTATTTTAACGTTTTTAAAAACGTAAAAAGTATGTAAAAGAAATTTTTTTTTTTTAAACTTAATAAAAAAATGTAATTATTAATATTTTGCTGTTTTAACGTGCTCATAAATTTTATCATTTAAAGTGGTGTAAAAACACAAAAAATTTTCCCTTTTAAAAACTTTCCGAAAAATCTAGCACTTATTTACTAAAACACTTTGTGTGTCAGAAGCATATGAATGTAAAAAAAAATATTTTAATTCTTAGCCAACTTTAAATGTATATCCTGCACCATATCCTTTTTATATTTTTAGAAACTATTAGAAATTTTGTGATTTTTTTCAGTATTTTTACGTTTAAAACATTGTCATTCAGTCTCATTTTCATAAGAAAAGTTAAACATTTTTATAACTTACATTTATTAAATAAAAATATATCCTTTAAGGGTATTTTACAAAATTTGTACTGTTTTAACCAAAATATGCCTGAATCTCAGAAATAAACAAAAACAAGTTTTGCTTTTTTTTAAATAGATTTTCTTTAAAAAAAGTTGTAAACGGTAGCAGATAATTCTTGAAAAAATATTTTCTTTAGAAAAAATTTAAAATTGTATAGTTTTTAAAAGTCCTGATATATATCCTTTTTAGAGATTTTAAAAATTTTATTAAAATATGTTTAAAAAATTATGAATGTTGTAACAGAATAGTTTAACTACGATTATTCTAAGAACAATTTTTGATTTTTAGTTGAACTGTTAATTTCTTTTTTTTTCGATATTCTTTAATTAGGCTTGAGTTCATCAAATTTAATTTTCATTAAATTAGCCGGGTTGATTTTTACATTTTTCAAGAATCACCACATTCTATCTTCAGACAATCTTTCAGTTCTAACCACTGCACCACTGCGGTGCCCGCCAGCCAACAGTCAAACATTTTTAAATTTCAAATTACATGTTGCCTCCGTTCCTCTGTTTTTTTCGTATTCTTTCTGTCAAGACTTTGTCTTGAAAACCTGAATACATTTGTTTATTTTTTTTTGTCCACTTTCGTCGAAATTTTATTTGTACAAATTAAAGTACAAATGTAAACATTAGAGCTTGTGCCATAGCTATTTCAAGAACAATTTTTGATATTTAGTTGAACTTCTTATTTTATATTTTTTTGAAACTCTTTAATTAATTTTAATTAAATTATTTTAACTGAGGAAGGAATTTTACAACTGGGACTTGTATTAAAATTTATTGATAATTTTTTCTTTGCTGAGCTGGGATTTGAACCCGGGTTGATTTTTACATGTTTCAAGAATCACCACATTATATCTTCATTCAAAAAATAAATTTTTTCATTGTTTTTTTTTTTTGTAATATTGCATTTTAGAAATTTAAAAGCTGTTGCTATTTGAATTTTTTTAATTAAGCTTAAATGTTTTGCTACTTCTATTCGAAATTTTAAATTAAATTAAACTTAAATTTAATTTATATTTTTAAGACTTTTCAAAAAATGTTCTTGAATTTTATATTTTACTTTTTAAATTTTTTTTAATTGTTTTTTGTTTTTACTCCTGCCATATATATTTTTTTTTTTTTTTTTTTTTTTTGAAAATATGAAATTAAATTTTTTTTTTTAATTGTGATTTGAGTGTATTTCGTTTTTTTGTTAAATATTGTTCAGAATATTAAACCATTTTTCGCCGCACCACATAAACTGACATTATAATAACGAAATAAGATTTTAAGTTACTGACAGAAAATAAAAACATTGCAACAAAAAACAAGAGTATGAGTGCTGGTGGTTATAATCACCGGTCGGCGAAAAATGGGTTAAAAAAATATCCTGCATTTTTAATATTTTTGCAAATGTATATGGCTATTTTTGTTTATATTATTATACATTTTCTATTTTATATGGAGTATTCTCTGATAACCTATCGCATACCATCACATAAAACAAATAAAATAAAAATTTAATGAAGAAAACTGTTCTTTTTTGCATTTTCAATCAAATCTTTTCTTAAAGTTTACTAACATTCCATGTTTATTATTCAGGATATCTGTATGTCAAGTAGCAAATGAATAATATTAAACATTTCTCTTAAAGGGAAAGGATACAAAATGAATATTTTTAATAAAACAACGTTTGTGTTTATATTCAACAAAGTGTTAAAACATGGTGAGGAGTATTTTACAGTTTCTTTAAAAAAAATATATATATTAATACAAATTTTCAAAGAAATTGTTGAAATGTCAACTTATACTAGATTTAGTCCTTTTTTTATAAAGTAATTTTGTGCTCCCTTTTTTTGTTTTAATATATTTTATCTTATCAAAGAATTTCAACAAGAGTTATTGAATATATTAACATTTTTCAACACTAACTTAAACTAATGTTTAGAAAATATTTAATTTCCAAAAGGACTTCATAAAAATTAGCTTATATTTTCTTCTATTTCAATGGAATCTTAAAGATAAAACCCAAAATATTCAAGAGCACCCTTTTCATATCGCACCTACTAAACAAAAATATATTAAATCAAAATTTTTATTGTTTCACTTTTTGGAAAAAATGCACAACTAATATTCACATCTAACTGGTAATTAATCTCATCAAAATGTTTAAATTTTAAGTTATTACAGTATTGTTGAGCAAGTGCGGTATGTGTGTTGAGCTTATAAAAAAAATTACTATAGAACGTTTAGGGTTTTATTTTTATGATGTTGGTTGCTTAAGTTGCTAGCACATAGAAATCACAAGAAAATATTAAAAAAAACTTTTACAGAATTTAACACTCTTCGAACAATGGTTAACAATGAACGACCTCCAATAATAGAAACACTTAGTCAACATCTTTCATACTTTCTTATTACTAAAACAGTTTTAATGAGAAGCCATTTATTTGTTTGGTCTCTTTTAACGACAAAGCCAAAGCAACCCTAAAAGTATGCTTTATATATTAATCATAAAAAACTTAACTATATATATAGATATAATTTATGAGGCAAACAATTTTATTATTGATAAGTGCAAATAAAATGGTTAAATTGGCTATTGTTGTGGCTTTAGTCGAATAGAAAACTTAATAAAAACAAACACAGTAGAAGATAAGAACAAGTCCTTTAAGTAAAATATAAAAAATCAAAGAATTTCTCATAAAACTGTTCAAATAAACGTTATCAAGCATATTTTGATTGCTTTTGGCTAGTATCAATAAAACTTAGCTTAAAGATCCAAAAAGTTTTAGCTTAAAACTCGAACAACTCGTTAAGCTTTGGTAAAATCTTTATTTGTTTAACTTATGTTTGTTAGTTTTTAAGCCTGTCATGTATCCTTTTTCTTAATATCTAAACTTTTGCAATTTTTTTAATAACAACTAGAAGAACTCCGTGAAAAATAATAATATGGAAACATTTTTTAATGTATTTTATTTAATTTAAATTATGTTAAGGATTTTAAAGTTGTATGGCTTTTTTTAGTTAAGAGAATAAGATAAAGAAAAATGTAACATTTGCTAACTTACTACTTGGAACATTCTACCAGCTTATTCAAATTAATAGCGTTGATAATATTAGTTTGTTATTTTATAGTCCTTTCATATATCTTTTTTTATAATTACCAAAATCGAGAGGATTTTTCCTTGGCAATACAACTCTCATTATGGGAATTTTTCCTTTTTTAAATTTTTGGTAAGATTGTTTTGAACATTTTTCTTTATCTCTTTTAGCATAATTAAATTGTTTTTTCCTAAAACTTGTATTTTTATGTGTATAAGTATAAAGAATATATTTAAGACTTATACGTGAAGTAAATCTAGCCAAACAGTTGCATATATCCTTTTTTCTTATTTCTAAATATAAAAAACGAATCTTTTTGTATTTTTGTAATACAACATCAAGAATCTTGAAACACTTTACCTAGATTATTTTATGCTTACCCTTGTCTTTCTATATAAATACATACGTATGTTAAATTAATTTTCAAAAAATTTTTCATTTTAAACTTGTAAAAAGTAAAAAATTTTATGAAGACAATGTTATAAAATTAAATTAAATTTAGTATTTTTAAACAGGAAACACGTATAATCTATTTTCTTTTAGATAAAAGTTTCCGCTTTAAACCCAATACTATACTATATTCTAAAATAATACACTATGTTTCTTATATCCTGCCTTATATCCTTTTGTTTGAATCAATAAAAAAAATTTAATTTTTTTTTGTAAAATTTATTTATTTAAATGCTTAAACATTTATTAAATCTTAATACAAACTTAAATTCAAGCAATTTTAAACCATTTACCTAAGTACGTATACCTAATCCACAAAAGTATGTACAAAAAAATTACAAGTTAAAGAAGACAAGCAATTTTCCAGAAAATAATTTTATTATACGACTCTTTACTAAAATGATGCAACAACTGCTGTGAGCTGTTAACCACAACTGGTATTATCCAGCTATCAGTAATGTCAAACTGTATGTATAAGAAAACTACCTGTATTTTATTGTCACCACACATGTTGTAGAGGTGTGTATGTATTAGTTAAGGTGTTGTTTAACACTTGCATAAGTTCTTATTTTTGCCTTAAAGATTCGGTGCAGGGGATATTGTTTATTTTTGAGGTGTTTTAGTATTTTTTTTTTATTTCAAAAAAGACGTGTGGACTTTAACTTGCTTCAACATCAAAGAATGTAAAAACAGGATGGGAAAAATAAAGCTGTAAATTGTATGTTCATATTACCACTTGCTATTTCAATATAATCTTACAACCTCTATTAGTAAGTCTCAACTTTCTTCTAGTTTTTTTTTTTAGTTTATTCGACATTATTTGCGTAGCAAAACCAGACATGCCAGTGCTTCAGAAGCTGCTATAAAAATGCTATGTAATATAATGCAAAGGTCTTTAAAATAAATTAAGTTTTATTCATGCTTCTGCACTATTTTTGAATTTCTTTGATTTTCTAGAGATGGCTTGATATTTTAGAATATAAAAATTTTATTTATCTTTTTGCCTGACATCATCATATTGCTATAGATGTTTTTTTTTTTTTTTTTTGTTGCACTCGATGGTTATGAGTGAAAAAGTGCTGATGGCAAAACTCTAGCAACAATATATTAAAAAAAATGTGGCATAACTTTCAGGCTGCTGTTTTTAGTTAGTATTAAATTGCCATAAATTTGCATTTGTATTAAATTCAAAGTGTAATAGAGTTAAGGTTTTCCTAAATTTGGTTACTGAAATAATTGAAAGCAATGAAAATAAGGCAGACAAAAATATACGCTATAGTTTAAATTTTACACCATAGTAAGATTTTTATCTTAGGACTGCAGCAATATAAGGCAACATATTCCAAAATTTGTAGTTATCATTGCGCAGAGAAAAGCAGTTAAAAAATGTAGATGCATCAACACGGTGTCAATACTGTATTAACACATTGTGAACACACTTTTAGGAAAACAGGCTGTGTATTTTTTTGTATAATATATAAAAAAATACACACTACAGTTTAGTCTGTAGTCTACACTACAGTCTAGTCTCAAGTCAACACTATAAGTTAATATTTGTACCAGTCCAGTGTATACTTAAAACTACCTTTCGTTAAAAATTTTATTATTGTCCTTATTGGATGTTTGTTCATATTTTTTCTTCACCGTATTCCAACATCAAAATAAATTATAAAGGTATTAAATTTTCATAAATTATGATGGCCTTTTAGTTTTTATTCTACGTATCCTAAATGTACCATAAAACCCCTTTCTGACACCAAACCTTCTCCGCAAAAAAATAAACTTTTCTTACTCCAATATGAAAACATAAATATGCACACTTAAAAACCAAAAGACCATGAAACTTAAAGAGTATGTAGTGAAACCACAAGGGTTTGGGGTTGGTAATTTTTGCATAAATGAATACAAAACCCAAGACTTAAGCATTTATAAAATACAGTTAATAAAAGACTGTTAAAGATTTAATGAATTCCTGCTTCCCTTTTCCAATTCTTTCGTCTTTCGACTGTTCTAGCTATAAATTTTAAATAGACTTTGCTGTTTAAAGCTTTTAGAAGAAGTGGCTCGTTGGGCTCCACTCTCATACACATGCATATTTAAAATCATAAAAGTCAATTATAATGCATGGCATTTTCAGTTTTATGCTAAAGTTTTTTATACAATACCCTAAACCAGAGAAAAAAGAGGTTGCTTGAGACTTCAGTTGAGGTTGAGTGCCAAAGGTTTGTTGTGGTCTCTGTACTTTAAGTTTAGCAGCTAATAAAAAATCTTAAAACATATTTTTTTATTTACGATTTTTTTTTATCTGAGTCGTTTGTAAAGCCTTTAACACTTTTTATTTGCCATCTGGGTAATGGTACATAGCACATATATTGTAAGGAAAAAAAAGAATTTTACATGACTTGGCCTAATTTTGCTTTTGCTGGTTGTTTAGTCAAAAAGCCAAAAAATTTTGCCAATTATCTCAAAAGTACCAGTATTAGTATTACAAAGATTCATAGAACTTTTGCTATGCACTTTTTACTTCTATGAGCCCCGGAAAACAAAAAACACTAGTCCCCTAGATTGTGGATATTTTAAGAAAAGTTTTATTCGTAAACTAAAATAAAATCTTCAAATAAAAACCAAAACTTTTATTGCTTTTTTTAGCTAAAAATGTGCATTGAAGTAAAACAAAATTTAAACTTTGTTTAGAAGTTTTAAGCTGTAAATGTAATTCAAGAGGGTGCAAAAAGACTGAAGCAGGAAATGAGAAACACGTGTTTTGTTTTCCGTAAAAGAAAAAAACAAATGGATTTTAAGACAATAAGGTGTAACCCAGCAAGCTGTTTAACTTTTTATTCTAGTTTTAAATGTACATATTTTTTTAACAAAGTTTCAAGTCAAGATTTTAGATGCAACTGTAGTGTGATCTGTAGTGTAGCCAATATTTTAAACAAAAGTATAGACTCAAGCCTCTATTATATTCTTAAATAAAGTCGAATGAAGATTATATAGTATTTAATAAAGTCTTAAATAAAGGGTAGGATAGTAAAGGAGTGTTACTTTAGTGTAAACTATAGTCATAAGCTATCATCATAAATACTATGATTTGTATGCTCTTCCAATGGCAGCATTTCAATACTATAAAATTGCGTTAGATCGCTTGATAAAACACACTCACAAGAGTGGGGAATTAGTAAAACGAATAGTGGACTTTTATTAAAGGGATTTTCTAGACAAGCCCTTGTTTTGGCCAATAGAGGTAAAAATACATAGCTCAGTTGTTGATGTTACATTCCTGACTAGCTCAATATCATAAGCGATGGCCTGGTTGGTAAGTGATCAATATACACATTGCGACCATCAGGCTAATATAATTTTTTCAATGGCCTGAACAAAAAAGGTATATGGCATTCTTCATACTGGTTTGGTTTCTATAAACTGGACAATGAACCGTTTTTTCAGAAATTCTCACATAACCTTAAGCTGAATCGTATTTCTGTAGAAATAGTATCAGATAACAACCAAAAAGTAAAATGCAAAAAAATAAATTTTTTATTCAAAAAAGCAAAACAAAAACGGTACGAAATGAAAAATGTGGAAACTTTCACGTTCATAGAAATTCCCTGACATACTTGAATGAGGCACCAGGACCAAATGGTATCGCCCTTAAACATACGATTTGGAAAAAACAAAATAATATTCTTCAGGTTTTTGATAGCTGTTTAAAGATAGAATTTTTCTCGATTTTTGGAATTTGTGTATCCAAAAGCCAAATAAAAGCATAGGAGGTCCTTTAGCATATAGACTAATATTAATCCAAATATAAAAATGCATGAAAAAATTGTGTATTAGTGTAAACTATAATTATATGTTAAATTAATTGTGTTGTAGAGTTTAGACTACAGTGTAAACAAAAGTATGAATTTTACTGTTGTATTTAGGGTTTTTTCCCGGGATTTCCCGTCCCGGGAATTCCCGGGAATTTCAATTATTTTATTTCCCGTTTTCCCGGGATTTTTCTTGCGGGATCCCGGGAAATAAAAAATTCCTCATAATTTCAGAAAATAGCTATTTATACTTTGAAATTTAGTTTTCTATTCTTCAAAAATTAGCATCTGTGGATGGGTTGTGGATTAGATCAATTACAAGAAGTGAGTACATGTATTGAAATCAATGTCTCCTGATGCAATAAAACTACTAAAAGCAGAATGGACAGTGCAACAGTTTATAATTATTACATTTGGTGAAGTGAAGAGTTAATAAAATACATTAATTCAAAATAAGATGCAGGCAGTAAAGTTTCATTGTCCATGAACAAGTCTTAAAAATAGGAGATACCTAAACATATCGCCGCTCCTTTATTGCAACATAGTCATATCCACAAAAACAAACGATCTTGGCAAAATGCGATTAAAGTTTTCAAAATGTACCGAATTAAAGATATATTTTGCTATAACTTCGGTTCAGTTTGAGATATAATACGAGAAGGTATGAAGGAAAACTTTGCTAAAGTTACTTAAAATTTTGAGATATGACTATGATGCAATGAAGGAGCGATATGTTTATTAGGTGATAAACACAAATTTCCAATTTCAATTTCAATTTGTGTTGGTTTATATACCCGTGAAGTGCGGGGAAACCGAAATAAAATAACATTTTGGAAACTCATGTAAGATACTACAACCTACGACTTGAAGAACACATGGTCCTAAAGATTACAAATGGACCTATTGAAATGAAAAGGTTTGTAAGAAGCAGTCCGGTTGATGCTTTTTTTGAATAAACATTGATATACATTTGACTGATATAGGACGTTGTTTATAAAAAAGAAAAAATTGCTTCTGATTGTGAATCCGAAGCATGCACTATTTGCCCAACCTCGGTAAAAAATGAACGAAATTTTTCGGAAACATAATAATTAGGAAATAAAATCAGGAATATACTTTTTGACGACTTACAAAGCGTTTTGAGTGTGTCAGAAAGTTATTTCCTAAGCCATTAAAAAATGTTATATATTTCTTTAAAGTATTTTATCTATTTTATTAATTAACTTTTAGATTTCATATCTTGAGTACCTCAATTTTTATTTTGTTTTTATTATTGTTTTATGAATTATCCAGAGCATAATAATACTGAAAAAAGCATAATAATAGGGAATAAGGGCGTTAGGTAATAATAATTCAAGTTTCTATTTCAATCTTCAATTATAAAGTTTTTTTCATTAATTAATAACAAAATTTACTTTGTATTATTTATATGGAGCGGGATCCCGGGATCCCGGGAAATTTAAAAAAGTTTCCCGCTTTCCCGGGAATCGAAAAAGTCCGGGAAAAAAAAAACTCTAGTTGTATTCTGTACACTAGTTTAAAATTAAGTGTTACACAGTAAAGTAAATTTCAATGTTAATAAAGTGTAAACTTTACTGTAGCGTGGAGTATAGACGTTATTGTTTAACGTAGAAACATAGTGTTTCTACATACATAGTTTATAATTAATTTGGTTTTATTAAGAGTTTTTCTTATTTTTTTTAATATATTTCTTTTTGTTTTAATAAACAGTGACATTAGAATTTCGTTTGCTATTGATTTTTATGTGCTTTGGATATATTTCCATTGATTAGTTTCTTCGCATTTTTTTTCTAATTTTAATTTGTGATATTTTTGGTCGCTTTGTAATTGAATTGTATGTCATTTAAAAACGTTGTTGTGATAAAATTTCGATGGAATTAGTCAAATATGAAAATAGTATAAAATTAAACTTAAAAGACATCACAAAAAAAAAGGAGAATAATTAGTAAAATTATTTAATAAGAGAAAATAATTGAAGAACTATAAAAAGTCGATAACGCAGGATTGTAAGATATTTAAAAAAAATTAAGGGCGATAAAATAATAAAAATATTGGCTATAGGCAATAGGAAAATACTAATGGAAGATACAAAAGTAAAATTAGTTGGCAATTTTGGGTTGTTTATAAAAAAAAAAAATATATCTAAATAACGTTTTAAAAAAAGAAAGAAGATTTATAAATGGCTTTTCGGTCGTATTAAAAAACAAATGCTTTTTTTAAATTTACATTCTTTTCTACTTTGCTTATATCCACATTTTTTCTTTTACTAGATTTTCTAATAATTTGTTAATAAATCAAATTTGTTATTAATGGCAAATTGTTCTTTGTTTTCAATTACAATTCTATTAAATTATTCAAAAACTTTTAGACTCTCAACTTTTGCAATAAATTAAATCTGTGTTAAAGTCTTGGGAGGAAAAAAATTTAAGAAAATTAAAATATTTGTAAAGAATTTTGACAACGTTTCATGCAAACTTTTTTAATTGTAACCACAGGAAAGGGGAATATATTCAAAGTGGCCATAGAGAAAATAAAATTGGAAAAAAGTACTTTGAGGCCATGGTAAGGTTTATGTCCTTTTTCACAAACATGCTATTTAGTGATCTCCTTCTTAAAGTATTATCTTTTTTGGGGTTACCTTCCCCTTACAAAGAACCGCTTAACTATGCTTCAGTGATAACTATATTTTTAGGCTTTTCAGTGAAATAGGCTTTTTATGTTCCTTAAAACTCTGCAGCAAAAAAGTATATCGTCACCTAAAATACAAAACAACGTAGATATCATCAAAAAATTTTAAATTGACTTTTTGTTTGATTTTTGTTCCTTTTATTAGACTACATGTTCACAAAAATGTTGACTTAATTAAAGAAATTCAAACGCCAAGTGCACCTTGCTGTTCTTGATTTTGTAAAGTTTTTGGCTTCTTCTGTAAACTTATGAAAGGTGTTGTTACGTTATTTTGTATTTTAGGTGACGATATACATTATTTTAAATGAATTCCTATTACACACTTTAGAAACATTCATGAGTGTAACTTAAGGTCCTTTTATACACACATATAAGCATGTGTATGTAAGTATGTGTGATTACAAACTTTTTGAAAAACTTTTCCCGCTAATGTATGATATATACTGTGAGTGAAAAACTTTATTTAAGATTTATTAAACCTGATAATAGTTTTAAACAATAAAAGAGATTGCTAGAATTAGTTTTAAAATTTTTACATTGAATATAATGAATTGAATTAAAACGTGAATGGGATTGTAAAAGAAGATAAGGAGGTGACTAACAAAAGAATAAAAACAAATAAGTGTTAAAGATGATAAATCTAAAAGGCGTTAAAAAGGGTTTGGTAAACAAGGTAAGTTGTTGAAAAGATTGTAAAAATAATAATTTTTTTCATGCAGAACAAATTGTTTCAACTAAGCCTTAAGATAGACTTAATTTGTGCATTTAATTAAGGAAGCTATTCATATACTATAGACATAGACTTAAGTATGGTCCATACTTTATATACAAGACCTTGGTCACTTGTGTATATTCAAGACTAAAGACGAGTTTTATAAATAAAAACACTGGAAAAAATGTTAATTTCTTGCGCCAAAAACGAATTTTGCCAATTTCGCATACACTGTTGTCAAGTTAAGCGTATACCTGTGAAAGCGTTCAGCACCGACCGAGAGAACTGGTAGTAAGACGGGACACCGTAAGGCGTGTGAGGCAAAATTTCCCGATTAC
This sequence comes from Pollenia griseotomentosa, assembly GCA_963931875.1. Taxonomy (NCBI): domain Eukaryota; kingdom Metazoa; phylum Arthropoda; class Insecta; order Diptera; family Polleniidae; genus Pollenia; species Pollenia griseotomentosa. The sequence continues at coordinate 192,407,560 of OZ007563.1, read as the reverse complement.
TACTGTCTGAATAGTTTTTAGCTTGTCTTGCAACAAATCTGGTCGTTTATTCCCGCCTGGCTTTAAGTGAATTAAATGTATTTGAAACAGAGCCGCTGTGACAGTATGGCTCGATTAAAGCGGCCGATAATAGAAGGGGTCCTCATGGTCTCACTTAATATAAAGTTTTACCTATGAGTTTTCTTTTAAATAAGGTTATTTTTGCTTTAAAATCTTATACAAATGATTGTCTTTGAGATATTTATTCTCAGTTAAATCATGTGCTGTGAAATTGTTTTAGCTGAATTTTGTTAGTCTTCATTTTGGTACAGATATTTATACACAACTAAATTATTTTTATCTCACCATTTATGCACTTGATTAATTTTCCTCCTCCAAAAAGTATGCAATATATTTTATCCCCACAAGCTAGAGAAACAATATCCACATATACTCACTTACGCACACACTTACACATGCAAAAGACAGCAATTTTATCAATTCAAACTCATCAATTTTAAATGACTGTGTCCGTGTACGATTAGAAAAAAATCAATGCCCACAATTTTCGCAGTGGCTAAAAAAAGAATGAAAATGAAAAAAAATCACAAATTGGTCATAATGTCACGTAAACGTGAAAAATTAACCTGAATGCTGGAAAAATAAAAACAAAAAAACCTCCGGCTCACAAAAAAACGATAAACCAAAGAATGTCAGTGCAAAGTTTTGTCTAGAATTTTATGGGTTGTTTTAATAACAAAATCATACTCTGTGTAAGAGTTATTGCTAAGCTTTAAGCGTTTGGTTTAGTTTTGTAAGTATTTTCTAAGAATTTTTGCTTTAAAAAAATTCTTAAAAAGTATCTCTCCTATTTGTTTCTAGCAGCTTGATTTTAAATGATGCTAAAGTAATTTCTTAACCCCTGAAACATAACTACAATATTTCTGTACTACCATCCTATTTCCTGTCAACTTTATTGTGTTTTGTTATGCAGAGGTTTCTTTCTTTGTCCCTTTGTGGTGAAAATAAATTACCTGTTATTTTTTAAGACCCATAAAGTTTGGCAAAAGGAGACAACGGACACCAGGTAGATAATTAAGTATCTTACAAAAGTGCTTCAAGAATTGTATTTAAGTCTTTTTAAACTCCGCTTTCTTTAATTAAAAAGTCTTTGTCTTAATTGAAACAATGCCTTCGTACAATTTTAGCATCTTTATATTAATAGCTTAAGTCCTTTGTTAATGATATTTTCTTGTTTTAAGTAAACACAAAACTGTGTAACTTTTTCCCTTTAACTCTCCTTATGACACCTGGGTGAATAAATAATGGCTGTTAAATAGAAAGTCCTTGTTATTTTTCTCAAGACTTTGAGAAATTACATACGTTTTATTTTATTTAAAGGTAAGCATTACGTTATAATCTTTATAAAATATGAAACTTTTAAAGTACAACAAAAATACATCATACAACATTGAAGGATTTTATTACTTATTATTAAAGCCTAAAGTGTTAAAAAAGAAATGACATCTGTGAAAGCCTTCTAACAAAACGGAGGTCACCATAGGAATTTTTTATAAAGTCGTAAAAAATGCTTTTTCAAATTCAAAAATTAGTAACTTCTCTAGTGTTTCAAGAAACTGTTATTCTCCTTAAGACCCCAATATTAAAGAATAATTCAAATTTGCTCAATTATGAAAGGAGTTTAAACAAAAATATACGGCCATGCTATTAAAAAAGGTCAAATAAAACTAAATAAAAAAACTTTTTACTTTCCGTATTATTTCCCTGACTTAAATTCCCATTTTATATTTTTTTTTTTTTTTTTCTTAAAAAGCATTTTTCTAAACATTAACTAAATAAATGTTGCAATAAATTGTTTGCCATAAATCATAATAAAAATAGCTTTTTTATCACTTAGAAATGCATGGAAGGAAAGGAAAGACAACTGTGCTAAGGAACCAGAAAGAGGAAAAAAGGAAACGGTTTTTCTTTATGCTCATATATATTTAACACTTATATTTCTATTACAATAATTTAATATATTATTTTTCTTTCTTTTCTATTCCTTCACATGCATTTCCTTTCAAACCGTAAGTGTTTGCATATTTGTCACTGCATTTCCGTTTCAAAATATGAAAAATGCAAAAGTGCTTCCACGAGTGTGTAAAATGCAGCAAGATTGTACTTTATTCACAATTTTGCATTTGTTACTTACGAGTGGTTAAGTGTATGAGTGTGTGTGTGTGCGTGAAAAAGATTTACAGCTCTTTCTTAAGAGGATGAAAACAATAGTATTGAAAGTAAATAAATCATCTTTAAAGTTTCAGTTTTGGCTGCAAACTATTTTATAGTTTTTTATATTATATAGTTGTAACGACTTTGGGAATTATATTGTGGGTAGATTTGGTTCCTTTTCCCGGCTTGGCCAGCACTGTGTGTCAATAGTAATTCTATTACAATTATGGCCATTATGAACCAGCTACTTGAGTAGTCGAGTTTTTTATATACATATACACCTTTTACTAAACCGATTTTACTTCCTTTCTATTTTAAAAAACATCATGTTCTGAGTAGCTCATTTTTCTTTGCTCCAATAAATTATATGGCTGTTTTGTAAAATTTCGACTTCTAGCCCATAGTTATATAAATACTACAATTATTGTAAATAATTGCATTGAAGAATACTTAAGTACGATTGTTAGTAGACCAGAGTTCACAATAAAAGTTGGCCCAACACCATTATATTTATTATATTCGGGTTTTAATTGGATCTTCGGGTCACATATCCTTTATACTTCACAACCTGGGCTAGGAATATATTTACGGTGATCCCATATCACCCGGGAAGTGACTTCTGTATTCTAACAAGGTGAAGTTTTATACGTACAAGTTTAAGAATATTTCAGTCTCATTAACCATTTTGCTTTGGATATACTTTCAACTCAAATACATAGAAATTAACACTATCTACCTAACTTGATTAAAAAAAAGGAAAAAATTATAATTTACTTTATAATTTATTCATTCCCCTAACCTAATATTATACGTACATTATTATATAGATCTTAAGTCGTATATTTACAAAATAACTAATTTCTTATAACCACTTGTTGTATATCACTATCAAATTACTCATATATCTTTTTTCATTCATAAAAACATATTCATTCATTAGTAATTTTCATTCTTTAAATTTCACAATTATTATAATTGGTACATTTTGAATTTATCTCTTACTTTATCACTATATCTCTTTACGACAAATTCTTAATATTGGCACATTACATTGGTCACTCTTTTTCCTATGTTTATCATATAGTAACCAATTTATTTTATTGGGAAATTTTGGCAAAATTCAAATTGTTTTTAAAATATAATGGTTATACAAACATAAGTATATATCTGGATTTACAGTGATGATAAGAAGACAAGTTGAAATATAAATAGTAACTAGTGAAATACAAAGTGGAAAAAAGTAGAAGAAAAAAAAAAACTAGCTAATGCTAATGCGAAAATACTGAAAAAAAATTATAATTAACAGCCCACAGCTCTAACGAACGCGTCATCATCAAAGGCCTTTCATGATCAACATCGTCTTCAACTGCAGCGAAGAAAAAATAAATTGTAAGTTTTGAAAAAAAAAACCAAAAAAGGTTTACTTATTAGCTTGCCTTTTCTTTTTCCTTTATATTTTTTGTTACAAACATCATTATAATTTCAAGCTCTCTTTTCAATTCTTTTTCTCCGGCGAATTCAGCCAAGATCAAAACCTTTTGAAATAAATTTTTTTTTTTGTTTTAATTACTTGTTCTTCTTATTTAACTAAAGTTCAATGACTACATAATGATTTTAAAAATGTTAAATACTTAGTTTCATTAATAACATCTGATCCTCGGCTACTAGGGTTTAGGGACGGGAAATCCCGGGAATTTCCATTATTTTATTTCCCGTTTTCCCGGGATTTTTCTTGCGGGATCCCGGGAAATAAAAAATTCTTCATAATTTCAGAAAATAGCTATTTATACTTTGAAATATAGTTTTCTATTCTCTAAAAATTAGATCTGTGGATGGGTTGTGGGTTAGATCAACTACAAGAAGTGAGTACGTGTATTTAAATCAATGTCTCTTGATGAAATAAATCTACTAAAAGCTGAATGGTCAGTGCAACAGTTGATAATTATTACATTTAGTGAAGTGAAGAGTTAATAAAGTACATTTATTCAAAATAAGATGCAGGCAGTAAAATTTCATTGTCCATGAACAAGTCTTAAAAATAGGAGATACCTAAACATATCGCTCCTTTATTGCAACATAGTCATATCTACAAAAACAAACGATCTTGGCAAAATGCGATTAAAGTTTTCAAAATGTACCGATTTAAAGATATATTTTGCTATAACTCCGGTTCAGTTTGAGATATAATACGCGAAGGTATGAAGGAAGACTTTGCTAAAGTTACTTCAAATTTTGAGATATGACTATGATGCAATGAAGGAGCGATATGTTTATTAGGTGATAAACCCAAATTTTCAATTTCAATTTCAATTTGTGTTGGTTTATATACCCGTGAAGTGCGGGGAAACCGAAATAAAATAACATTTTGGAAACTCGTGTAAGATACTACAACATACAACTTGAAAAAGACATTGTCCTAAAGATTACAAATGGACATATTGAATGTTTGTAAGAAGCAGTCCGGTTGATGCTATTTTTGCATTAACCTTGAGATACATTTGACTGACATAGACGTTGTTTATAAAAAAGAAAAAATTGCTTCTGATTGTTAATCCGAAGCATGCTACAACGGTGCACTTTTAACTATTTGTCCAACCTCGGTATAAGTAATAAGTTTACTTCAATTTTAAATTGCTTTGCAGCATGCACTATGCTAAGTTCAGCTGTGGCCAGATCTAGTGTATAGCTATGACTATGCCATAGTCTTTAGCCGAGACGGTAGTCCTATCTACAGAAGACACTTTAATCTAGTCTACAGTCGATATTTCATGTATTAAAAACTCTGGAGTTATTTCTACAACTTAAAGTTTTCCTTATTTCTTATAAATAAAAAGCTTAAAGCTTCTTTCATATTATTTAAAAATTCTGATAACCATCACGCACAGGACTATTAATTTTTAGTTAAAGTAATTTTTCCAATTCTTTTTTTTTTAATTCTGATATGGTGGTTGTAAACAGCAAAAGTCAAAGCGTGCTGTGGAATTAGCTGGACATTATTATGTTTAAATAAAACTCATACTGATACAAAGACCGACCAACCGACAGACCTTTAGTCAGAAACATACACACACGCGCCTTTACTTACACTGACACTAGTGCACTCATCTGCATATTTTCAAAATATTATTGCTTCTATTCATACAATTACAAATATAGTTGCACAAATTGTATTGCAAAACAGTTTAATTTGAATTTTGTTTTGATGTCAACAACAAATAGTTGCAAAATAAATTGGCTTAACCAAATTACATGAAAATATAACTCTGTTGGATATTTTGTAGTTGAAAATAAAAAAAGTTCTTTTTTATATGGATTTGAATTACTTGCTAGGGAAAAATTAAAGATTTGCTTGAAAATAAACTAAAAGATTTCAAATTAAAAAATGTATTTCTGTAAAATAAATTAAAAATAATTTTTCCACAAATTTAAATGTAACTAATATTTTAGTTAAAACTTTGTCAAGAAATCTTGAATTCCTTGAGATTCTAATAAACTCTTTATAAACCATTATGTATAATTATTTAAATATCTTTTTCATTTTCAATGTACATCTGGCCTTTTAAGATATTTCTCTTAATACATTTTGCAATTAAAATCATTTAGGAACAGAATTTTTTTAATTTACCACAATCTGCTGTCATTTTCTTAAAACAATTATCTTTATTTGTTCCTTTTCTTTAAACTCAATTATTAAAATGGGTATTATGCAAATAATATTAATTATTTAAATCAAACTAGGCCAAAAAGTTGTGACAAAAATTGTATGAAGAAAACTGTCAGTGGTAAAAACAAAAACAAATAAAAGTTGCCCAAAATGAAAAAAGTTTATTTTTAAAAGAAAAAGGAAGCAATAAGAAAGGATTTAATATTAAAACAGAATTGACAACAATCAAGCAACAGCTGTGTAGAATGGGCATTGGCGATAAGAATCACAAGCAAACCACTGAATGTCCCAAGTAAGCTGTCATCTAGATGGCTGCCCAAGAAACCTAGACTACAAACTATATTGCAGACTACATAACAGGCTGCAGTAAAGACGAAAGTTGATAATTATTAAAAGTTGTACAGCGGACTTAGTTAAGGTTTGGTTATAGTTTTCCAATGTATTTTTTTTATATTCCTTTTGCTGTATTTTTTTACATATGTAAATTTAATTAAAATACGTATATCACTGCTATTTGTTCTTTACATTTCTTTTTTTGTCACTTCAATGACCAACAAGCGCAAGAGTATTTTAAAACTTTTTACAGGTGTGCAGGAAAACAAATAAAATGTATATGTGCACACTGGTCAATTCCGGCCAAAAATTATTATATTTTTTTTGTTAATTTCTATAAAATTTTGATGACAACTCATTTCTTACTTTGGCTCTTGGATAACAATGTTAACGTTTATTCTTTTAATTTTAAGGATCTTAAAGATGACTTTTGTACTTTAAAATAAAAGTAAGCTACGATTTTTCCTTGTAAGTTAGCAAGTTATTTTTGAACCGTGTTAGTAATTATTCATTCCATGTGATAATTGTGATTATGTGTGCGTTATTTTTTTGGATAAGTGAAAAAATTGTGAATAACTTTAAAAATAAATAAATGATAAACGAAATTAAATTTGAAAAGACCATAACAAATAAGTTTGGGCTAGGGGAAGTAAACTGCTAAGTACATCTACTACTGCTTAGAATATATTTTCATCTGCCACCACGTGCCACCCTAGTAATCAGAGCAGTTTTTGTGACTTTATATATTTATATAATATTTTATTATATTTCGTGATCTAATATAGGTAGACGTAAAATTCAACATATAACATGATTTAATCAAAAATTAAATTGAAACTACCACTAAAGTTTTTTTTTTTTTTGATATTTGTACATTTTGGAGACGAAAAAGAGCAAAAATATAATTTTGGTACTTTTTTGTTAGCCCATTTATCTTTCTTAGTTCAAAAGACAGAAATAAACTTTAAATTGTGTTCCCCTCTAGTTGAAAAGTTCTCAAAGACGTTTGGTACTTTTCGGAAAATCAAATATATAAATCTTTTTGGTACTTGTTTCTATGCAGGTATTAATATATTGCAAATTATGTTAATAATGTAATAATGTTATATGACGCCATGTAAGACACATATTTATTTAAAATATTTTGTGATGTAGTTGTGGATACAGGAGAACGAAAAGAACGAATTTTGGCCGGAATTGACCACCGTGCAGTGTAATATTTATTACTACTTACCCCTAAAACAAAGATACAACTTCTCATATACTCATAGCTATTTAAAATGTAAATATAAACATGTGTTGGTGCATATAAATGAATTTGTTAAATTAAATACACGAGACCGAAAAAAATATGCAGCACAATGCAGGTAAAATAGAGAAGAAACAAGTTAGAGTGTTATATTCGGCTGTGCCGAATCTTTGATACCCTCCACCGACATATTGAATATTTCAGGAGTGATATCTATATAATGTCTTTTAATTATTAATTTATCTTTATAAAAACAGACATCAGCATTAAAATTGGTTCCAGCTTAGACCTATATTCAATTATTGCCCGACAATCTTGAGTAAAATATCTTGATTCGTAACAGTTTAAGCCGAACTTAAATGATTTTCAGGAGGGGGATTTATATTGGAGCCATGGTATGTTATGATCCAATCATCCCGAAATTCCGCAGAGGTATTTCTGGTATTGAAAAACATAAATTTCAATACAGTGGTGAAATTAGTTTTAGCGTTTACAGTGAATTTCAGAAGGCTGCAAAATATGGGATCTAAGGGAATCTATGGACCGTATATCACAAAATTGCATGACATAGCTTCTGGCCATATGAAGCTTATTTGGAAGAAATGTTTCTACAATAAATATATCTGCCACAATTTTAGGCGTATTTAATTAATTTACCAGAGTGGGATTTATATGAGGCCTATAGTAAATTACGGTCCGATCATCACGAAACTTTTTAGTGCTATTTCTAGTCCTATAAAACTGTGAAGTAATCAATTTTATTTTGATACCATTATAAATTACGGTTTTAGGCGTACTTAACTGTTTTTCGGTAGTGGGGCTTATATGGGGTCAGGGTAAATTATGGACCGATCTTCACGAAATTTTGCAGAATCATTACTAGTTTTATAAAACTGTGAAGTACCAAATTCTATTATGATAGCGTTTTTTGTTACGGTTTTAGACGTACTAAACTGTTTTCCGGAATAGGGTTTATATGGGGCCTAGGGTAAATTATAGACCGATCTTCATAAAATTTCACAGTGTTATTTCAGTCGAATAAAACAAACATTTTATTTCAATTTCATATCATTTCGTGCATTGTTCAATCATTTATGTTAGTTTTTGTAACAAAATTATCAATTTTTTTGTAGCTCTGATCCTACTGAACCGATTTTGCTGGATTTCAATCCTAAACTGCTTAGGATAACTACAAGCAATTTGACACCCAGTTTTTTATTTGTTTAGAGTTTTTCGAAAGTGAGCGTTATTTTAAACAGACGGACAGAGAGATGGGCATGGCTAAATCGACTTAGAATTACTCAAGGAGCCAGAATATATATTCTTTATGCGGTCTGAGGTGAATAATAAAAAAGTTTCACACGGAATGACAAACTTAGTATACCCTCTTCACAACTTATTGTGGTTGAGGGTATAAAAAAGGATATTTAATAAAAAATTGAGACAATGTTGTAGACGGGCTTGTGAAAAATATTTCTATAAATAAAAAATATATTTGTATACCCTTCACCACTAGTGGCTATCGAGGGTATACAAAGTTTGTCATTCCGTATGATACTTTTGTAATATTCATGTAAGACCCCATAAAGTTTTATATTCCGGGTCCATGAGTAATTCTAAGTCGATCTAGCTATATCCTTCTGTTGAAATCACGCTCTCTTTCAAACGACTTAAAAAAAAAAAATAATATTGTATAAAATTGCGGAAAAACCACCCAATTGCCACTAGAAATCACACCGTCAAAATTCGTGGAGAACTGTCCATAATATACCGTATGCCCCATACAAAGCCTACTCTCGGAGAACAGTTTAGTACGCCTAAAATCGTAACGAATGTTATAATAAAATTTGGTCAGTCATAGTTCTCAGACTAAAAATCACTTTGTCGAATGTAAAGATTTACCATAATTTACCATAGGTCCCATATAAAGCCCACTGCTGAAATATGCTAACTGTCGGAGTAGGGTATTAAAGATTCGGTACAGCCGAATATAGCACTCTAAATTATTTTATTTGTATTAAAAAACAGCAGCATATGGTTTAATAAGTCATCTAATTGATTGAAACCAAGTTTTTTTTATGTTTCGGAATTATTCCACTGTGGTTTCGCTGAATAAAAACTATATTGAAAACAGAGCATCTCAAACACATTGTTATCGGCACAATTAGTTTCACCTACATTATCAAAAAGTGTTATTGTTGAAACAAATGCAACTTCTATTTTTCATTTTACTCTGTCAAAAAAAAATTAAAATAAAGGTCAAGAAATTTATTAAATATTTTTTTTATTTTAACAATTAAACCTTAAACCTTTTTAATGACACAGAAATAAATAAGTAGGCGATTTTTGGTCTTAAACCGCAAAAAAATTTGAATAATAGAAAAAGGAACTATAATAGATAACATTTTTAAGGTTTTGCTTATTTCGTAAACATATTAAAAGTTTTGGTATGAGAAAAGTTTTATTAAATTTATTATAATAAAATAGAAAACTAAAATTTTATTAAAACGAATCGGCGCACACTGGTTCATATTTTGAGAAGGCGGCCAAAATTATTTTTTTTTTTGTTCTCCGATTTTAAAATTTTTTTATTCATGTGAAAGTAAATACTAGTGAACCTCGGGAGCCAAAAAATTAAAACCCTATTTCAACTATTTCATTGAGAACAGGGTGGTCCGAAATGGACTTTCTCAATATTTGGTTATAGTTTTGAATTTCTGAGTCAATTTTTGAAGTTGAAATGCTCATAACTTTTTTGTTTTTTAAGATTTTTTGACAGAATAAGTTTTGTGTATTAGTTTATTTTATTAGCTATACGTGGTTTAAAGCATTAAACTCTGCGACCTCTAGAACTTTTTAATTTTTTTTTTTTTTTTTATGTCAAAATTTCCCGGAAATTTCCTACTTTATAGAGCATAAGTCCTGAGCGTCAAAATGCGTCAAAAAAAAACCTATACTCTCTTGTAGTCCAGAATCTAACCTACATTTCTATACCCCATTGTACGCACGTCTGGATACGACCTTGCGAACTACAGCAATTTCTGTGACCCAAGGTAAGATATTCGGTTCAAAAAATAAGTCCTGCAAGGAAACATTACTGAAATTAAAGAAGGTGAATCTTAAAGAATTTTCGACAAATAAAGCAGTTCAGGCCACATAAATTATCTAGCACGTCAGGTTATCAATTAATTTGGAGATGGTAAAGGTATTGCCATTGTTATGAACTTATTGTGGGTGAACGGATGCTGCAAAACGAATAGGCGACATAAATAGACTAACACGTTAGATTTCTGAGTAAGTTAAAAGGTTAAACATAAGTAAATAGCCGCAACATAAACTACATAGTTTAATTACCTGAAAATTGCTAATTAATTTAAAAAAATGGAAGAACAGGTAAATGGTAAAAAAAACTAGCACGCAGTTATATTTTACGTGAAAATTACCTATATGTTACCTGTTAATTTATTGCCGGTATGGTATCCTTTTAAAAATTGTGAAAACAGGGGTTTTTTATGTTTCAAAGAAATGCTAATAAAAGATTAAATTTGTATTTAAAAAAGGGTTTTTATGTTTTAAAGAAGCAGTAACAAAAGATCATTTAAAAAAACTTCTATCAAGAGTATAAAAGTGCATGCATTCATAATTTTACCTTCATTATTGTTTAAACAATGGCTAAGTTCAGTTATAAAGTTCTCGCAGATATATATTTTCAACAGAAAGATGAAAAAGATTTTGTGTTACACATAATGAATAATCCATTCTTTCATAAGATTCATAAGATAAAAATTAAAAATTTTTTATTAACATTAAGAAAACGGTACCTTAAATGTTCTAGAAACAAGAAAACGTTTTACTTACGCAACGAAAAATGGCTAACAAATGATCTGATTTTTAAGAAGCTGTCAATAACTGCTAAGGAAACTGGAAAAGTGGGTCGGCCCGCAAAACAAATTGACAATTGCAGTGAAAGATCACGAAGACGCAAGCTAGCAAATATCAATAAAGAAATTTCTCATAGTATGATAAAGGATTCATTTCTGCATCAAATTCAACCAACGCAAAATAAGAAAACAAAAATTGCAATAATTGAAAAAAGAGTGGAAGCGAGCCCTAAACGCACAAAGAGGATTTTAAAAAGTATGCCTACACCAACTGAAGAAATGAAATTTACTCCAGAAGAAGCATTTGCACTATTTTTGGATTTAAAACGGACAAAAAATCAGTATACAGAACAGCGAAAGCGAACCAATAAAATAAAATAAAATACACATACATCTCAAACCAAAAGTAAAAGTTGAATTACCTAAAATGTTATCGATAGCCAAGAATGCTATTTGGGCATTTTTCAAAATATTCCTTTTCAGTTTTATCCTTATAACAACTCGTCTTTCCAAAAAAAAGCCAACCTTTGGCCCCTGTGAATATTGGGACTAAAAAATTTACAGGGGCCAAATATTGGCATTTTCTGACAGGATCTAAGTTCGACAATAAAAAATAAGTATCAGTTGTAAAATACAAGAGAAATAATGATAAATTATAAAAAAATCATATATGAAATATTCAACTTTTACACCGAAACTCAACAAAAAAATGAAAATGCATTTTGAACTCCAATAGGAGTCCAGGGGCCAAATATTGGCATTTTCTGACAGGATCTAAGTTCGACAATAAAAAATAAGTATCAGTTGTAAAATACAAGAGAAATAATGATAAATTATAAAAAAATCATATATGAAATATTCAACTTTTACACCGAAACTCAACAAAAAAATGAAAATGCATTTTGAACTCCAATAGGAGTCCAGGGGCCAAATATTGGCATTTTCTGACAGGATCTAAGTTCGACAATAAAAAATAAGTATCAGTTGTAAAATACAAGAGAAATAATGATAAATTATAAAAAAATCATATATGAAATATTCAACTTTTACACCGAAACTCAACAAAAAAATGAAAATGCATTTTGAACTCCCCATAACTTTTGCTTCTATCAGTCGAATTTTACGTTTTATAGCGCAAATTAAAGCCTAACATCGCACCTATCGAGCAAAAAAAATCGCATAAAAAAATACCGATCCAGTCAAAAGTTATGGAATTTTGGCCGCCTTCTCGTAAAATTTCCCACTGTGCGGCGTTGGTTTAAAAAAGTGGTTATAAAAACTAAATATAAGTAGATTAAAATAGAAGTACGAATACTGTATGAGAAGTTGCTTAGAAACCAAAGCCTCATAGAAATATCGTTAGCTTAGTTCTTTCCACAAAAAAACTTGTAGAGCCAAAACTATATACTAAGTAACTATAGTCTAGAATATCGACTAAGAGATTTTAGCTTAGACTTTCTTAATTACTTTTACTTATTCAACAACCCTCGTTTTTTAACCTCATGTCTTGATTAATTTCTCAATTTCATTAAGTTTTTTTAGTTTAAGTTATTTTTTAAGTCTAACTAACTCTTTGTGGTTTGCCCAAAAAACTGCCCGGCTTAATTAAAATTTTAAACAAAATGTTTCCTTTTTTATTTTCCAGCATTTATGACCTTAAACTTTTAATTATAAAAATGTCTGTTTATTTGGTTAATATTTCCTATTTTTTTTTTTAACAAAAATGGTTTTCATTTATTTGTATTAAAAACAAAACAAAAAAAAATAAAAAATGTTCTATGATTTTTGTGCTCGAAACCAAAAGACCATTTATTCTAGTGGCTGGTAGTTTATATAAAAATTGTATACTTTTTTTTGGAGTTAAAAAAGTTATATAAAGGGGAAAATGAAGAGAAAAAAAATGTTTATATAAATGAAACATGTCAATCTCTCTTTTTCAATTCAGTTACATTTTTATAAATTACTAAAACAATTTATTATTTCACATAGATTGTAGAAAAATGTGTGTGATAAAATGTAGAGCAAAAAAAAAAAACAAAGATTAAAAAGACAATTTCAAACAATACTTCTAAAGATAATAAAGTTAATTCTAGAGTCAAGTCTATAATCGATTTTCTTAAAAGTGAATTTACCAGTCTTTAGACCAGACTGATTAAGTTTCTTTAGTCTACCAAATATTCTTGTAAATAGTCATTATTTACTAAAGGGTCTAGTCGAGTTTTTAGGCATGACATTAGTCGATTCTAAAGTTAAGTCAATAGTAAAGTCATTATTTCAGACTGAAAAAGTTTCTTTAGTCGAGTCAGAACATTTGTTCATAGTCGAAACTATAGTGAATTTAATATTCAAGTCTATAGACATCTTCACAGTCGATAACGTAGTTGAGTCTTTAGTTCAGACTAAAATAGTTTCCTCAGTCTAGGCATTATTCTTCGAATCTAAAGTAAGGGCTACAATCGAGTCCATAGGAATGTCTATTGTAGATTTTATAGTCAAGTCAATAGGCCAGACTAAAGTAGCTTCGATTTTTTTATACTCAAATTTTTTTTTTTTTTTTTAATAAATCCTTTAAGTTAAGGATTTGAGAAATTATTCTTAACTATTTTTGATAAGTAAAATAAAAGTTTGTTACTTTTCTAGACAGTTTTATACATATTTGTTTTTTCTAAAAATATGGCAGCATAAGAAAGAATTTGATAGACACCTAAAAACGTGATGTTTTATTTTTTATTAAAAAGTTTTTTGTATAAGTAAAAAAAGAACGAACATCTCAATTTGGTCATAAAAATAGTTTAAAAGTTATATTTCTTAAACGAAAATTATTCGTGAAAATAAAGTTTATAATATTTGTAGCTTTCTTCATTTTTTATTATGTTAGTTAGAGACAAATGGATTAAATGAGTAAAAGTATTTGTAGCTATCAGTCTTGTTAGTCAATTGCATTTTACATAATCTTATAAACTTTTTTAATAAAAAGTAATTAGCGTTAATTTGACATTAGATATAATTAATATTAATCATGCGCATGATTAATTTGAAATGAAAAAGCTTAGAAAATCCTTGAAAAGTTTACAAAGTTAGAAGGAATTATTAATGAATTCAGTTTTGGAAGTAAAAAATTAGAAATTTGCTTTAAATATTACTTATTTTCTTTATACTAGAAAATTTAAACGAAATTAGTTTTTTTAACTATAAGACCAGCAGCCGTATTCATAACAAAAAGTTAGCCACAGGTTGTGCACTACGTTCAACGAGCTGCTAACTAGAATGCCGATTAAGCCTAGCAGCTTGTAAGCACAGAGTTTATTCATAACAAACTTTTGTCCATCTGCTAACTTTTAAAAAATCAACTCTGGATTTTAATGATGCATATTATATTACTCAAAAATGGAACACGTTTGCATTAATCATCGCTGGTTTTGTCGTTTTCTTGTAATTTTTTTTTTTTTTTGTTTTTTCCTCCACATGTAACAATTTTAAAAAGTTTTCAAAATTAAAATAAAAAAGATAGATAAATAAAATAAAACAATAATCTAAATAAAACAAACCAAACGTTTCGCAGCTCGTTAACAACAGTGTAGCAAAACGTTAGCCAGAGTTTGGTAAGTGTATTATAAATAAACTTTATGCTAACTTCATGCCAGATTTTCATTATGAATTACGGCTGTAGATGACTTTTTATTTGTCTAATTGCTCCTTTTCATTTCATGTATTTTATTTCATTTAGTTACAAAATATTTAAGATATTTTAAAAAAAATTAAAAATCGCTCTTTAATACATTATTCAAATTAACAACAGGTTTTATATTTATTTAAAAATCCTTTTTATTAACAATTGTGTTTCTAATATTATGTAAATTTTAATAAAACGTAAAACTTTTCTTTAAAGGAATTTCTTTAGAAAACTCTATTGAAGTTTTTAAATGCACACTTGCATTAGTTAACATTTTGTAAATGTTTTTTTTCATGTATAAAATTTTTTGTTGCCAATAACAATTCTTAAGGCACGTAATCTTTTTCATTGTTATTATAAAAGTTTCCTTAAATAAATAACAAATATTATTTACGTTCATTGCAATATGTAAAGAAAATCATACGCTAGAAAATAAGTTTTTTCATAAAATTTTCCACTTTAAGTTTGCAGAGATATTTAATGCAAAAATATGTTTACAAAACGAGGAACATTTTGTAGAAAATTTTTGAAGAAATCTCTCTACGAAAAACTACATTGAAATAAAAATATATTTATTTAGGAAATAATTTTTAATATAAAAAAGCAGAAATAGAAAGAATAAAATATTTTTGATTGCTGGAAAAAAAGTTATGGATGAGAATGCAAACAACTTCTTTTTAAACAGTGGTGCACATAGTCTAGACTTTAGAACAGACTTTAAACGAGACCATGGAACAGACTTTGGACTAAAATAAAGCTGACACTTGAAACCAGACTATCCCAGGAAAAACTTTTTGATTTTTAGTAATAGGTGGTAGTTATTTCATACGTTACTTGGTAAGTAGTTGTCATTACAATTGTCATTATTTTGAAAACTTTAATAAGTACTTACTAGTGATGACCACAACAACTACTTATTACTTCTATTATTTTCACTACTGAATATTTGCTTACTAATAATCAGCTCAATAACTACTTATAAGTTGTGTTGTTTTCAGTACTGAATATTTACTTACTGGTAACGCACTTAATAATTACTTATTAGGTCTATTAACTAGTGATTTTTTGGCTTCTGGTAAGTATATTGTAAGTACTTACAATTCAACTTACTAGTAGTTAAATAATAACTAGATATTTTTTGACTTCTAGTAAATGTATTGTAAGTACTGCATTCTGTGGACACTTCGAACAAAAATAAGTAGTTATTCAGCCGAAAAATAAGTAGTGTTTATTTTCTCCAACATTATTTGCTAACTTACTTGGTAAGTAAAGTTTTTGCTGGGATTGTCAGGATTAACTTAAATCTTATTAACTAAAACTAAAAATCAACCTTAAGTGTATAGTCTACATTAATTTTTTACTACCCTATAAACCAGACTATTCTCGATAAAACAAACCAAACTTAAATCCAGGCTATAATCAGAACTATGGTGTTAGCCTTTTTTTCTATTTTTAGCGGACACCAAACATGATTGTATTATCATGATGGCTTCGTTTGCGTATAGTCTGGCACAGCCCATGATTGTAACTTTCTTATGTAGTTGAAGCCTAAATACCATTCCATACGAAATGTTTCAGAGAAGAGGTTGAAGAATGGCAACTTGTGAAACTTCCTCTGTAAGTTTATAGTATTCCAAGCTATGGTCGGTTTTAAACTTCAATGCCCTATTCGAGAAAAAGCCAATTTTTTTTATGAAATAGAAATATCAATTTCCAGCATCGCTTATAACACAGTGCAACAAAATTCGTATCATCGCCACCAGCCTCAATACTTGCAACTCGTAGTGAAACCAGACTATTGGTAGAGCAAATCTGCCAAAGGGTTTTGAAAAGTTAACGTGTGTTCCCGAAATATCGGCCCCTAAAGTTTTCGAATTTTTTGAAAAGGCGTTTGGTATAAGTCAAAAAAAAATATACTAAATGTACTTCTGAGCTAAAAGACCATTTCAGATGTCTTCAGTAGAATTGTATGGCGATATATTAAAATATATTAGAATATTTTAAAATTTTAAGTGGTAATTTTTTCCTTTTTTTAACTTCTACCCAAAAGTATACTAAAACTGCACTTTAGAGAGTTAAAATGTTCCACGAATATTTTCTGCATCGAATTTTACTAGGGGTCTTCTAAGACCCCGAAATTTCGGGCATTGAAATTTTTGAATTTCCATTTTTCTATTTTTATATTCGTTGCCACACCTTGCCTATTGTTTTATATCAGCAGTTAAGTTGCCATAATTTAATAAAAAAAAGTCGAGCTTCTATTTTGAGGTTAAGTTTTTTAACTTTCACTACACTGTTCCTGGCGTATTATTTATAATTTGCAATATATATTTCATATTATTTACTTTTTTTTGGCTTATCAGTTTGAAGTATGGAAATAGTTTTCTTTTTATATATAATATATAAAAAAAGTACAATTGCATACTTCTGAATATATAAACATATTTTAGATAAATAACAATTTTTCGCAATAAAGAACAATATACATCAACATTTAAAAAATTTTTTTTTAAAAAATATTAAAAATGTATAAAAAAAGTGAATAGAGTTGAAATAGTAAAAATGTATTATTGAAAATATTTAAAAGTTTGTTTATTTTAAAAAACATGAATAATTAATAGGTCCTGTAGTTCTGGAGGATGTTAGTGATATTGCAATTAACGTGACTAATTGGTATCACAAAAGTCTTCAAAATTTGTATAGAAATAAGTCTGTGTAAAAAAGAAGTCAAAGATTATTATAAAGGCTACAAATGGTCAGTTAGAAACCTTTTCGAAAAAACATTACGTTTTTTTTTAGAAATATGGTAGGTCAAGGGTCCAACGAACATTTTGTATTGACTTAGATTATCTGTGAAAGCTGCTTATACTAAGATTTCTGGGCAAATGTTACTGCAATATAGAACAATTTATGCACTAGAACTACCAGTATGTGACTGCTTCTCTGTCATAATACTCGTAGTAGTTTATATGTATATGTTTGAATAAATATTTTGGTGTAACTTTCTTTTTGTATTTGTTTTGTGTTTAAGAAGTAATAATATTAGTTAAATTTTATTTAAATGTTCATGTAAATATTTGTATTTTATTTAAAATTGTTTCATGATTTTTATTGTTTTTTTACAGAAAATAATAAAGAAAATTCTTTGCAACTGACATTAATGCAAACTTAAATTTATTTTTCGAACATATTTGTTAAGCAACAACAAACAGAAATTCTTTGGCATATTTGAAAAATAATTGCAAGTCAGCGTTAAAAACAAAGAAAATGTTGGAATGTTGTGAAATAAAATTTAAACACAACAAATTTAATTTTAAAATTTTTCAAAAACAGGATATGTGGGGACAAATTGCTGAATTTGGAAGCATATAAAAAAGCTTGTAGTTTATATACAGATCTACGTGTTCTTTGTTCTATCTCTTTATTTCAATATATTTCAACGATCTTTTTGTATATTAAAGCATATAAAATAAAAAGAAACATAAAAAAATGTTTTATTCTAAAAACTAAACTAAAAAAAAAAAAAAAAAAACATGTAACATGTAACATGAAGATACAAGATATTCTGGTAGTGTATAGAACCATTGCTAATTATATTACATATCTATAGCTCCAATGGCAACCAAAGTGTCGCTGAAGCAAAAAGTATATGAAATATTGAAGGAATATGACCATTACAAGAACGCTATATGAATTAAAATTTGATACATTGAACACTTTCGAAAAATAAAAATGGTTAATATAAAACATTTTAATGCGTTTATCTGCTGTTTTTCGTATTTATTTAACAATGGATAAATGAAGCACTCTTTAACTTTTGAACCAAATTTAAACTTTTTATAAATAGATAAAGCTTATAATGTCCTACGTCCATTTACAAGACTTCGAACTAATTCAATAATAACAGCCTATTGTATGAAAATATATTTAAAGTTATAATCAAGTCATACTTAATCGTAAGTAAATCTCAATATTTAAAATTTTACTTTTAAATTTCTGCGTGAAAAAGGATACATGGAGACAATTGTTGTCCTCAGAAGAATTTTTAAAATTTTTAATTTTTACACAAATCTAAGTGATCTTTGTTCTCTTTCTTTTTTTCAAAACATTTTAACGACCTTTTTGGATTTTAAAGCATATTAAACAACTAAGAGAGAGGGAAACATGTTCAATTCCTTTCTAATTGTTAAAAAAAATTAAATATTAAGCATCTTTAGAAATTTTTCTGTCATATTTGGTATTTATCTAAATCTTTAAGCAATCTTTAACCCTTAAAGCAAAACTCAAATTGTGTTGTATATATAAAGTTCATTTCGATATTTCCAGATTTAAAAATTTATTATATAAAAATAAAATCAGAGTAATTCTTAAATCATACTGAGTTGAAAATTAATCTTACTGTTTGACAATCTGACATTGTTTCTATGCTTAAATATTTTTTTGTTTATTTTAAAAATATTTTCAATAATTTAAATTCAGTTTTAAATGACCTTTTTCAATAATATTTTGATAAATATATTTTCCGGCTTTCCAGAAATATTTCTTTGTTTTTAATCACACTTTCCGCGTGTGTCAGAGGAACTCGTTCTTTAAGAATGCATTAAAAAAATAAACTCCTTTGTTCTCTAAAATTGTTCCTTTCAAAAACAAAACAGGCAATTTATAATAGTCACCTAATCGCTGTTATTAAAACCAATAATTACATTAATAAACCTTAAAGTATTCTAAATATAAAATATTAATACAATTCTTCTATAGAATTAATATTTTAATGTACTCAAGCCAATTACAAATGTATGCATAAAAACAAAAAGATCGTAAATAGAGATTAAAACAATTATATTTACCCTTTAGTTTAATTTAAGTTAATAAGATAAGGAATTAATTATTTGAGTAAATTTTAAACGGTTTCAATTAGCAAAAGCCTCAGGCGTATTTCAAGATTTATAACTTTAAAATTAAATAAACTATAATTTGACTTTTAATCACATATTTTTAAAAACCAAAAATTTGATTTACAACCAAACAAAACTATATTCAAACGTAAAGCCTTTATTTAGGCGAGTATAAATATTTCAAAATAAAAGCCTGTTTTCAGTGTAAATAAATTGCTAAATTTTATTTGTCATATCAATCGTTTTGCCCTTAATTCCATTGAATTCTGTACATAAGGATTTGTGGTTTATAATTTGTAAAACAGAATTGTTTTAGCACCTGAATTTGTGATTTTTTTTTTTTATTTTATCTAAATGGCTTTTAAGCTTAATTGGGATTATTTTTCAAAATAGTTAAGGGTTTGCCAACAATACAATGAAAAAAGTAGCACAAATGAATAAATTTAAAAACTCGCTTTTTATTAAATACAACAAAAAAAAAACTAGAACTTTTAACTAGTTGTTTTTTTTTTTTAGAAAAAATTAAGATTTTCACTATTTTTCGTTTTCCTATGATCTACTGTTTTTTAATTAAACACATTTATCTGTTTCAATCATTTACTTGCCGATAACTGTGTTTCACTGTTAAACAACTAATTGTCCATTCTTATTACACAGCTGCACACACAAAACCGTAGCAATAATCAAATAACAACAACACTTTCGCTTCCACTACAATGATAAACTATTCATATATTTTGTAGTAATTATTCATTCATTTACTCCTTTAATTGTTTTAAGCGTTTGAACACCATCACAATTAAATTAACGCTAATGACAAACATTTGGTCAATAAATTTTGTGTTTTGTCTGTGTGTTACATTATATTCCTGTGTGTTCTAAGAGCTAATGTGTGTGTATGTCTCGTTGGTATTAAACCCCAATTGTTATTATGTTATATTGTCAAAAATTTGCATATCAGAGTTAATTTTAGACTTTCCTTTTATCAATAACCAGTAAATGCATGAGCAAATAAAAGATTTTGGAAACATTTTTTTAAATTTAATAGTCATCTGCTACATTTTCATTGTATGTATTTTAAAGGTGTTTCATCAGTTTCTATTGTATATAAATACTTTCCTAAAATAAATTTATTATGTTATAAAAGAAATATTTTATTTGAAAGAAATAGTTCTTTTAATTGTATTCTAATACAATTAATTCTTTGATTTAATTTTATTTTAAAATTTCTTTTTTTCCTTGTTTTATTCTTTCCTTGTTTTATAAAACATCTTTTTGTATTGTCGTTATTTTGTTGAGCTATTTTTGGATTTTAATCCAAATTTTTAATATTTTTAATTACGCTTAAGTTCATCAAATTGAATTTTCATTAAATTATTTTTATGAAGAACGGAATTGTACAAGGTTAAAATTAATTAAAATTGTAATTGATAATCTTTTATTCTTGACCGTGGCCGGGACAAATTTCGATCTACCAAAGGTTAAAATACAATTTGGTTTAAGGATTGATGTTTGACTATTGACTTCAGCAGTCGTCGATGGCTGCGAGTGTAAGACGGCAAATCCATCTGAGGAGATCGAGTGGTTGCGATCGAAATATGTCATGGTAACCTGCCGGCCAGGGTTCAAGCCCCGGCCACAGTCAAGAATGAAAGATTATCAATAACAATTTTAATTAATTTTCATCTTGTACAATTCCTTTCTTCATAAAAATAATTTAATGAAGATTAAATTTGATGATCTATTTTTCTTTTACTGTGTACTCAAAGAATTAATTAGTTTTTTATTGTATTCTAAAAGAACAAGTTCTTTTAGCATTGTATTCTAGAAGAGTTTTTATTTTCTAGCAAAAACTATAAATTTTTATATTGTTTCTTAAAAAACAAGTTCTTTTTATATTTTTTTTTTATAAACTATATTTTGTTATCAATGTTTTTTTTAATAATTTTCTTAAGAAAATAGTTCTTTTTTCAAGTCGTTTTTAAAAAACTGGTTTTTCATTGTGTTTAAAAAAAAATTTTTTTTTTCATTGTATTCTTAAAGAGTTCGTTCCTTTATTATTGTAATTTCAAAGGATTTCTTCTTTTTTTCTTTGCATTCTAACAAAACTGATTTATTTTTCATAGTACTCAATACTTTAAAAAAAAACTAGTTCGTTTACATTGTATTTTAAAAGAATTGGTTCTTTTTTCTTAGTATTGCAGTTCCTTTTTCATGGTATTCCAAAATAACTAGTTGTTTTTCAATTGTATTCTAAAATAATTATTTCATTTTTCTTTGTATTTCAAAAAAACAAGTCTGTTTTTCATGATATTCGTAAAATGTTGTTAATTTTTCAAAGGTTTTTAAACGAACTGTATTTTAAAAAGCTAGTTCCTTTCTTTTTATACATTTTATTTTTCATGCTTCGAAAAAATTTTTCATTGAACTCTAAAAGATATAGTTCTTTTCTCATTGTATTCTTAAACAACTATCGTATTTTTAATTGTTATAAAAGGCGGGATTGCAGAAACCAGCTTTTATTCAAATAGTTCGGAAATTTCGTCCCTGGTGAAGAACTGCATTCAGTAATTTTTGCTATAGGGAGCATTTTAGAATGTTATTGGCCATAAAGATTGACTAGATCGAAAACAAAACAAAATAACAATTTTCTCTAAAAATTGCGTACGTGTAAAATTACAGCAAATAAAAAAATCTTTATAATGCAGTTATAGAGTTTAAATAATTTGCTCTCTCTTTTCGTTCTAGTTAATACTCTATATTATTTGCTATTATAGTTCTATATCGCTGTTTGTCAGTGAGAGGGAGAGTGTCTGTATTTTGTTGAGCGTATGTTGCATTTCAAAAGTATGTTCTCACTTACCACTGGGGTTATAGAAAATAAGCCCAAATTTTGAGTATATTTTTGTAGGGGTTAAAAAAGGTAACAGACGACATAACAGAAAATCTACACTGCTTCAAATCTTAACATGTGTTTTCCTAAGAGCTGAGTGTAAATTTTCTCCTTAATATGAGAAATGAGTATATTTAAGAAAAAGATTTTTAAACATGAGTTGTTATTTTGTTAACATTTTAATTTGTTTTTATGGAATTTTTGCTTTACTTAGTTCAATTTGCAACTATCTCTAGAAACAGAGTTTTAAAAATTATATTTACACTTTTATTTCGTGTAAAACACTTTCAAATACCAATTAAAAATATAAGTTAAACACAATATGAAATATTTTTACACATGACTTAAAGCTATTTACGCTAACAAATTATCCAAATCTTATTATTATTTTCTAAAATTTACAACTGATTTTTTCTTTTCCTACCCGGTCTTACGGTCAATATTGAAGCCGGTAGCTGACCATCAATCAAAGTTTTTCCTGCCTTACTGGCCGCCAAGAGACGTCTTTCATGGACCTTTCGATGTTTTGTTAAGTGATCTGAACGGGCAAAACATTTTGAACAAAAATCACATTTGTAAGGCTTGACACCCGAATGAGAACGTCGATGTCTGGCCAATTCATCTGAACGGGAAAATCTCCAGGTACAATTTGTCCAATTACAGACATAAGGCTTCTCACCTAAATGTCGCCTTAAATGGGCCTTTAAATGGGCAGGTTTGGCATATATCTTACGGCAGTCCCCATAAGTACAGGGATAGGATTTTTCCTCATTAAGACGTGAGTTGTGGGCTGAAGGTAAAAGTTTTAGATTCTCGGCACTTTCTTGCAGGAAGTAATTACAGTTGTCCGTACATAAAGGAGTTTTCTCGGGTAAAAAGTCCACTAGTTCGGGAATTTCTATATAATTATCTAGAAACTTTTCCTCCCAGTCACAGAGATCTTTAGACAAACTTGCTAAGGAGGATAAATTATAGTCTGCCAAGGAATCCCGGGAATTGTTAAGTAAGTAATCCAGACTAGTTTGTAATTGTTTTTCATTCAAGTCCATAATTTGGGGTTTGTAGTTACTGGATTCATCAGTATATTCCTTTAAATATTCACTAGTGTTTTCATAGATATTTTCACTTTCATGTAACGAAGAATTATGGTTTTCGAATTGACTGACTTGACCACTAAAATAATCTTGTTCTATTTGTTCGTTTAAATCACAAAATAATTGTTGAAATCCTCCATCCGAAAAAAAGTCCATGATGTTTTTTACCCAACGAAATTTTAATAAATGACGACAAGTTATCGTTAACCATACGAATTTAAATATTTTTTACTGTTTTAAAAAAATTTTTGTTTAATATTTCCAATTTTAATCAATATTCCAAGAATTTGATAAAATATTTAAATGTTTCTTTTTTATAAAAAATTATCTTCTCTGCCACTCATGCTTGACACTTTCTATCAAAACTGTTAAATTTAAACTAAATTTGCTATTTGATCTTGTTGTGGTTTTAAATATTTATAAAATACAAAAATATGTTAAGAAAACAAAATAACAAATTCAAAACTAATTATCAATCATAAAAAAGTAGAAAAAACCCAATCATTTTTAATTTCACTCCACCACACCAACTCTTTTGCATTAATAATTTTTTACTCTTCAAATCTTTGCTACAAATAAATGACAGTATCCTCTCCAGGGATTAATTTTGAAATTGGTGGAAAAAATCTGTACCAACACACATCATTCCTCACATGTAGTTGTTTTTTTTTTTAATATAATTAATTAAGTTTTCAAAAAAATACAGTACGCATTTGTAATTGAGCGCACGTCATTAATGATCATCATCATCATGTGTATTTTTAATGATTTTTTCTTGTTGTTATTGTTGTTAAGACTGGCGTGTGTGTTCTGTGATTTCTGCGCCCAATGAGTTTTTTTGTCTCGCTTAGGTCGTCGTGTTTTTTAACCAGATGTCAATTCTGTTCAAAGAGTACCAATCAGTAACAGGCGCTCTTGTTAAAAATATATTTTGTCGCCAAATTAATTGTTTATAGAGTGTTTTGCTTTGAAATTGCCCTCAAGTGTATTATTATTTGTTTATAAAACAATATGTAAATCAAAATTGCAACTAAAAATTATGCATTATCAATTGTTTTTTTTTTAAGACTAGGAAAATACCTTGAATATAAAATGCAAATAATCAAAAAGATATAAAAGCGACACGTGGTTTATGTCACTAAATTAGGGAAAATTTAAAAATTATTTTGTTTTCATACAGAATTAGTTGCTTATTCATTTTATTGTAAAGGATCCAGATAATTTTTAATTGTATTCAGAAAGAATTAGTTCCTTAAAAAAACTACTTTTTTGTTTAATCTTTAATATTGTATTCTAAAAGAACTATTTCTATTTGTTCTTCTATATCTTTTTTTTTTTGTATTCTAAATAAACTAGTTCGCTTTCCTTGTATTCTTAAAGAACTTGTGAAAATGTATTATATTTTAAAAGAAACAGTTAATTTTTTACTGTAAACTTTTGTTAAAGAAAAAGAGTTCTTTCTTTTTTTATTCTCAAAAAAGCAAGCTATTATTTTAATGTATTCAAAAAAAACTAATTCTTTTCCATTATATACATATAAAAAAAACTATTTTTTATTGTTTAAATACAAGAACTTAATTTTTTTTTCCATAAAACATAAAACAAGTTCTCTTTCATTATGTTTTATGTATTTATATTTATTTAATTTTATCTTATTTTTTTATTTATTTTATCTTACTTTATTTTATTTTATCTTATATTATTTTTTTTATATAATTTTTTTTTATTTTATTTTATTTTGATTTGTTTAATTTTATTTTATTTTATTTTGATATGTTTTATATTATTTTATTTTATTTTATTTTATTTATTATCAAAATAATTTTTGGGAATACAAAATTCTAATTCAAAAGATTTTGTAATTCGTGCTTAATTCCCAATTTTTACTCTTGATAAAAGCACTAAAATTTATTGTTGATGGGATAAGCTGTTCTTATGCGCATTTCACTGGTTGCTTAGGCGAGATCGTCAGGAAACTTTATCCAAAAAAATTTTGGAAAAACTAAAGATATTAAACCAAATAAGAAGTAACAAATATTTTAAATGGTTCCAACTTTTACAATTTGTATAAAGACTTGGAATTCTGCTTAAATTATAGAAAACTAATTATCAACGAATTTAATCTGTAATCATTTTTTTAACCCTATTTTTCAAATCTCTTTTAATTGTAATATCATGAACTTTTTCATAACACTTAAAATTAACAATATTAATTGTATCGAAAATACTAGTAATTTGCCAATCTGGCCCACAACAAATATGTTATGCCAAATATAGATATTAAATATTGTAATATTAAAAAAAAAACATATGAATATGAAAATGTAAATGCATTTAAATATATATATTAATAAATAAATAAATAATAATAAATAATTAAATTAAACCAAATAAAACTGTAAACAATAAACAGTGATTTAATTTTTTTTTAGGCTGGAAGAATTCCAATCAATTGTAGTGGGGAATGTAAGATGAGATAAACTCACTGTTTATTGTTGATGTTTTTGTTTAAACTTTGATATTGTTACAGGCAGAACTGTTGCTTATAATTCTTATACGCTTAACAGTTTTATTTCGTTTAATATCTTTAGTTTTTCTAAAATCTTTTTGGATAAAGCTTCCTGACGATCTGGTCTAAGCAACCAGTAAAATGCGCATAGGAACAGCTTATCCCATCAACAATAAATTTCAGTGCTTTTATCAAGAATAAAAATTGGGAATTAAGCACGAATAACAAAATCTTTTGATTTTTATTTTATTTTTTATTTTATTAGAAATATACTACATATACGATATATAAAATTATATAACGGGAAGAATTTTATTTTATTTTATCGAGTTAAAGTTCCGTTTTCTATTGCATTGTAAAATAACAAATTAATTTTTCATTGTATTCTAAAAGAACTAGTCCTTATTATTATTGCAGTCTAAAGAACTTTTTCGTTTTTAATTTTTTTTTTTTTCGTTTTCGTTTATTTATTTCAAATGTAATTATATTTTTGTGTTTAAACTGTTTTGTGTAATTTTTATAATAATTTGTCCAATATATGTTTGTATTTTTTATAAAGAACCCCTGAAGATGGTCAACAAAGTTGACCGAAATATTGGGAAATAAAATAAAATAGAATTTTTAAAACAAAATATGCTTATATTTTTTATTTAAAAATTTGTTTAACTCATGACCTAATGCCGAACAAAATTAACAAACACCAAAACTAAAAGTCAACAATTTACAACTTTAAACATATATATTTTTTTTTTCTTAAAAAAAACTTGTTCTTTTTGTTTTTATTTTAACATAAGCAGTTCTTTTTCATTGTATTTAAATAGAAAAAGTTAATTTCATATTGCTTATTAAAGAACTGATTCCTATTTATTGTACAGCTTTTAAAAGAAATGCAGTTATTTTATTTTTTAGAACTAATTTTCATTTCATTGTATTCCTAAAAACTTATTCTTTTTTTAGGTTTATTCTAGAAGAGCTAGTTTTTTCTATTTTATTCTAAAAGAACTAGTTGTTCTTTTTTATCTTAAAGTACCAGATTTTTTTAATATATTTTCCTTATTTGTTTTTTATAGGAGACGTTTCTATTCGTATTGCGTTTTTTAAAATTATTGTGTAAAAAAATATTTCTCATTGTGAGTATATTTTTGCATTTGTTTTTCTTCCAGTTTATTAAAACTTTATGAGACACTTTTAATTTTTATTTCAATCTGAAATCAAATAAAAATCCTTTGGGAATTTACCTAAAAATACTGTTCATTTTAACAAAACTACTGGCACTGAAAAGTACTGTTTCATTGGAAAAGGAGGGGAGGTAAACTCCCTATTTAATTTATGTGCTACAAATTTAATAGTATTTATAAATCGAGATGATGGTCATCGTTGATGAAGAAAAACGTTTTTGTAGCCAGTTTTTTTATGAGAACAAAAAGTACCAATAAGTTTTGTTATTTTATTGTAATAAGTTAAAAAAAATTCTGTTAAGGCACTTTTTATTTCCCTGCTTGCTTTGGTCTGCTTTTTTTTAATTAACATGTATGTATATATATGAATTGTTTTACATTTACAATTGTATTTGCTACAACAAATGTTTCATTATTTGCTTTCGTATATTTTTTCATAGTGTCAGCAGTTGACTGTCACCACAGTGATAACACATCCAGTACGATAAATAAATTCATAAAATATTCTTTTTTTTAATACAGTAAAGATGCTCTAGGGCACACTCGTGTACTCTTTATATCAACGTGAATCTCAATTATTGGCTGTAGATTAAAAATGTATAAAAAATAACGAAAAAAATATCAATGTAAAATTTATAGAAATATTATAGTAACAAAATTTTGAAAATATAATTGAATGCTCTTAAAGGTCAACAACAAATTTTCGGTCGTCCTTAATTTAAATTTTTTAAAAAGAGAAACTTAATATTTGTTTTATTCTACCAAAAAAAAAAAAACCGTTTTCCTTTGTGAAGTAACTCTCAACAATTTCTTTCCTTTTGAACATGTCTTCGAACAAATTTGCTAACCTTGCCACAACCGCTGTCATGTTGAACATGATTAAACAAGCAGTAGAAATAATAAAACGTGGAAACAGATTTCTCTTGCGGTTGCTCGAATTAAGCATAGCAAAAATGTCAGCTGTGTTTGACACTTGACGTTTACAACAATAGAAACAAGCAAATAAATAGCAAAAGCAAAGAGAAGAGACTAGATATACTTTTTTAACAAGCACAGAAAATATACGAACTATTGGATACTGTAAAGCTCAAATACGATAGAAAGTGAACGTTATTTCATATTTTGCTTCCCCAAAAATCAAAATTTTATTGTAAGAAGTTTAAACAAATTGGATCGAAAATGCAACTACGGTAAAAACCATTTCTAACAAACGGTTTGACAGGCCTGCTAGTGTAGTTTATAGTCGACTTGCTTCACCTGACACGCTTCGCTACCCCAATTGTATTAAAATTGGTAAACTATTTTTGATACAGATCTCATTTGCTAACGAAGTTATTTGTACCAAATTTCGCAACTTTTTATGTAACCATTGTAAAGGGATGTAGAAATTTATATTGTCTTTGTATGGCTGGAACCACGACAACTTCTAAAATTCAGCCAACTTTTTGACACATGTTGTGTATTATTAACCATTCTATTTGTAGCAAATTTAAACAATTTACATTTACCGTTTTTCGGATATATAGAATTCTATGCGCCCACTTTTCGACTGATGTGGGGTATCGACAACCAAGCTATACGGAAATTTTAGCTATATTTATGGTAGCATAGACCTGGATTTAAATTTGAGACAAAGAATCAGTTAAAATAGAATTTCGGGTAGCCTGTTATAAAGTGAGGTGAGTATCACTAAAAACGTTCTGTCCCGATCAAATCAAATTGTAATCGAATGGGTCTAGATCTGGACTATATGGTGGCGGTGGAGCAAAACTTCCTTTAATTGCTCTAGCAACATGTGGCTGAGTGCTATAATACTGGTTGCGTATTTGGAAGTGTTTTGCCAAAAGTCGGTTAAAACAAATCAGTTGTGTTTGTACAGGTCAACTGTTTTTGTCTGATCACCTTTTAGCAGCTTAAATTGGAGGAAATTTTGTGGTCCCACTAAATACACAACATAACCTTGGTTCTATGGATATTCGGGTCAAGCGTGGAATCTTATATACGAGAAATCGTATATAAAATTTCTAAAGCTTCGGATTATCGTAATGAAAATTAATTTTTGATGACCAGTAATAATTTGATGCTACAATGATTTCTTTTCGTGGTGTTGAAGCATAATTTTTGACTTGTAATTTTTTTTAATGTCCATCGGCTGTAACGTCTGTGGATCTTGATTTCCTTGCCTTTGGATAAATCCCGTTGCTTGCGAACGTTTGCAAATGATGGCTCTCAATCTTTGTCTTTGGTATAAAAGTCTTCACACCTGAATCGCACAAACCATTTTTTATTCATTTGAGTTGCTTTAGTTACATTTTGGATGCTTTGCTGGTACAAAATTCGTTAGCTTTGCACAAAACGAAGATCATTGTTGTTTACACTGTTTTGATTCAATAAGTTCAGAGTAACGACAGATGTTTCTACAGCAAAACGTCATGATCATCCATTTTGTGTGAATCGCTTTTAAATTATACAGGCAATAGTTTGACATAAAATATCGCTTTTCAGTAAATTGTATTACTGATTTAAAATTGAAAGAGTATTAATTTTATTAATAACTTTCTGCTTTCTTTATAAAATATAAAAAAAATCTATTATTCTGTTTTTAATTCCTTAAAACTTTTGAATTTTGTTCACAGCAACGATTTCATTAAATTATGCCAAGCAAAGCTGAAAATGTTTTCCTCTCTTCTATTATCATTGTAAACTTACACTGTGCAACAATAAAACCCAGCCAAGAAACAAGACTATTGGTAGAGCAAATCTGCCAAAGGGTTTTGAAAAGTTAGCTCGGGTTGCCGAAGTATCGGCCTCTAAAGTTTTTTAATATTTTGAAAAGGCGTTTGGTATAAGTCAAAAAAATATACTAAATGGACTTCTGAGCTACGAGACTATTTCAGATTTCTTCGGTAGAATTGTATGACGATTCTTTTCTAAGAATATATTAACGTTCTTAACTTCCCACAAAGGTATATTAAAACGGCACTTTAGAGGGTTAAAATGTTCCACGAATATTTTCTGCATCAAATTTTACTAGGGGTCTTCTTAGACCAAAAGTTCGTGCAATGTAAAGTTTTTAATTTTTTGAAAACCCGTTTTACATACATTGCACGATTTTTTGGTCTAAGAAGACCTCCAGTAAAATTTGATGCAGAAAATATTCGTGCAACAAGTGCCGTTTTAGTATACCTTTGTGGGGAAGTTACAAAAATGATTGTTAGAGGGTAAATGTATTAAAGGAAAAGAAATACTATACAATTCTACTACAGAAATATATAATAGTTTTTTAGCTCAGAAGTAAATTAAGTATATTTTTTTTAAATGTACCAAACAGCTTTTCAATAAATTAAAAAATTTCAATGCCTGAAATTTCGAAAATCCGTTTCACATACATTGCACGAGCTTTTGGTCTTAGAAGACCCCTAGTAAAATTCGATGCAGAATTTGCTCTACCAATAGTCTGGTTTCATTTCGAGTTGCAAGTATTGAGGCTGGCGGCGATGACACGAATTTTGTTGCACTGTGTTATTGAAGAAAAATTAATGACCGACCACAATTTTCAAAAATTTCATAATGTCTAGCTGCCAAGGAAAGCAATAGAGAATTTATCCTTGCCAGCAGCTTGTAACTCTTTTTAGTATGTTTAATTGACAGTTTGATTTTGTAGTTTTGCCGTACAGTTTTTTTGCCCTGTTATCAGTCTCTTCTAAAACAAAATCAAATTACATTAAATTTGTAAAATCTCGGTGATAAATTCTTTTACAAATTCCTTTCACTGTTTTGTGACTGCAAACCATTAAGTCAGTAAGATGTATTTGGTTTTGATTATCGTTTTTCTGTTTCCTTTACTAATTCTTTTTTTGGTCCCTTTTAGAAGAAATTAATTTTTTTTTTATTTAGCATGATTATTGCAACGCCATAGTTTCCTTATCCTGCTGTTGGCTGTTTTTATTATATCCTTTTTTTTTTTTTGTTCAAAGCTAAACTAAATTTAGTTTTAATTATTTTAGACGACAACTGTCTAAAACTATAGTAAAATTAAGCTGCCCCAGCAGTTGTTACTACATGGGGGCATAATAAATAAAAGAGAATTATAAAATATAGACAGGATGCAATTAAAATAATGCAAGTTAAAATTTAAGTTAAAAAAGGCTTAAACAATTTAAGAAGAATAGAAAGTTAACAAAAAAGTTCTAGTTACGTTTAAGATTAGTTCATCTTTTTATAACGAGTTCTGCGCTATTTCAATTAAAGGTAAGTTATAGTTCATGCTTCTTGTTCTGGTTTGTGTTGCAGTTCATTTTCTAGCTCAGTCTGGTCTTAGATTCTAGTCTAGATTTGCCTTTAGGTTTTGAATTTATTTTAAGTTCTTGCTTTGATTTTAGTAAAGGTTTTCTGGAGCCCGTTGTGTTTAAGTGACAGTTCAGCTTAGTTCCAGTTCTGTTTTCGAGTCAAGTTTTAGTTCATTTACAAGGCCAGTTTAGTTAAACTGTAGTTACATTTTTTATTGATTTTAATTTTAATGCTTGTGTACAAAATTTCCTCATTCAGTTCAGAAAAGTAACTCCAGTTGCTTCTTAGTACCTCTAATATCTTCATTGAACTTTGTTTGTTTTCTTTTCAACTTATCTGTAGTAAAAATTGTACTGTATTTCGGAACGTTTTGTGGAAAAAAACCGAATTGTGTTAAATGTTTGTTTCTCTTGCTGTGTTTTTTTTTTCTAAGTAAATATAGGTAAGAGAACTAGACACAAAATTGAACACCCTGCAGTTTTGTAATTCTTAATTTTGAAATTACCGTTGACTTGACTAATAAAATTTTAAAATCTTCAGACAAATCAGACTCTTGTCTTCTTTATTGAAGGAAATTATTGGATACTTATGCCCATAAGAGAACTACAGGGTATCACAGAAGGCAGTTTACAAAGGCATAGCTAAGTATGCATCCAACCAAACAAAGACTTTCTTGCGATAAGTATATCCGCCCTAACACTTTGATGAGTGATAAGCAAAGAAAATAAATAGATTAGCAAAATGAGCAAATAGCAACATTGCACTTGAAAAAATCAGTAGGTAGAGTGCAAAAACACCAGTACAAGGATTTGTATAAATTGATTTATTGGTTGATAGGAGAAATAATTGAAAGAAGAGTAAAATGATTTGTAAAAAAAATCTAATTAAGTTCAAGTTCAGGATCTTGTTTGTAATTTAGTTTAGGTTCTGCTTCAGATTTCAGTTTAAATTAAAGTTCAGAATAGTGTTCAGGATCTAGTTAAGTTTCTAGCTATGGCTCCAGTTCAGGCTCTATTTTAGATTCTAGTTCAAATTCTTTTTAAGGGTCTAGCTAAGTTTCGTGTTAAGGTTCTTATGCAGGCTCTTATTCACAGTCTTGTTCAGGTTCTGATCCAGGTTCTACTTTACTTCTAAAAACAGGCAGTTAGTTTAAGTCCAGTTCTAGTTAAGATTCTGTTATTTGTTGCTATAAATTTCTTTTAATTTAATCGAATTTTGATGTCTTATTGTCTTAATAAATAGTAGAGCCCTCAACCACGTCTTAATTATATCCAGTGCAAAAAAATCTTAATATTTCTAATATGATCCCCGCATATGTTTCCATTATCCTGTTGCATTTCACATGAAGACATGTTTTTAAAACAAAAACCAAAAACAACTGTTCGTGTTTTCCAAATTGGCAAACAAAATTTCAATTTAAATTTTTAACATTTAGCAAAAATGTTGTCTGAACTTTTACCACAAGTAATTTTGAAACTTCCTGTTTCCTGTTTTCTTCCAAACAAACAAAGTTGATGTATCTATGAATTCGTGCAAAACAACTGAGTGTGTGGTAGTTACTGTTGCATGTTAAAGTGCAGTTAATTTACAATTGTTGCTAATTTTTTTTCTTCTCAGTTTTTATTTTTTTTTTTGTAGTTACACACAATAAATGAAATCTCCCCTTACAGGAATCCTACATGCAACATTTAGGTTGGTTTGTGCAACGAAATTTCCAACAATAGCAACTGGAAAAATACAAGTTTTTTTATTGTTTAACATTTGTTAGATTGTTGTCTGTAACCGGTATATGAGGATTTGTGATTGTAAATTGTAGTTCTGTAGAAAAATTACTTAGTTGTTGGTGTTTTCTTAAGGATACCAAAATCAAAACTTAGTTGCACTCCAACCGACAAAGTATTTTACCACCTATGGGATATTTAATGAGATTTATAGATGTGGTAAGTGGAAAGTTAAGTTTATCTTAAATAGATATTTAAGGAAAACATGGAAGTAAACCAAACCATTTAATAGTGAATGACTGGGATATAGAAAATTTTCAGAATAGAACTTATCAAATTTTTTCTTTAAATAATATGCCAGAATGTCTATTCGAAAAACCGTATATGACAAAAATCATTCATATTTTCCACACAAAAAATAAGCTTGAATTATTTTCTTTACATAAAATATGCTGGACTTCTTTTAGAAAATTATGTCAGTATCCGAAATATTTTCTACACGAAAAATATGCCAGAATTCGATACATTTTCTATACAAAAACTATGTCAGAATCAAGCATAAATTCCATGCGGAAAATATAGCAGAATCAAGCATATATTATTTTCCATATAAAAAATAAGGCAGAATTCAACATATTTTCTATACGATTATGGCTTAATCTTGCATGTTTTCCATACGACAAATATGGAAAAAGCCGGCATATTTTATAAATGAAAAATATGCCCGAATCCGACATGTTTTCTTAACTTAAAATATACCAGAATCCAGCACAAAAATATGCCAAAATGCTGGATTATATCTTTAATACGAAAATGTTCCAAAATCCGACATTTTTCCGATATGAAAAATATACTACAAAAGTGTTTATTTTTTGTACAAAAATAAACCAGAATCATTCAAATTTTTATCGAATTTGGCTATTTTCTTTACATAAAAATGCCTTTGCACTTTCTTTATAAATAAATATGCCAGAAAAATATGTCAGAATTCTACATATTTTCTATTCGTAAACTGCCAGAATTCATCATATTTTCTACACTAGGAATATGCCAGGATAAATTTTACTTTCTCTACGAAAAATATGTCGTATTTTCTCTTCAAAAATATGTCAGAATCCTGCATATTTTTAAGCAAAAATATGCCAAAATTCATTATATTTTCTATGGAAAAAGTATTCCACCATATTTTCTATATGATTATGGTTTCTATACGACAAATATGCCAGAAACCTGCATATTTTCTATATGGAAAATATGGCAGAAGCGGACATATGACTTATATCTTTTTTCTCTTGCGTTTTCTTCACATCTGTTTACTACGCCTGTTGAATCCTTTATCTTCCCTCATAAGCTTCTTATGACTATCCAATCGCATTTGTTAATGTATGACCCACTTAAATATATCAGCTCATTAAAATGAGCAGTCATGCAACTTGTTGACGTGAGGTGTTCTGCTTTTGAAAAAATCGTATTCCAAGTTTAAATCGATGCAGAAAAATCAAGAGGTTTTGATAAAATTGAAATTGAATAGTGAAAGGCGCCAGTGTTGGATGTTCACATTATGAGTGTTTGTATTTGTGCACGTGTGTGTGTGCATTTGTGCATTCGATTGTCGGAGAGGTAGAAATGAAAAACGAATGTTTGAAAACAAATCGAATGAAAACGATAAGTGTCT
Organism: Pollenia griseotomentosa; assembly: GCA_963931875.1. NCBI lineage: Eukaryota > Metazoa > Arthropoda > Insecta > Diptera > Polleniidae > Pollenia > Pollenia griseotomentosa. The sequence goes on along the minus strand of OZ007563.1, from coordinate 192,372,291 downwards.
ATAAAGTGTTTAAATCAATGGTATAAGAGCACGAAATATGTTTGCAATGGAAACAAAATTTTTTTTTTTAATTGAGGGATATATTTTATCTCATATTTGCTTTAGAATCTTTTTAATTTATTCATGTGTTTTTATATTTCTAAAAATAATTTTAAATAACTTTTGTTATACAAAAAAATCCTTTATATCGTAAACTAAGTCGTAAACAGGCACATAAACCAGTTCACAAATCAAATCTATAACGACCACGAAAATTTTGTTTGCGTCAATGTTTTTTTTACTTTTCTTCTTTAACGTTTGCGCAACTAAGTTTGATTAAAAATTGCAACTAGGTTTGTTATGGCAGATTTTTGCCTCTCCTTAATATTTTTGAATTTTTAGTTGCGACTGGTTATGATTTAATATGCGATATGTAGAATTTCGTAAACATATTTTGTGACACATCCATGTTTAATATGCAGAAGTTTTACATAAAAATACGGGCAAAGTTAACAGGACATGACAACGAAAATAAAAAGGTGTATAAATAGAGTATTTAGTTTACATTTATAAAAAATACGAAATTTAGCCTCATAAATAATTTGTTCAGTAATTGTCGATAAAAAGCGTTCTATATTTTACCTTTAAACAAAAAGTATCCTAAAACATGTCAAAGCACATACTCTATCAGCAGAATTGATATATTTACCTGCTTATATTTTTCAATTACCCAACATTTCAGCTGTTCAATGGTCTATAGACTAGATTGGAGAACTAGAGAAGAGACTAGACTGGAAGTTAGACCAAAGATAAGTCTAGAGAGTATACTAGAGACTCGACTCAAAAGTGGACTAGAGACTAGATACTTAACTAGACTATACTTTAGGCGAAATTTTGATCATGTTTACAGTCAAGAATAAGTTTAAGATAATTTTAAAATTTTAATTAAGGTTATATTATTTAAATTTAAATTAAAATCAAAGCTATAGTCAAAAAGTCAAGATTATAGTCTAGATCAAAGGCAATATTATAGTCCAGGTAACTGTCAAGGCTATTGTCGAAATTGAGTCGAGATTAAACATCAGGCTGTAGTCAGAATTATAGCCGATATTATGGAGAAGATTACTATCGAGATTATTGTCAAGATTGTGGTTGAGATTATAGTAGAGTTTATAGAATAGACCATAGACATAGATTAATAATAAAAAACTTTGCATCTTGACAATATTTTAATTCTTATATTGTTCATTAACCCTAATAAAAAATTTATATGTGTTAAAATTTTTTTTATAAAACCTTTTTTTTTTTTCTTTTGTCTAGCCTTTTTAAATATTTTGTTTAATTTAGAATCGATTTGCCTGATTTACTTTTCTCAAAGAATTCAATCTGTCTGGTCTGAGTTGTCGAAATTTAAACAATAAATTTCAATGAACTTTCAGTTAAATATTTTACTTTTTGCCATTGTTTTAATTTATAAATCGGTACGATATTTACTTTGTTGATTTAAAATGTGTGTGTGTGTGTGTGTGCTTGTGAGTAATATTGCTTATGTGGTGGTGGGTTAGAAGTCAGTTAGTGTGATTTTTTTTTGCGTTTCTCATTAATTTTAAGCCTTTGAAGTGGGATTTAGGTAAAATAGTGTAAGTGTTGGTGTTTACAAAAGAAAAAGCGAGATAGCAAGAAGTAGGGAGAAGAAAGGAGAATGTTATAGAAGGATTGTAATCAATTTCTCAATAATAACAATGCTGGGAATTGTTGTTTGTTGGTTTTGTATTGCAGAACTTAATTAATTTCTCAGCAATTATCAATAGAGTCTAGTGGACAATAAGTTTAATACAAAGATTTAGTTGGGAGAGAAATTAGGGGAGCCAAACAAACAAACCGGTCTAGACTAATTTATTAAAGAGGATTAAAGGTAACAAGAGTGTGCAAAAATGGACACATTAGTGATTAAAAAGATAATAAAGGTTTATGTGTGTTTTATAAGATTTAATTGATATTTTTGTAGCAGTGGAAAAAAGATATTTAAACAGTGTTCTTTGTATTAAACATCTTGTACGTCTAGAATTTCGTTTGTTATAAAAAACTTTGTAGTAATATTTTTAGGTTTTTCGTAAAGTGTTTATAATTTAAAAGCATTTTCTATAAACATGTCACTTATTCTTTTTAATACAAGTATGTACTTTTAATAATTAGGATAGACATGTTGTTTCCTTTATGCCTTCTTTTTCCTAAGAATTTAGAAATTCAGCTTTTAGTTCTTTATATTTTGTGTGGTACTATATAGTCAAATGACAACTTTTTCTTATAGATGGCAATAAGTATAAATAAGTACAAAACAGGATAATAAATTTTTTAAGCCTGAAACAAAACAGCTAAAGAAATGAAAAATACAAAAAAAAAAATAAGAAAAGACAAGAAACAACAAAAATGCACTTAAAAGCACACGGTATAAGGATAAAACTAATTTTAATGAAATGCAAACTATACAAGAATTTTTTAAATACAAAAGCAAAGAGCTAGAGAGAAGAAAAAGAGCATAAGAAAAATTTTAATTTACTTAAGGGTTTATCTGAAATAAAGGAAAGTGTTGTATTATTCAAACTGAAGCAAAAATTAAATTAGAACTTACAGTTAAATACAATAGAACCTAAACTAGAAACTGGATTTAAAGCATAACTATAAACTCAACTTGAACTGAACTAGAATCTTAACTAGTGCTAAAATTTGTTCCTAAGCTAGAAACTGAACTATAACTAAAATAGAACTTAACTAGTATTAAACTAGAACTTATCAAAAAATAACCTAAAACTTGATTTTGAGCCTGATTTAACTAGAATCTTAATAAATAAATGTATGAACCAACAGTTTTACTGTTAATATCCTTAAATACTCTGTCCACTTACTATTTGTTGTTTTGCCATTAACTGAACCACAAATATTTTCCCCTCATCTATTTCAACATCTCGCTAATTACCAAGCAATTAGTGCCAACATCAACTACAATTACTGCGATAAAAACGAAAAATGCCAAACACAAAACTGACAAGAAAAAGCAAACAATACTTTACAACATTACGACTACAATTATTGAATTACAACCGTTGCAGCGGCAGCAGCATCAGGAAATGAGCAACAGCAATAAAAGGCAAACAAAGGTAATCAACCTTGATTCCACACAATAATTGCCACTATGCGTCGAGCAACAAACAAAAACTCTTTTAACCGATTGTCAGTTTGTTCGTCAAGTACTTTGTTTTGCATTCTTCTCCTGCTCTAAACACAAACACGGAGTACCAAGATTGTTTTAATACCGGAGTACTAAGAGTAAAAATGGAGTTTATTTTTGAGATGTCCTAACAGGTAACAATAGTGCAAACATTGGCTTTAGCTGGTGGTTACTATGATGGTTGGAATCCTGGTTACTTGGTAGTGGCTTTTCAGTTAGACAGCGCCTAAACCTAAACACACAGGTTTGTGTGGGTGGTTAATGTTGTTGCCTGTTGTATGCATTATGGGATTTCAAATGCTTTTAAGCTAATATTTAAAATCTTTATAATAATGAGAAAGATAAAATGGAATATAAAAACTCTTTATAGATGTAATTATGTGATTAAAAAGGAAAATAGCATTAAGGTTGCTTACTATATTTGTAATTTTGGAAATTAAAAAAATATTGTTTTTACACAAAGCAATTAAAATTTCTAAAGAAGCTTAAATAAAAAGCTATATTTTTTTAAGCTTTTTCTTGCTTTAATAAGTTAATAAAATTTCGTTGAAATTGCTTTAGTCGTTGATTTATTTTAATTAAGAGGTACACCAGAAAAAACTTTATAAATCAGACAATATTGATTTTAAAACAAAAATTTGATAAAACTAAAAGAATTATATGCTTGTAAAAGTTTTAAAATTGATGCCGTATATAGAACTCAGCTTTAATGAATTTTCCTTAAATTTCATCTTCAACGTTTTTGTTTTATTTGAATTAACTTGCAGAATATACATTAATTCTTTTTCTCTGTTTATTCTCTACAAGAGTTTAACTTGATATAAATTTAATTGGAAAAATTGTTCACGCTTTTATGTTAATGAAACCCAATTCACTATTAAAATTGGCATCATCCAATATAACCGCTTTCAACAGTTCGTTTAGTGTTGTATAAGTTATCCTTTAAAATGCTGTAGTTATTATTCATGCTCAGGTGGCAATAAACCCTAATAAAAAAGGGAAACACCCAACACCACGAAATGAAAAATGTTTTATTAAAAAAAATTTATATATAAAACTTTATTGACAAGTAGCATGTAGCTGCAGCAATTGGCACTATAAACATGAATGGTTAAACACACAAGTTAAAGAACTTAATGAACATACAATAGTGTTGGTGTTAATTAACTCCTTCAACCCGTATAAGCAACTGCAGCAGCAGCAGTAGGAGTTGTGGAAGTAGCAAAATGTGGCACATACATATACAACAACAACAACAAAAGAGGTCAAGAAGAAATACACCTGACTGTTAATGAGTTTAAATTAAGAAAAGGTTAAAAACAAGTAAAACTGAGATTAATTTTGGGGAAGGAATTTAAGAAATAAGAAGGAATTAATATAGCATAATTTGGATAACGAAAATATTTAATTGTTGAAAAGATAATTGATTAAGTTTTTAAATGACAAAGAATTCAAGTTAGAACCAGAACTAAAATCCAATTTAAAACCTGAAGTCGGAATCTGGATTGCAACATGAGTTAGAATCTGCAGTATAATCTCCAACAGAACTGTACATTTAATCTGCACTGGCACCTGAACCAGAACTTAGCTTTAACCTGAATTGAAATCAGAACTTTGAACTTTGTCAGCTTTGACGTAAAGTAGAACCTAAACTAAAACCAAATTGAAACCTGATCTATAACTTAAATTACAACCTGAAATAGAAGGTACGCTGAACAAGAACAATACTTAAAATAAAATCTGAAAGAGCAACTTGAAATTTTAATCTAAACTAAAAACAGAGCTGACAGTTGAATCAGAACTACAATCTGAGCTAAAACAAGTTTCAAAACAATATCTGAAGCCTGCAGGAGAATTTTAACTAGATCTTTAACTTAAATCTGAAATTAGACCTGCACATGAACCTAAACTAGAACTAAACTTTAACCTTAATGGAAATTTGATCTACAACCCCAGCTTCAACCCGATAGAACCTAAACTTAAACATTAACTAGAAATTAAAAAAACAAACTGAGCTGGAACCGGAATAAGAATCTACACTAGAATCAGAACTAAAATCTTCACTGCAATCTGAACTAGAAAAAGACCGCGTATGAGCCAATAGAGTACAATTGTGTAGTCTATTTAGTTTTGTAAATGGTGGACCAAAAATACAGCACTTAATCGGAAATTGTCTTTAATAATTAATCAACCTTAATTTTTTGGTATTATGATATATTTTGATAAGATTTTAAAAACAAATAACCATAAATATTTGAAAAGATTTAAAATAGAAACCTTTATCGTAAAAGCATTAAGGCAAAGGCAGACAATATTAAAATATTTCCCTTTTTATTTTTTTGCCATGTTAGAACTACCGTCTTCCATGTGAAATGAAAACCAATAATTTTAATGGATTATTTTTGTTTTCGTTTTTTTTTTTGCATAAAATATTTAGCCATAACCGATTTGAGTGACTATGTAGAGGAATAAATGTAATCACAATTTAAAAAAAAATTAAATAAATGATATTATAAAAAGCTAAAAGATTGGATAATGAAAACAAAACAAAAAGAAATAAAAGGGAAATTTTTAAAAGTTATAAAAAAATTTTCAAGAAAGGCATTTCAAAAGAAAAGTTTGAAATATTATAAAACTAAATCCCTAAAAAAAATGTATTAACCATTAACCCCCGTGTTCTTAATCGTTATTAAATTTAACAAGCTGTTGTTAAGAATAATTTTCATAGTAATTTTGTTCTTTAAACCTTTATTCAATTTAAAATCAAGACAATTTATTGGAATTTAGGTACTTTGAAGAAAACACTTAACACTACAAAATAATTTTTTTGCCTAAGCCGAACCCCCAAACTTTCGCCACTTAACGAAACCTTTCCCAACTATTATTGACTTTATTATTAATGACCAAAATAAAGGCATAAAACTTTAATAAATTCTTTTCTCCACAGAAATTAAACCCTCCATATTTCTCCTGACCATCAAACTAAATCCTTTATATGTGAAATATTTATTTATTATTATAATTTGATTGATTTATGGTCAACAATTTATTAGGTAACTTGTATATAATTTTCGTTTTATATTTGCAATTCATGGCAAAAGTTTTTTCAGGCCAAGTAGATAAAAATGAGCATGTGTGGAAAAGTTATGGCTATAAAAAAAATATTTATGGGTATTTGAAGAAATATAAAATAAAATCATTGTGTGAATATAAAAAAGGATGAGAAATATATACATTTAGAAGACAAAACTTTTAATATTATTAAAATATTAAAATATGCTGGTTTTATTAGATAAGGTGCAAAGAGATTTATGGAATAAAGTTTTCATCTAAAATTAATTCTATTTTCTTAGCAAATTAAACACATTTGTTAACATATTTATAAGGTTGAAATAGTGTTTGACATCATTAAACTTGATTTATAGTTTAGTTTACATCTAGATTGTTGTAGGTCCGTTTTATGATCATGTTAAAATAAGAATTTTAGCTAAGATTTAGTTAGTCCAGGTTCTAGTTAATGTTTTTATTCATGTTGCAGTAAAGGCTGCTGTTTATGTTTAAGTCAGATTAGATTTTATTTATGGTTCTTTTTCAGGATTTAGTCAAGGTTTAGGTTAAGGTTTCAAGATTAATTCTGGTTCAGGTTCAACTTCATATTTACGTATGTTCCAGTTCAGTTTTGATACTGTCTTAAAAATTTTTTATTTCCCGTAAGTTTTTGTTAAAGTTTTTATATCTTTTCTTTCTTAAGTTTTCATCTTTGTTTCTTTTTTTTCTTTTTTTTCCAATTCTATTAGTTTATTCCAATTACTATTATACAAGTTTAAAACTCTTAAAAACCTCCATAGCCACTATAAAACTTTTTTTCTTTTGAATTATGTAGTAAGATTTACCAACTTTATTTCTCAATCGACTTTAACAAATACTGCTACTTATTTAGTTAGCTGCACTTAAGATGCAATGGCAAATGTGATAACTTACACACACATTAAGGTGTAAAATTATATATCCTCTATAACGAGCTACACTACAATTAAATTGTGTTCCCAACAATTCGATAAACACAAACACTATCTGGCAAACACAAACCCTTCATCATGTTTACAAAGATGGCGTTGTGGTTTGTGTGGAAAACAAAACTAAGTTGTTAAAATACTACAGACTTCCAGTTGACTACTTAAGCACATGTATACATATGCAGATGAACTGACACACGCATGTCATAAAAAAATTCAATTCAAACTTACAGCACAAAGTACGAAAATATAAATCAGTATTGACCGGGCAGAAACACTGAGAGAAAAAAAATGTGTGGTATTTATGAAAATAGGTTGTTAGAGAACGTATAGATTAACGAAGAAGTTATTATTTTTTATCAGAAAAAAATTTTTATTCTTTATCCATTTTTAATTTGCAATTGTTTTTCGTTTAGCTGGTCTTATTTAAGTGTATTTTGCTTGTGGATTGCCAAATTGTAAGTTTTTCTTCGCTTCAATGAGGTAACAATTGTAAATGCAATGCTAACGTATACTATTAAAAAATTATTTCACACACATACAACCTTAACTCTTATAGTACACAGATAAAGAAATGTATGTACAAGACGCATAAAAAACATCAAAACATGGACATTTTAGGAGAGTATCAGCATAAATTTAAAAGTGAATTTGGTAAAAAAATATTGTTAAAAACTAGAACATGGACTAGAAATATGATATTCACTAAATTCTATTCTCGAACATAAACTTAAGCCTGCTTTAGAAATAAGCTTTAATTTATAATAGAATATGAACTAGAACCTGAACTTAAACCTCATCTAGAACTAAATTTGTAGTGGAATATGAAATAAAAACTGAACTAGAACATAAACTAGATCCTTTAATAAAACTTGAATTTAACCCTGGCTTTGAGCTAAACTAGAATAAGGAGATACACCTACAACGTGACTTAGAATCTTAACTTAAATCTCAACTCGAATCTTTACTAGAACTGAACTAAAACCTTAACAAAATCTTAATTAGAATCTTGACTAGAAGTGAACCTAATCTATAATTAACATGAATTTATTCGAAGTTATTGTAAGGAATGATGTTTCCTATAGGTATTTTGACGTCAAAATAGCTGCACAGGTTTTGACGCCAATAACGAATCAAGTTAATCTTAAAAATCATATTCTGAAGTCATGTATTCCGTAGAGAGTGTCCATCACCGATCAGACCATCGGAAAGGACAAGGTCTTTAAAAACACAATTTGTGGTCATTGGCCATGTACGCGTCCGTTGTCATAATAAAATACTAAAGCTTTATATCTAGTCGCGTATAACGGACAGTTTTCTGCTTGTGATCGCGTCAAACGAATCACTCATGTTTGATGCAGATCCTTTGAGTTCTAACGGAAACGTATATTTATGCTTTTCTTTTTATAACAAATGAAAACAATCATGCTCCTGTTTGGAATTCAAATATTGCCGGTTTTATTTATTCAACATCTCAAATCTCAAATCAAAACAAAAGAATCTTCACCATACATTTTTCAATTAATTTTTCAATATTTGTAGCGGTTTTTCATTTCAAAACTAAATATTTTTATCTTGTGTGTGAATATTTTTTGTTTATGTGGAGGAATTCTTTCAGTTTTTTTTTTTTCTTTTTTTTGGCGAAATAGTGGAATATAAACTCAACGGCACTGCAAACATTTTAAGGCGTTGAAAAAATAATTTTAAAAACACCAGCCAGGCGATTCATCATACTAAATAGTTTTTGTTCAAACTCAATGTTTAACTAATATTTATATTTCTAGTGGAATTCAAAAAAAAAAAAATCTCAGCCACTGGCTTGCCGGCAAATAAAATTGTTTAAAAACTTTAAGTTTAGTTTTTTTTGTTAATAATTAACTTTTCTAAAAGTTCTATCATCCCAACTTAACCGGCTGCTGTTCATTTCTGTAAATAACATTTTAAACTTCCTCCTAGACTTTTGAATTATGTTTTCATTTCTTTTTAAAGATAACAAAAGCCTCTACCTTATTTTTCCTACCGCCTTTTAAACTTCCATTGTCTTCCTACTAAATGTTTACATAATAAAGAATAAAAGTTTATTTCTTAAACAATATTTTGTGTGTTGCAAAAAACAGCTAAAAGTTTTTCTTCATTTTGCATAACAAACGAAAGCAACAATACAAAATTTCTTGGCAGGTCAATCATGGAAAAAATGTTTTCTTAATTTTTTAATATGTATCAGAAACATACCAAAATGTTTGCACAAATTAAAAGTGTCTATAATTTGTTTGGAAAACACTTTGAGTTAAATAAGTAAAAGAATAAAACAATTTTTTTTTTGTTAAAAACCAAAGACCAAAAAAGAAAATTTAATATGGCAATAAAAATGAAAATAATAATAAAAATGTTCCGGTTGATGAGTTGCTGGGTACCGGGGCCTTGCAGCATCACTGACAAAAAAATGGCCGATGAATTGACAAGACTAGCTTTGGAAATAAATGATCTTTATTGACTTTATTTAAACCGCCAGTGGACTCTTAATAAGGATAGATTAATAAATAGATTCTGAACACTATTAATCATGCCTGGAGGCGTAGAACGGATTGCGGACTATAACGGACTTCATATCCGGTTCTAATTTACTTCTAAGCAGGTGTAAGGTCTGTGTTAGAACCATGATAGATATTATCACAGGTCATTACATGATGGTTATGCTGCGATCCTGTACTTCAGATTTATGTAGGATGTGCAAGAACATAGAGAAGATAGAGACACTTGAGCACATTCTGCGTCATTGTCCTAGGTTGCAGAACAGTAGTCTGATATTGCTAGGTAAAATTTTCAAGGGCGAGCTATGTTATGTCGCGAGTTGTTATCTTGGGGATCGGCGACTGGGAACTTGGGCGTTAGTTGAAATGGTTCTATTATGTTTTATTTCTTGTCTGGTTCGACTGTATCTTTTTCTATCCCAGGGGTATGAACGGAAACATCTTGGGGATATATTGCGTTTTGGTGTTACATTATCTGGGGAAATCAGGTGCAGTCTTAATCGGGAATTCGTCAGAGTTAAAAATTGGCAGATCTCTTGAGATTGTGGCTGAGTAGACATCCTATCTCGTCACATAACAGCTAGTAGCCCCTCGGACTTCGGTTCCAGCTGACCACAGGTTGAGGTCGTTTCGGGATCGTATGTTGGTTATGTCTAAGCCCCAAAATCGCGGAATGAAAGTTATTATAAAGGCAGCCTAATGGCTGATTTTCTGCCACTTGTGAGAAAGCTCGGACTGATGGCGGATCTCCTTAGATGCTGTTACTCTTGCAGCAGAGGTTAGACAGCTCCAGCTTCTAAGGAAGGAGCCAGTGTGTCATTCCACCGAACTATATACTTAAATTGCTGCCGCCGTGCGGTTTGTAAATGCATTGCTTGTAGCCCAGTGGTAAAGACAACCATGAGACTAGGCTTTCCGGAAGGTGCTCATATAAATATTTTCCGTATCTGTCTGTATATTATACTTTTTCTTCCTTCTATATTTTTTACTTTCATCCTTTTTTTCTTTTATTTCCGAAAGCTTCACTGTGGGCCAAAATTGTATCTGGATGAAGGGGTGTAATATTAACTTCACACTAGCATTCATTATCTTAAGCATAAACGCAAGTAAATTAAATGGTGACACAGTTACACTGATACATATATAAAAGTAAAACTACTATGTGGTTTTGCTATTATAAGGACATGTACATTTATTAGTTTTTAAAACATTTGTTTTAATTTTTTCCCCATTGTTGTGTTTGTATATGAATATGTGAGTGTGTTTCGGGTGAACTCCAACATGCATATTTTAAATAGCTTTGTCAAACATTGGTAGTGGTTTAGACGTTGCAGTAGAGTTTTAAGCACACATATACACACACAAAACCACGCTCACACTGAGATAATGTGGTAAATAAAATCTCTATTTAAGCTTTTTTAAAGTATATTAGTTTTTTTATTAATAACAGTTTGAGGGTGTTACTTGTTGTATATGAGAGTGTGTTGAGCTTCATTTCCGGTTTTTTTTTACATCAGTTGTTGTCAGCTATTTTTGTAATCTTACCAGAGATTTTCAAAGAGTTTTTTGTGTTTGCTGTTAAAAACTTTCAAAATTTACAAAATTTTTTAATAATTTTTAAAAACATCTTATATAATTCCGTTAAGAGAAGGTTTGTGATTTAATAAAAAAAATGCTGTAAAATTTTTAAAGAATTTAAAGGATATTTATTGCAAAATTATCTATAAACAAATAAAAAAATTTTGCAGTTTTAAAGTTTTTGTTTTTAACTTCTATTATGAAACAGTACTTCCTCTTTTTCTCATTCAGAGCTTAAATCTAGGTTAACTCCGGGCAAAAAGAAAATTTTTTAAAAAAAATTTAAAAAAAAAACCTCTTCCATCATTGTGATGTTATTATGAAAAGGAGTAAGTGTTAAGTATTAGTCAACATTTTTTTCTTAAACTAGACTATTCAATAGAAACTAAATCTAGCCATTGAAAATACTAAAATTACAATCATGACTTTACAAAATAAAAAAAAAAATGCTGCTAAATAAATTGTCACAATTTTCCATAGAATCAACATTATACACATCATTTGTTGGTTAACTAACTGACTAAGTCACTGCCTGGTCATCATTATTTTGAATGGCAGACAGCGACGTCATTTACAGCAATATTAAATTTTAATGCCACAAGGCAAAACACAATTTTTTATAATGCATGCTCTTCTTTTTTAAACTTTGATAATGACAAATACTTTTGAAAGCAGATAAGGAAGTAATGTGAGGGAAAAAAAGAAAAAAATGTATTACCAGGAAGTAAATTGTTACAAATATAAACTAATATGTTGATAAAAGCAAAGTAGTTTATCAGATAAACTATTAGGAAAAATTACGGCAGTAAATGTACTTGGCTGAAATGTAAAGCATTTTTTAAAAATTTGTATAAAAAATTAAAGCATACACAGAAAAAATTATTTTTCCAATTCAAACAAAAAATTTGTAGAATCAAAACATTTTTTGTCTGAAATCGGTCCTACAAACAAATTCGCATATTCAAACAATTTATTTGCATTTCGTTTATTGAAAAAAAACACTGATTTTTTCAAACAAATAATTTAACTGAATCAAACAAATAGTTTACTGAAAATCATATAAATTTCAAACAAATAATTTTGCTGAATCAAACAAAAAAGTTTTTGCACAAGCAATGACGCGCACACAAGCAAGCACTGTAGAAGTAGATGAAGGCAGAGCAGAGCGGCGCCGGCTGGCTTTGAGACACATTTTTTTGTTGGAATAATTTTTGCACCAAGTCTTGTTTGTTCACACAATTTTTTTCTTCTTCACTCACTGTTCTGTATCCTTTCCTTGGCAGCAGACCGACTCGACATGTTTTTCGTCATCATTTTATTTCTTTTATTTGATGTAGGTATTTAACTAAACATTTTTAAAAAATTGAATACGGGATTTTGTTTTTCATTCTTTTTTACCAACTTTGAAACCAACAAAAAATTCATTTTGTTTCTTCTAATGTTGTTGTTGTTTAAAAAGAGTGAAACGTTTTGTTACCTATTATTGTTTTTGTTGTTTTTTACTACAAACCTCGCCACGCTATTTTATCATCTTTTTTATAGTTGTACCTTTTCAAAGCGTCCAAAAATAGACTGTATGTGTTTTTTTTTGTTGTTCTTATATTTCACATAAAGAAGTGTTGCTTACGGTCAAATAAAAAAATGCAAAAACACGACAACAATAAAGAGCGTTAAATATTTCATACAAAATTATGAAAACTAGAAGCCAATAACGCGTTTATTATATTTTTGAATAGTTGTCAACATTTCTGTTGGCTAAAATAAAAATCAAACAAAAATATTAATTGAATCAGTAAAAAAATTTGTAGAAATTAAAAAAAATTTCAAACAAGCGTTTGTTTGAAAATAATTCAGCAATAATTTTTTCTGTGTACTTTTAGGGAAACGAATTATATAGCATAAGATGACCTTTAAAATTTGACAAAAATTCCTCATTTTGAATTTACAGACCCAATAATTACAATAGACTTTCCAAGAAATAAAGAAAATTTTAAAGTTTTAACGTAATTTTTAAAAATTGATTTGTTTTAAAAAATTTTCCTTAAAAAAAATTAACTTTGTATGGCCAAATGGCCGCACACTTTATATTTATTAGTTAAACATCACTCATACGCCAAGCAATCCAATGTTATAGTTTTTGCATGTAACAAAACTGCCAGTTAAACAAATATTTAACTACAATTAAACATCATAGCACCTGATTTTTTGTTGTATTTTTTTATTATTTTTTTTTTTATTAAAAAGTCTATTAATATGCTTTTGTAGACAATTTTAAAAAAGTAAAGTTTTTTTAAACCAGATTTTTTTTTAAAAAAACTTTCATAATATTTTATTTTAATCTATTAATCCATTAATACTTAGTTTTTTATTGAACATGCTTTAAGCCCTTATATATTTTTTTATAAAATACTCAGATATTTCAGTTTTTTTAACTGCCAAATGCAATAACTATCCATGTCAGTTAACTTTTAATAAAAAAAGAAAATACAGGGTGCCCGAATAAGGCCCACCAATTGCGTTTTGTAGTTGTTGTTTCTCTGGCGTAACAAGTGCTCTTTCAATTTGAATTTTTAATGGATGCCTTTTAAAATCCAGCTTTTAAATTCTCGCAACTATGTTTTCGAAATGCCTAATTGGTCACGTGTTGAGACAAATGAATAATTTTTAACAGCTACCTTAAAGTCTTATTTGGACCTCCCTGTCAGTGTTGCCAAAACTTGATGACCAAAAATGGCTAAATTTACGGGAAAAAATGGCTAAAAAATGGCTAAAAATGGCCTAAAAAATGGCTAAAAGCTTTTTTAAATAAAAACGCATTAAAATTCAATAACAAAACAGAAAAAATTCATTTAAAGTTGTTTACGATGAAATTGTAAGTTAAGATCACTTTGTTGAATAAGAATAAACGTAAATTAATATTTTGATATATATTTTAAAAATTAAATCATCTATAAATTCGATGTCGTTAGTGTTCATCTCATCACTCGTGCCTATTAGTTTTAAATAATTTTAGGGCAAATCATAATCACGACAACAGTAACCCAACCTTTTGAGTCCAGATCTACAATAAAAAACAATTAAAAAAGTATAGTCGGTCAACCCCGCTATATGATACCCTACACCACATTATAACCTATGTACCAAATTTTATTAAATTATCTGCAAATTTCCGACCGTAACTTTGCGTACAAGGTATACATGAACAGCCAGCCAGCCGGACAATCATCGTTAATTCGACTCAGAAAGTGATTCTGAGTCAATTGGTATACGTAAAGGTTGGCTAAGTATCAATATTTTAAGATGTTACAAACATCAGCACAAACGCATAGTACCCTCTCCACTTTTGTGGTGTTGGTAAAAATAGTTTATTGTTACGGTAAAAATATGTACCTAATAAAAAAAATCTAATTAACGGTTGCTAAATGTAACCTATTTCTAAAATTACTTTTAAGATGTTTACTTGGCTAAATACCCTCTCTACTTCAGCATTAGACCATGGAAGTGAGAGCAACTTTATAGTCAATTCTGAAATTTCTAAAAAAAATTTTGTTGACGACTGTATCTCTTTATTTAAATACTTGCAACCATAAAGAAACACCGATGTTTGTGTTGATCCATTTTATAAATTAAATATTGGAATACTGTTACTTTACTTTGAAAGATGTTTCATCCTCGTTTATAGCGATTTTTAGCATTTGTAAAAGTTGTGATATAAATTAAAGGCGTTTTAACTGTTTAAAATGTTTATTTTACTTTTATAAATGTTTAAAATAAAATAAAAATTATTCTTTTAAAAGTAAAACGGCAAATAAAATTTTATGGCTAAACAATTTGAAAAATGGCTAAAAAAATGGCTAATGGCTAAAGTCATTTTTTAATGGCTAAACAGGGTGAAAAATGGCTAAATCTAGCCACTAAATGGCTAAATTGGCAACACTGCTCCCTGTAGACTTTTTGTGAAAGAATTTGCTTTAAAAAACTACAGTTTTTAATTGTTAATAATGCCACAAACATAAGTGACTTCAAACTTAAATCAATATAAACAGCTGCTGGTTGAAATGTAAGTTTTTTTGTTTATGTTGTAAAAAAAAAAATTATTAACTAATGAAAATTAAAAGAATCAAAATCTATTTTAATTCAAAAATACAACAAATTTTTTTGAGACAGTGGCACATTACAGCATTATGTCTGGTCGCATATTACGGGCGTTTTTCGGCCAATACTCACTACAAACAAATAAATTTATTCAATTAACCTACGCTGTGATATGCTGGCCTGATTAAAATCGATGAAATTCTTTTTGTCACACCAAATAATAGGTGTTACCTTGACACCATGGCTATTTTGTTGGTTGGTGGGGGCTAAATAAATGATTTCTTGCGCTTTAACCTATCGCAATAGATAAATCCTTCAATTCAAGCAGAATTTCGGAGACGCAAACTCGTCTGTTAACTTTTTTAGCTTTAAGTCATTTGATACCTAATTTCCCTTTTTTTATAGAAATCCTGCTGCAAATGGCTGCTTAAGTTGCTACCAATGATTTTACAATTTTTTTAATTTGACAACAGCCGTTTATTATACTTGAATAATTATGAAAACTCCAGACTGTCTTTGTGATCTAAGATAAAACCACCACTTCTGAACCAAACTCTCATATGTTGACATCAATGAAATAATATTGTAAGCAATTAATGGGCTTCAACTGCACCTTTTTAAATTGAATTGGTAAAGCAAAACTCCCCTTAATGATGCTCTTCTGTTGACCCAAAATTTAAAATTTTCGAAAAAAAAAACAAGAGTATAGTCTTACATAAAGACTATATTAGAGACTAGTTAGAAGACTAGACTTAAGACCTGTTAATAGATAATACTATAGACTAGCCAAAACAAGGCTATATGAAACACTATAAGACTAGACGAGATAAAACTAGCTACCTTAAAACAAGACCAACGCTTACACTAGGGATAAGACCAGAGCACAGGTCATACTATGGTCTTGCTTTTAGATCAGCACAAAGATTATTTCATATATTACCCAAAGGAATGAACTACAGTCTAAGTTAAAAAAAAACTAGGACTATACAATAGTCAAGCCCAATCGAAATATAAAATTAAATTATCAAAGAGTTTTTTTTCTTTTTTTATTGCTGGGTATTATTCTATCAAAAATCTATTAAAAATTCTGTTGAATTGTAAATAATTTAATATGCATAAATCATTGTTGTGTTTTACTTTATGCCCAAAAAAATATGCTACGTTTTGTTTCTTTTTTTCATTTGCATATGCTAATGCTATCAAATTGTTTATTTATTTTGTTCTTTATTGTGAAATTTTAAAAATATTCTTTTGTCCATTTATTTGCTACTCAATATCTTAAAGTGTGAAGCAGAACCAGGCAATTTGTTTTACTTTTTCGTTAACCATATTTGCATTTTGTTTAAGAAAATATGTATTTTTTTCATAATTTACCTGAATTTTATATTTGTTTATAGCGAAGAATTCCCCTTAATATTTCGACTTGTGCAGCTCATTTGCAATTCGTCCTTTGTTACTTAAATTTTAATTTTTTGTTTCAGTTACATTCCACTAAAGTAATAAACAACAAAAATATTTTGCATTTTTGACCATAAAATTTACAAATTTTATAATTTATGGTCATAATAATAATGATTCCGTTTACATCCTCCCGTGTGCCCTCAGTTGTGTTTTGCATTTTATGCCAGAAAAACAATCGCTAATAATAATTGCCAGTTATAAATTGTAAATAATATTTAGTGTTTATGAGTTTTGCTTAATAAGCTGAAAAGTATGCAAAAATATTTTACTTTCCAAAACAGCAAACCCAGCATACATTAAGGCTTTTGTTAAATGGTTAGTTAAAATAATCCATAATAAGTAAATTTTTAAACTGTTTTCTTTTTTGTGAAAATATGAGATAATAATTATTATAATTATTAGTAAATAAACAGACTATTAAATGAATGTTTGTATTCTTAATTGGTTTTATTTCTAGAATTTAGTTTTAAAAAGTTAAGTTTTCATAATTATAGTTTTGTATTTCTTTACGTCTTTTAAAACAAATGTATTGGAAGTAATTTAATATCGAAATCATTAATCATCAACTTTTTTCTTTTATGTGGGGGAAAAGGTATAGAATAGCCTTGTAGCAAAACAATGATACTTTTGCTGACTATTGGGAGTTGAAATGCAGTATAAATTTCTTTTTAAATTAAGTTTATTCTAGCACAAAGATAATGAACTAATGATAATTATTTTAGACAGTTGGAAATAAGAAAGAAATTATATTTCACAAAAAATTAAAGAAATTAGATGAAACTCCATAATTTCACAAAAGATGGTAGAATTTAAAAACTTGATAAATTTTCCATAGAAAATTCTAGAAGCAAGTAAAACTTTTAACATTTTTTGTTTGATGATAAAAAATTGATAAATTTTCTTAAGTAAATTTAAACAACTGATAAATATTTTTTTAGAAAATTCCATCAATCAAGAAATTCATAAATTTTTTATAGAATTTTTATGTTTTATGTTTTTATCAATAATAAAAACTGGGAGTTAAGCACGAATAACAAAATCTTTTGAAATTAAGAATTTCAATATTTTTAGTTAGAGTTCATCAAATTTAAGTGTCATCAAATAATTTTTACTGAAGCAAGGAAATTTACAACATGAAATTTGTTATTAAAATGTATTCATAGTTTTCTTGGCTGAACAGGGGCTCGAACCTGGGTTGAATTTAATTGTTTCAAGAATCATCACAGTCTTTCATCAGAATTCTTTGAGTTCTAACCTCTGCACCACTGCGGTGTCTGCCAGCCAACAGTCAAACATAAATCTTTAACCAGTGGTACTGGTGGTTCGAAATTTGCTGCAATTATCATTTTCAATTTTATATTACATGTTGCTTCCTTTCCTCTGTTTATTTTTCGTATTCTTTCTGGCAAGTACTTGTCTTGAAAACCTGAGTACATGTGTTTATTATGTTTTTTGTCCACCATCGTCGACATTTTATTAATTTATAAATTTTTTTTAGAAAATCAAAGCAGTTAGTCGATTTTCTAAAAAAAAAAAATTTTATGATTTATTTTTTTTTTTTTTTTAATTGAAATTTTTAAAGAAATTTTCTTTTTGGCTTTAAAATAGATAGACATTTTAAAGAAACAATGGAAAATATCAATACAAAACTAAAAATATCGAAAAATGTGCTTAAAAAGATGAAAATGTGGATAAATGTTCAATAGAAAATGGAAAATCCCCATAGATCTGCTTCTTTTAAATAACAACATTGTTCATTACAAAAATAAAAAATTTCTTAACTTAGAAAATTCAAAATTACGATTAATTTTCTATTGAAAATGAAAAATGTCGACAAATTGTTTGAAGAAAATTATGTAAATTGGCAATTAAGCATGACAAACAAAATCTTATTAATTAAAAATTAAAAATTAAAAATATCGAAAAAATGTCTACTAAAAATTTTAAATATCAATACAAATACCAATAAATTTTCTATAGAAAATTTAAAATATTAAAAAATTATCAAAGTAATTTTTGGGAATACAAAATTTACAAGATTTTGTTAGTCGTGCTTAGTTCCCAATTTTTTTTTCTTGATAAAAACACTGAAATTTATTGTTGTTTAATGTCTTTAGTTTTTCTAAAATCTTTGGATGAAGTTTCCTGACGATCTGGCCTAAGCAACCAGTGAAATGCGCATAGGAATAGCTTATCGCATCAACAATAAATTTCAGTGTTTTTATTAAGAATAAAAATTGGTAATTAAGCACGACTAACAAAATCTTGTAATATTTAAAAATATTTTCCACAAAATTTTAATTATCGATTAATATTTTTATAGAAAATTTAAATTATCGCTAAATTTTTCAAAGAAAATAAGAAATGTCGGACAATTTTAATTAAAAATATCGATAAATTGTTTACAGTAAATTTTTATTGTTGATAAATTTGTTTGATGAAAATAAAAAATATTGATAAGGCATTCTGTTTTTCTTTTTTTGGATTTTAATTAAATTTATTTTTCTAACTGAAGAAAATATGATAACAAACATTTTACTATAATATATTTGTATAACTAATAAATTCACACATACTACAGCAGTAAACAAACACTTGCTGCCATATTTACACATTTCTTAACAAACACTTGCTTCCATATTAACACAAACATAAATACAACTCTATTCCGCAAGTAATAGAAAACATTTTATCCACACACTCATATATCTTTAGTTTTACTTCTCATAATTTCCCACACATTACTCATCCTCCGCAAAAAGAAAGGAAGAAATTGAAAAACCTAATAACTTGCACACTTGAAAAAGAGGCAAAAACAAAAATGCCTCCCACTCACTCCCGTTAGAATCTTTTCATTTCTTCTCAACCTAAAAAAATGTTGTAACAAAACCAGCGTTGCCGATATCTAAGCAATTATACAAATATGGAACAAAAAATTTTTGCTTTGACTGTTTGTGGATCTTAAAATTTGTGTGTAATTTCTTCTAAACATTATTTTTATAAGAATAAAACTTTTATGCAAATCTCTTAATTTCATTTAAAAAGTATTTCATGTTTAAATGCTTTATTACTTTTTGAATTAAAATGTTTTCTCTGTCCATTGTTTCCATAACTTGATAATGACTGATGAAGTCCATTTCTATTATTTGACTAAGTTAGTAAGCCAAATTGCCAGACAACGGTGCATATCGATCTTTGGTAAGGCCAGCTGTGAAAAACCATGCAACCTTACGGCTTTACAGCTCGTTGGCCTTGGTAAGAGACATATTCACCGAACGCATTGATTGGCGCACAAGCGATTTAAGCTGGGCTCCACTTTCAATGAATTTAACAGCTCCTGCCAGTTTTTAAAACATACTTGAAAGAATAAGTGTATGTTGGCAAGCCAAAAAAATATATTACAACTAAAAACCAACGTACAAAATAAAATCATCACAATTGCACCCGAAATTTTCCGAAAGGTTATGTAAAAGCTGGAAAAAAACACGTACGTGCGAACTACGAATACTACGGTTTACAACTCATCTCTAGATCCGTTGAAAAAATGTAGTTTTTGTTTATGGTTTACAATTCTGTTATATGTATTGCGGTTAAGAAAATCCTAAAAAATTAAAACTCATCGCTAGCAGTTGTTTTAATTTCAAGCCAAGGGTTGAGTTGTAAACCGTAATAGGGGCATTAAACAATATAGCTTATTTGGCGCCACCCTGTATATATTTGTAAATAAAAAGAGTTACTTTTTATTAAACAAAAAATTTATGTTGTGTTAAATTTTGGATAATTTTGTTACTTTGTCTGTGAAAATATGCAGTTGGATTCCGGCAACACTGAACACAAGCAATGCAAAGTGTTGAGTGTCCTTTTTTTTTTTTTTTTTTTATGTTACAACCTAATTAGAACAACAACCAATGTTTATGTTTAAGCATTTGTTAAAGTTTATACTTAAGAGTTGTTAAATATAAATAGTAAATATGCGTGCAAAAAAAAACAAAAAAAAAAGAATTATAAAAACAAAGAACAACTCGTTGAAACAAACATACTGTATACAATTTTTATGCAAACTCCCAGGCGAAGTGGGTAAACAAAAACACATAAACACAAGCGTATAGTACAGATATAAAGATATTGACATCAAGAAACAAGTGCGTTACTTTTTTAAGGGTTAACAGTTACTCGAAAAAGCAAACATATGAGGCATTATTTTTTGTGAAGCGGACATAGGAAAATGAAATTTTGTATGGGAGCCCCCTAAAGGTTGGAAATAACAGAGATGTCGGACATATTCAACTGACGAATTTATCTTTACACCCTTTTCCTTTTTAAGCTGAGGTCTCCATGTTACAACCTCTAAACATTTATATTGTGGTTAGTTACTTGCAAAACTTTTAAAGCCATTTTTCTTTTATTCAAAATCTTTGAGTCTGTCTTCATATAAAATTGTTAACAGTTGGCAACAAAATGCCACATCTTCAATTATTCTTAAAAATATTTATGAAAATCAAATATTATTTTTTGCCGTACAGTTTTTATGTTTACAAAAACTTGAACATTTTTTGCATACAAATTTAATATGGCGGTCGTAATTTTTATCAATAGTGTAATATACAAAAATATTTCCAGAAAATATAAACACAAAATTAAACTAACACATGCTAAAGGGGCACATGTATGCGAGATTTTTTGCATTTTTAACACTCTTTTTAAGTTTTAGTGACCATTATTGTGACGCATCTATATCTATTTGTAATAAATTGTCTCACCTTGTCGTTTTTATTTGTTAGAACTAACAAGAGGTTAAAAAGTAGAATAAATATTTATTGATGACTAGAAGTACGTGATAATAATTGAGTACAAAACAAACTAAAAAGATATAAAATTTATTTCACACTTATTAGGCATACAAGAGTTATTTAACTTTATTTCCCCAATTAAAATCATACGTCCAAGTGGTCATGCCTAAAGCAAATAATGGCACGTTTCAAATTAGGAACAAGATTATGAAAATCCATAATTATAATGTTGTTGATTTTTATAAATATTTCCTTTTTTTCGAAAAAAAAACTACCTCTTTTGATTATCAACTTTATTCCGTTAATTAAACACTACAGTTTGTAAATTTCTCA
The DNA here is from genome assembly GCA_963931875.1 of Pollenia griseotomentosa. Lineage (NCBI taxonomy): Eukaryota > Metazoa > Arthropoda > Insecta > Diptera > Polleniidae > Pollenia > Pollenia griseotomentosa. The sequence continues at coordinate 192,350,279 of OZ007563.1, read as the reverse complement.
TTAAAATTGTTTTTTGACTAATAAATATTATAGTAATAAAAATTTTAATGCTCTCTAGCTGCAAATATCTTCTCCAGGAAATAATATTCAAGTTGATTTTTTTTCAATGTTGTTTAACAATAATTTTCTGTTTTACCACAATGATATTAAAATTTTAATGAACTTCCGTAAATATTTGTTGGGGTTGCTAGGAATTTGCAAAATTTCACTTTATAAAACAGGAAACAATAAAAAATATAAAGCTGTTTTTAAATATAAAGAAAATAAATGATTTATCTAATCATTATATTTTATACTATTGTTAAGACTATAATACAGCATATAATCTAGTGCATAATCCAACGTAAAGTTTAGAGTAAAGTTTAGTTTGGCTTGTAATAAAGTTAAGCCTAGTGTATGCGTATTCAGAGTATGTTTTCGTATCTAATATAGTGTATAGACAAGTGTTCATACCATAGTAATGGTATGTAGTGTATATACCAGTGAATTCTTCGCGGTTTGTTCTCGAATACAATATTCTGTAAAGAGTTGTTTAGGGTCAGGCTTGCAGTCTTGTGTATATACTAATATTTAAGAGTGCATTTTAATATTCTTGCGATTGATATATATAGACATCCTAGCGGTTGAAGCATTTTTTCTGTTCTAATAAAGACTAACAAAACAGCAAAATATTGTCATTGGCATTTCGGCACCAAGCCACAGATATAAATAGTCCAGTATATTGTATAGTGTAGAATTTAATGCAAAGTCTTGTGTGTATTTCCGTTAATATCTTGGCTTGCAATTTTTTCTCTTTGGATATTTCAACTTTTCAACTTATTGTTTAATATTCCGTAGAATTACTTTTCTTAACTTATCTTTGGGTCCACACTTTCTTACCCGCAACTTTATTTAACAAATTCATTTCTCACTTAAATAATTTACATTTAATTTGTATATTTAAATAAAAATATTTTCCTTACTCTTTTACAATTTACTTGTCCCTCCAAAATGCGGAAATGTTAACGAAGCGCGTGCAACGAAAACAACAGCAAAATACTTGTAATGTTCATAATTATTAATTTAGTGTTTCTTAATTATTCAGAAGTATTATGATTTATTATTGTTGTGTTTAAATCTAAATAATTTGTTACTGTTTCTTTTCGCACCGTCGTGACTGGAATGTTTAGCAGGGAGATGGGTAATTGGAAAGAATATTATTGTTTTGAGAAATTTTTATGGAGGTAAAAATAACATTTATTTTTTGTTCTGTAATGTTTAACGCTTTTGCATTTTTTTAAGTGAAAAGCATAATAATAAAAAGACCATAAACTTAGCAAATATGAATAAGAAATAATTTGCAGAGAACTGCTGGCAGGCGTGATTTGCATTTTATCAGGATGATAATCTGTAACTAGATGGAGAAGTAAACGACATTTTTATGACATTTGCAAAATAAAGAGTTTCTGGTTTTCCAATGGAACCTGTTTTTTGCATTTTCGAAGAACTAGTTCTTTTTCGATTGTATTAAAAGAACTAGGCCCGTTATTTAGTGTTTTATATAACAATAAGCTTTTTCTATTCTTAGTCTTGAGGAACTAGTTATAATATTATTTGCTCTATAAAAACAGTTTTGATTCAATTGTATTTAAAAAAAATAAGATTTTTTCCAAATTGTTTTCTAAAAGAGTTAATTATCATTTTTTTATAAAAAAAACTATTTTTTTTCATTTTACTTTTAAAGAACTAGCCCTCTCTTATTGAATTAAAAAAACTAGATCTTTGTTCATTGTATTCTTAATAACTATGAAGTTGTTTTTCATTGTATTCCTAAAGAACTTTTTTAGTTGTACTGTAAAAGAACTCGTTCGCTTTGAATTGTCTACAAAAAAACTAATTATTTTTTCATTGCATACCAGTTCTTTTTTCATTTTATTTTAAAGGTTCTAATTTCTTTTTAATTGTATTCAATTTAATTCTAAAAGAACTACTTTTCCAAAAGAACTTGTTTGTAATTAAAAAGAACTAGCTGTTTTTTCTTCATATTCTGAATGAGCAAGTTCTTGTTTCATCATTTTACTAGTTCTTTCCATTGTATTCTAAAAAAATTAATTCTTTTCTTATTGTATTCTTCAATAACTCATTTTTTCAATGTAAATATTCTTGAAGAACCAGTTTCTTTTGCATTTTATTCTAAAAGATCTAGTTTTTTTTTCATTTAATTCTGAAACAAACGAGTTATTTTTATTTCTTACTATTTTATAAAAAATGACAAAATGTTTAATTGTATGTATTCTTTTTTTTCAATAATTGCACAAATTTTTAATAGACTGTCACATTTTTTTTTTTTTTTGTTCTTTTCCTTCTATGAAGTTGTTCTCTTTACCTTTCCTTTATCCTTTCTAATATTTATTCATTTTCAATTCTTTTATTGTCATTGTTTTCATCTTGGTTGGTGTTTGTTTATTTCATATTTTTTATTTGGCGTTGTGCAAAATTACCCCAGGAAATAAGGCCCCAAAATTAAAATGAAGAATGGCCTAAGTTTTACATAAGGCACAACATTACCCAATTTTGGAGGAATTTTTTATTTTGGCGGGGTTTTTTTAATTTTTCGTTGGGGTGTTTTTGCATTTTAAGTGAAATGAAAAATGTCCCCAATATCAAGGAATGAAAAATTACCCAAATAACATCACAATTTTTACTTTGGGACTATTTTTTATTCACTAATATATTATGCAAATTTAAAGAAATGACCCCTCAAATTTTATATAAATTTTGTATAAAAATTTTTAAGAATAGTATCAAAATACCGAATTCTTATACCAAGATGAAGTTGCCGGCTTTGAAGAGATGCTTAAGTTAGTGAAGCCGGAGTTTGTTATATAACTTTCTTTGTGTTTTTTTTTAATTTTAACATTTTTGGGGTTAAAGTTCATTAAAAATTTTGAAGTGATTATAAATAATAAAGAATTACCCCAAATGTAGGGTCATTTTTAATTTTTAGGGCGGTTTTTTATTATTTTTTTGGGGTAATTTTTTTATTTTTTATTTATGAAATGTTGTCTTTTTTTATAAGTAGTATTTGTTGTATTGTTAAACTAAATTCCGGATTTTTTGAAAATTATCGTTTTTAATTTTTTTACAGAAGTTTTTTCATGTTTCTTGTGTTTAGTTTTCCAGTGTTTTTTTAATTGGCCTTTGAGTTCTGGTTAGAATTCGTTGTTTTGGCTGTGGGGATCTTAATAAATTTTATGGTTTTGTGTTTTTATGTTTGTGTTTTTATAACTGTATAATTGTTGGTATTTATTTTAAATAGACTTGGGTTATTTTAATGTGGTTAAACAGGGAAAATCGCAATAAAACATGGACATGAAAAACTTGTATTTGTTTTTAAGTTTTTAATTGGCAATTACAACTGAATTTTACATTATATAAAAATATATAAAAAATATATATAAAAAGAAAAAAATTCAAGTTTTTTAAAGGACGGTTTTATAGCTTTAAGTTTATATTTAAAATCTCAAATCCATTTATATATTAAATTTGTTTTCTGTTTCCTTTTTGTGTTATCATTCTGATTGATGGATTTTTTTTGTGTATTTTTTTGATTTTTTATATGTCAATGAAAGATTAAATTTAACAGTTTTCTTTTGTATTTTTTTTTTTTTTTTTTTTTGCAACCAAACGTCCACTTTTCATGTACATTTGTTAACTTTTCAAATAAATGAGTTCTGTGCTCTTTTTGGTACATGACAATTTGACAATAAACATTTGTTTAAGTCAAAAAGTAACTTGATAAAGTTAAAAAAAATTTTTTTTTTTCACTTTTCTCTTCCAGCATTTCAACTTTAATCTTGATTTATTTCTTTTAAAAACAGTAATACTAGACCGAAACTATTTAAGGAAAAATGGACTTTTTTTGAGTTGGTAAAACGTTTTTTGTCAGATTAATCAAGGAAAAACTAAATTTTGATAATTAACTGCAGGAATGATACTTTTTCAGGAACAAAAAAAATAAACCTTGTGCTCACAATAATTTAATCATTTTTTGTATATGTATAGTGTTAAGTTTTTGTTATTTAACACTAAAGGAACTAGTTAACTCTTTATTGCATTCTTAAGAAACTGGTTCATTTTCTGTTGTATTCTAGAAGAACTATGTATTTTTGATTGTATTATAAAGGAGCTAGCTTTGCTTTTGTAAATATTGTATTTAAAAAAACTGGTTGTTGCTTGAATTCAAATAGAATAAATTTAGTTTTCAATGTATCTTTGAAGTAGCATTTCATGTTGGTTGTATGCTTTACAATCTAATTTATTTTAAATTATACTTTTAAAGAGCAACTTCTGGTTTTAGTTTTACATTTGATGTATTCTTAAAGCATTAGTTCTTTTTTTCATTATATTCTAAACGAACTAGGTTTTTATTGCAGTTAAAAAGTTCTAGCTCTTTTTCCATAGTTCTCTTCCAGAACTAATTCTTTTTTCATTGTATTCTAAAAGAACTAGTTGCATTTTTATTCTAATCTAAATGTAAATTAAATAAATTTGTAATATTTGCAGTGTTTTCTAAAATAACTAGTCTTATTTTTATTCCATTTTAAAAGAACCAAATCTTAATCTTTGTATTTAAAAAGATAAGTTCTTTTTATTGTATAATGTTAAAACTAGTTCTTTTTCCTTGTATTCTATAAAAACTAGTTCTTTTTCAATGTATTTTAAAAGAACTTGTTCATGTGTCATTGTATTAAAAAAAACTATTTTAATTTTCGTTGTGTTTTGTAAGAACTAGTTCTCGTTTTAGTCTATTGTTTTAGAACTAGTTGTTTTTTAATTGTATTCTAAAAGAACAAGTTCTTTTTCCATTGTTTGAGTTTTTATTGCGGTTTTAAAGCATTAGTTCTTTTTTATTGTTTTTCAAGTTGATTTTAGTTGTTTTATTTTATTTGAACTGTAACTTTACTTTGATATTTGACTTACTGTTTTTTTAAACTTTTCCAATTTAGTTCTTTATTGGAATTTAATAATTTTCTTACAACTTTTTTGTTTTTTTTATTGATAATAAAAAAATTCGATTTCGTGTCAAAGAATTTGTTTAAATGTTTTTGTTATTGAAAAAATATTCAGAATCAATCAAACTTTTATAATAAATGTAATAAAACTGAATTTTTTAACTCTTTCATTTTATGGCTTCCTCAGTTTTAGTAATTTTTAAATAAGAAAAGTTGTTGTTACTTATCTCAAACATTATTTGAATTACTTGGCAAAATTTAATTTGTTTTATTTTTTCCAAACAAAGTTTTTTTTCATGAAACAGTTTGTTTTGGCATAATGACAACAGAAAAAATCCTGAAATGTCAAGTTTATTTAAATTCGTAGAAAAATTATTTTATATTGATTAAGCAAATATACCAGCAACCAGCATTCTATAAGAAGAGAATCTGAAAGAAAAGAAGTAAAAAATTTTAAACGTAAAATGTTAAGGGCATGACTAACATTTGTACCAAAATATAAATGAACTTGAAGAAAAGTTTATGCCAAAAAGAAAATAAAGAAATACAAATATTTCTAAAGATAAAATAAGAAAATCTTTTTTTACTTACAAAATATTCTTGCATATTATGATATTGAGTTTTAAAAGAATTTTCTGGTATTTTTTGTTTTATATCTTTTTTTTGCATATGAGTTTAAATAAAATAAATGTTTTTTTTTCGGTTGAAAGTTTTTGATCACATGACTTCATGTTACTAATAGAAAAGTTATCATCGATACCAATTACCAGAGCTAAAATATTTCTATTGAAAAGTTTAACAAAACAACAAATTTTCTTTTAGATGTTGATTGGTTATTTGCAATTTAAGTTTATGAACTGTGTTTATTTATCTCTCGAACTTCTTAAAAGGTGAAATTTCATATTAAAAAAAGGTATGAAAGCAAAAGTTAAAATTTATATATTCTAAATAAACTAAATAAATTTAATGATGGATAATTTAACTTTATGAAAAAAGATGGCAAATAAATATGGAATAGCTAAACTTTTGTTTCTCCTCTGGCTATAGTCTGGTATATGCTGCTTTCCAGCCCTCTACAGAATATGAATAATGTTACTGTTTTACTTTAAACCTTTGAGTTCTTTTAAATACGAGTCAAAATAAATACACACACTTATTCAACTTAACAAAATTTATTGAAATTTATGTAATAAAATGTTTACACATCTTATCCACTGCTGTTAGTAACAAACTGAACCATTTCATGCCTCAAATAACACTCAACTAACATATATGAATCAGCCTGTGTTTATTATTAACATGTTATAAGTATCATTAAAAAAAAAGTTGAACATCTAAATCTAAAGCCTACCCTAAGAGTTACAAATATTATTTTTCCATTAGTAGAAAAACCGTACAGTGAAGTTGAAATACAATTATTCATAACAATTTTAAACTAATAATACATAAAAGTAGAATTTGCAAGACAATTTATAAAAATTTCTTAGATAAATTTATTTTCTTAATAATATAAAACCTCAAACAAGTTTTCATTTCCCATAAAATACCAAAAATCTTAACATCACAGTCATAGTAACAACTCTATCTCAATTTATTTCAAATCCTTTCACTCAAACTGACATTTTGCTTAATATACTTATTCAACAGATGCATATAATGAACTTATCAGCACATTTAGATTCTTTGGCAAAAAAATATCCAAAAATAGCAAAAAAAAAAACTTAAAATCATTTAAATATTAATATTCTACGCTGTTATCATTGGAACAGTAGTTTAACACAAGATTAAAACATTTTTCATATACTAGAAAAAAAACGAGGGTAGTCAAAGAAAAAAAACAAAAAATTACATAAAGTCTTACCCCTTAAAAATACTTTTTCATGAACATATTTTAAAAATTCAACAAATTTTTTATGAAAAATTTCTCAACCCAAGTTATAGAGATTTAAAAAATTACTCCTTTAATTTCTTAACCTAGCACACTTTTGCAGACAGTAAAATAATTTTTTTTACTGACACCTTTTTATTCTAGTTCCCGAAATATTTTCTGATAACAAAATTTTAGTTCTCCAAATGGAAATTTTAGTTCTTAAAATTTTCCAAAAAGACATTTTTTCTTTCCCGGAAAACTTTTTCAAAAAAGTGCCCAAAAAATTTTCTAAATACTTTTCACAATGAAATTTTTAGTTCCTTAAAAATCTTCTAAACAGACAAAAATGTTCTGAAGAGAAAACTTTTATATACCAAAAAATTTTCTAAAGATAAAATATTAGTACTCGATAAATTTTAGTTCGAGAAAAAAGTTCTGTAGAAAAGTTTAGTTCTAGAAAAGTTTTGAAAAAAAAATCAAAATTTCCAAAAACTCCAGTTCTGAACAAATTTTTTGTAAAAAATTTCTAGTTCTCAATAGATTTCTATCGAAAATAGTTCTATGGAAAATTCTAGTTCTCAAAAGATATTTTATGGACAACTAGAGTTATACATTTTCCATACACAATTCTAGTTCTCCATAAAATCGTAGTTTTTGAAAAATACCCTACAGAAAATAAAAATTTATTTTAATAAGTTTTCTTTTTCTAGTATGTATCCGACAAGTTTTCTCTAGAAAATTTTAGTTTTAGATAAATTTTCTAAAATTCATTTTAGTTTTGGAACAAAAGTCTTGTTCTTGTAGAATTTTGTATGAAAAAGTCTTGTTCTCGAGGAACTTTTATTCTTGAAGTGTTTTATAGTACACATTTAAATAATTTAAGAATTTTAAAAGATTTTCTATAGAAAATTTTAGTTTTCAAAAAATTTTCTTAAAATAAATTTAGAAAGAAATTTCATATCCTTTAAGAATTTTCTATATAAAATTTATAAAGTTCTTATTATCAAAGTTATTCTTAATAAAAAAAACATTGTTTTTTATTAATAGGATTTTGTTTGTTGTGCTTAATTCCCAATTTTTGTTCTTGATGAATAAACTGATAAACTTACTGTTATTTTTGGTATTTTGTTTAAGCTTTGATATCGTTGCATATAAGACTTTTAGAGTGTTTGTAATTCTCATCCACTTTATTTTTTTCTAAAATTTTTTGGAAAAGTGTTTCCTGATGATCTGGCCTAAGAAACTAGTGAAATGCTCATAGAAATTAGCTTTTCCTCTAACACTAAATTTCAGTGTATTTATCAAGAATAAAAATTGGGAATTGAGCACAACAAACAAAATCTTATTAATGAAAAAGTTTTTTTTACAGAAAATAGAAGTTTTTGGTTATTGTTTTTATCAATTAAATTATTTGCTATAGAAAAGTTTTGTTCTGAAAAAAGTTTTGTATGGCATATTCTCGGGGCCAAATTAAGGCATTCGCTATCGATCGAATTTCCCATTTAAATTGTATTGTAATTTCGATCGATATCGAATGCGGTAATTTAGCCCCAGTTCTCAAAAAATTTTCTATAGAAAATTCGAGTTTTCCGTAAATTTTTAATAGAAAATTCTATTTATATAAAAATTTTCTTTAGAAAATTCTTCTGGGGTAAATTCTAAAAAATTTAACTCTTGCTGGAATTATATTCTTATCCTCGTTGTTTTTGGAATTTTGTCATAAAACCAAACTACAGCAAATGTCACTAGAGTTTATATGCTGCTTTTGTCATTTGATAACAAAACTGGCATTTTATGCACAGAATTCTAAACTAGGAAATGTTTTTTTTATTTTATGCAAAATTATGTGTTTGCAAAAATCTCCCCATTAAATGAAGCCATGCATAAAGTTGTCCATTTTAAAAGATAGTTTAACATATTTCCCCTAAACGAAACATTCAAACATACATATATTTTGAATAACCAATCAAACCATAATGCAGCTTTATTTAGCCAGGATTGAAATTTGAATTAAAAAAATGCAACTTAATTTAATTTAAATAGCAGAATTTGAAATATGTACATACTTAAATTAAACTATTTTTATTATGATTGTAGGGCAAATAAATAGTAAAAATGAAATCAATTAAAATGCCTTTAAGTGTTATTACTGAATTGTCAATTTGTAGCAGACACACACAAATGATCCTACATAAAAGTATCTTGGCGCATACCATAAACGTGTCAAGGATTAACACATTTGTTAAACATGTTAAAACTCAAACACCACTTATTTTGCACATTCTCTGAGGTCTTTATGCACTTTCATTTGTATTTATATAGAAATAAATATAAATATTAACCATAATGTTTAAACCACAATTAAGTATTTGCTTTTTATTTGCAAAATAAAATTTTATTTTATTTTCCCTAACGCTCAAATATATTTACAGTTATTTTATTTTACTCATGTAGAGGTATTTTATTGCCACAATGAAAAAATGTGGAAAATATAACAATTGAAAATAATAAGATAAAAATTAATTTATTTGAAAAGTAAACCAGAGAATGAAAAGTAAAATTTTAAATAATTTAAATCAATATTTACAAATTTATGTAGGGCAAATCTATAAGATGATATACATCAACTTATTGAAAATATAACATTATCTTTTATATTCTAGATAAATTTTCTAGTGATAATTTTGTCGATATTTAATGTTTTAAAAGTGTCTTTTCTCGATACTACTTTTTAACAGAAAACTTTTACGGTAGTAATTTTCAAAAATCGTTCCTCTGAAATTTTTTCTCGATAGTAAGTTTAAAAAAAAGCACTAAATGATGGTTTTTTTAATGGTTAATTAAAGCAACACATCCGTTGTGTCTTATTAAATTAAGTGTTGCCTAGTTTAAGTCGCTTTAACTGGCAACAAAATAAAAACTTGTTATACTTTTTTAAACGATTCACAATTGTTAAAGACTTTAAATTTGACAATCTCCTGTTTTTGATATCTAAGCAAAAGTCCTTTGTTTTGTCTTTGACCGTATAAATAGTGCCCTTGCAAAGTTGTGAATTTGTAAATACTTTTTAAAGAAGTGACAATATCTGGCTATTGTTAAAATTTATTACATTGCTGTTTTCTTTTTTTGTTTTTTGGTCATATTTTACGGCATAAAATTTCACTTTGTTACGGTAATTGCAGCCACTCGATTAACAGTTAATTAGTCAATTATTGCCATGCAACACCGATAATTATTGGCCCATTATTTTAATGTAATGATTTAATGATGTAATTAAAGAAAGCAAAATTAACACTATAACGGTAAAAAGCTAATTTAAAGAAAAAAGTACAAAAAATTTAAGTTGAGATATTTTTTTAATAAAAACTTTTCTTATTTCAAACAAAATTCATGCAAAGGATTTTTCCCTAAACAAATGAAGACAATTATGGTTTACACAAAATAGCATTTATGCCTGTCATTGACAGCCATTTAAAGAAATATTTAAGTTTCCACACGATATTCCTTTTCTCAATAACCAACCCCAGCAGCAAGACCACTTGATTATATATATTTTTATGTTAAGAAAATTCCTAATGGCATTTAGTGTTGAACAATTCCTTTATATTTGAAGTTTTGTTTTCTACATTGTCCTTTCTTCTTATCACAAATGAATCATTCAAGTGTAAAGAATACGATTCCAAATTGAGTCAAAAACACAATCTCTTTTATAAATATATTTGTGTAGATAACGATGTTAACGAGCACAAATAAATTAATCAATTAATTTTTTTTACATTTATTTCCCCATTAAATTTTTGCGTTTAACTGCGAATGATTTAAATGTTTAGCAGGCAGAAAAGGGAGAATAAATGACACAATTTGTTTCAAGCAAAACTTTTATACAAAAGACTGTGAAATGACACAATTATTGAAAACAAAAAGCCACAAAATGGCATTTATTGCGAAGGAGAACATTTATTTTGACTAAATGGCTTAAGAAATTAAAATCATAAGGAAGTATTAATGAGACTGACTCGACTATGAACTGAATCATAGCGGAGACCGTCAATAATAACGAAGTCTGTAGACTTTACTAATTCAAAAGAATATGATGTAAAATATGGTGTGGATTATAGTGTTAACTTTAGGATAAACTTAGTGTACCGTTAACTAGAATTGACTTTGGCACGGAAAGCAATTTCGTGAACTATATTGTATAGGCTGTAGTGTAAACTTTTATGTTTAATTTAGCATGAATGTAGACTATTTTGTGAACTAAAGTGTGGATTATTTAAACTTAAGTTTAAACTTTAATGTAGATAATCGTTTGCCGATAATAGTGTAAACTAAAGAGTAGATTACAGTGTGAACTATAATGTAGAGTATTGCCCAATAAAGTGTAAATTTAAATATAATTAAATATATTGCAGGCTTTAAATAGTAATATACAGTAGAAAAAAGAATAAAAACTTTTTGGGGAAACTGTAGTGGAGGCTGTAGGCCTTGCTTCCTATAGTGTAGACTATGAAACTGACTATAGTGTAGTTTACATAAAAGTCTAGGCTATAGACTTAGTTACATAAACTAGTCCATAGTGTAGGCTTTAGACCAAAATAATGGCTAGACTTTAGACTAAATACAGTCTACACAACAGATGTATTGAGAACTTATAATTTTTGAAATAAAAAATTCAATTACTAAAAAATGTGTTTACATATTTTTTTAATATTAAAAGTATTACAAATTTAACTACTTCTATTTCATTCCACTTTTACTTTCATTTAAAACAAAATTGGTCACCTAATATTTTGTTCACACTTTCATCCCCTTAAAGTATTTCTCACTTGACGTAGTTGTATGTATGTAAGTTAAAGCATACAAGTGTACTCATGTTTATAAATATTGGGTCCTGTCGTTACAAATACCAGCACATCACTGCAAACCGTCCAAAGGTTAGTAATAAAAAACAGACATTGTATCGGACAAAAAGCATAAAAGGAAAAAACGAAATTGTCCTGTATTTCAACCGGACTTTGTATGTCAGTTGTGTAAATACTCAATTGTTTGCATGTACCTGAAAATGGATAAATGAAACTAGATGTTATATTGCATGCAAATTTAACTGAAAAATACTATCAGTCAGTGAATGTAGTCAACTGGATTGCAGTTCATAAGGCCACTAGGTCATGTCTCAGTACAGTGTTATGACTCTTTTTTTTTCTTTTTTGCTATAAACAATTCAACTGACATTTCATCTTCATTGAGGGGAAATGAGAATTGAAATTTAGAAAACCTAAGCAAGGAAATGAAAATGAATAAATAATTGGAAAAAGTTGTTTGATATATGAATATTTAAAATAATATTAAATAACAAAACAGTTAAAAAAACATGGTTCCCAAATAGGAACCATTGAAAAACTTAAATTCTTTTACAATAATTAGTAATTTTTTTCAAAATATTTAAGGGAACTACTTAAAACTAATAATGAAACTTAAGTCCAAATAAAAGAAAAAAATAGAATTTAAAAAATTTCTGTAAATATTGTTAATAATTAAATTTCCTTAAAAGTCAATTTAACATTTGAAATTAAGAACCCCTGATTTAAAAATGTCTGCTTGAGCTCGTTACATGATTTTCTAAATTTATTTCCCATAAAATAATTTATTTTCCTCAAAGCACCGGAAATTTAATTTCTTCTAATGTCCTTACCGCCAATTCAATTGCTAAAACAATTTAAAAAAATATTTAATTTGATATAATTTTATTACAAAACAAATAAGACCCTTAAAATTTATTTAATACAGTTCGTTGAAAACCAAATTAAAAACATGTCCATTTTAGCAAAAGAAAAAAAAAAGAATAAAAAATCTCAACATTAAAAAGCAAAAAGTGTGAACATTTTAAACACGATTTTTTACCTTTAAACCCCCACGTGGCAACCACATGAAGACAAAGGGAATGCTGAAAAAAGTTACTGCACTGCAACGATTTTACATACAGCTGCTTGTCCTAAAGCAAAGGCAGGACAAAAAGTATGCACTACAACATTAGCAAAATGTGTTAAACCACCAAAGTAGGTGGGGTTTTTTCAACCACTAGCTCTCACAGTTTGACATTAATTCACTACTAAACACAGTCAAATATTCAGGTAGCCAGCAAAGAGAACAAGAGCACCACTTCACTTCCAGCTACCTCCAACCTCTATAAAAGTTAACTCAAATGACCACAGCTAAAAATTACCGCTTGAAAACTGTTATACAATAAAATTAAAATTTTCGCTATTGAAGTAAGTGTCCTTAAAATAAAAGTAGAAGTACTTTATATTTTCTGTTTTTCATTTTGCTAAATTAATTTCTTTTCGTAAGTTTTTCCTTCTCTTTTTTTGCAATCGCTTATTATCTAGTTTTTCAAATATAAACAATGAGTTTTTTTTGTGCACTTAAGCTCGTTGCATAATTTAAAATGTCTCATTAACTCTTGACCACTTGCAGTTTTAAGAAGTATTTTTAAACAAATTTATTGTCTATTAAAGTTTAATTTAAAATATTGCCAAAAAAATAGAAAAGTTTTAATTACTGGAAATAATTCTAATGGGTAATTCCTTTAATTAAGAAATTAATGAGGAAGGGAAAATATATTTTATTTTATATATTCTTTCCAGTCTATTTTAGAGGCATATTATTTTTTTTTTTTTAATAAACACAAAAAATCAATGGAATAGCCAAAAATTTCGATTTTGGCTTCTGAATAATCAACCGTTGCTGGTTGATAAGCATAGACCAGAAATTTGACGTACCCCCACAAGAAGTAGTCTTAAGGTGTTAAATTACATGAACAAGGTGATAATTCGGTCACCAAACATTTGGCTAAACAAAGTCACGCGCTGTATGGCATGTTGCGCCATCTTCATTTCTCTTTCAAATGATTTGCAATGACATGAGGAATAAAAAATTACGAAACATTTGCCTGTAGCGTTCGCCATTCACGGTATTTTTAGCAAATGGGCCGATGACGCGTAGCTCGATCTATCTTTTAAATCATGTGTTTTGATTATCGGAACTTTACTTCTTGCATTTTAAGCTTAATCTTTGGGTTTCCGAGTTTTGACGCACCTAACCTATGGAAGAGAAGCTGATTAGGTAGCAGGGAAATCTGGTTTCGACGCCTACTCTGGATGCGACGCACTTTCTTTCTGCATAGAATTCCTGGCACGGTAAGAAAAATCTGCAGTTCTGACCAACATTCTAATCCTGACCAAAATTCTAGTCAGAACCTGTGGAAAGAAAGACCAAAAAGTCATGCTTGATGCGGAATTGCGGCCTGCTAGCCAATCTCCCTAGGTATTGTTGCTAATAAACGAGCCGAAGTTGAACAATGTTAAAATATTATTTTAATGCCCGTTATTTTTACAAATAGATATCTAGCTGTGTATAGATATTTATGGTGTAACGAATTTTTCATAATTTTAACACATATGTCCTGCCTACTGGTTGAACTGTAGTGTATTTTACACTATCGATTGTTGATAGTTAATTCAAAAAATTAACAAAAAATACAAATGTTGCCATATTTAAAAAAAAAACTTAAAGGAAAAAACAAAAAGGCAAAATTAACGTTGAAATGACCAAAATAGTTTTACCAGATAGGTAAAAATAACTGTTAGGTACGAACACGACCCGATATCTGTTTGTAGAAATAACGGGCATAAATGCTGCATGAAAGGTATAAACACAAGTTAAGTTAAATCGGACCATTACAGGGGCACTCCCTGTTTTATGCTAAAATCTATCTATAAAATAATTAACACCTTTGTGTTCGATGAGGTCTCCACTCACACATGTAGGTGCTTATAGATTCTTTTAGTTCACCTGTTGTTTGGAACACTGTGGGATTAGGCAGACCACGCATGTACCTTAACTTAAGTTTATATAAGACACACTATTCTTGAGCGCATCCCCGCGGTTAGATATTTATAAAATGGTGCTATACATTCGCTATGTCGCAGATCTGAACTATGTAAATACAGATAGCTTATCTGTATAGGTTTCACTAAAAAATTATATTTTGCTTTACTAGTTTTAAGAAAAATTTATTATGTTCCTTTTTTTTCTTTTGGTTTTCCTATTTTTGCTCCATGTTTGTGTTAAACAAGCAGCATAACAACTGTCCCATATCTGTCTCGTATATTTTTTGTTGTTCAAAAGTTGACTAGTGTATTAGATCAAACCACACGAAACACAACCAACAAAATTCGCATCAAAATTTGCAAAATCTTCACAATAATTTTCAAATAAAAAAAACATTAACAAAAAAGTGAACTCTCACCATTCATCAATCATTTTGTGGGATGACTAAAGATATTTTATTTCATTTATCCATAAGAGTAAATGTTAAAATATCAGTTATTTTTTTAGTGTTTTGGCTGCATATTTTTGATAAACAAATTGCTGTGACATGAGACAAAAACGAACATGCGTCTGATATTTTATGAAAATTTATTTAGTTTAGATTAAAGTTAAGAGTATTTTGCAAAAGAGTTGAGTAAATAGATAATAAAGAATTTAAATTTTTAATTAATTAGGAGTTTTTGTATATTTCGTTTTAAGTGTTTTTTATAAGTATAAAATAGTTGTTTTTTAATTTTAATATTTAACAGCTTTAGGGAAAAATGTTTTAATTTTGAAAATTTCTAAAAGTTTTAATAATTTCATTCAAGTACATTTGCAGTTCGCTATAAAATATTGGGTGTATAACTTAAAAATTGCGTATGAATGTATCTGTTAACAGCCATTTCTTAGTTAAAGAAAACGATATGTAAATAATTTATATTAATAAAATAGTGCTTTACTTCTACACTTTAGAAAAAAGTTTTGCTGCATCACATCTATTGCTTACTAAAGCTTATCCTGATTATGCTCCATCGATTTCAACATGCGAGAGATGACTTGTGCATTTCATAAGTGTTGATTTGGTCATAAAATATAGATTTAAATTGTTTTGCAAAAAAAAAACTCAAAATTTGTAAAAATCCTACTTTATTTAAGTTATACATCCAATAAATGAACTTTTTACAACTTTTTATTACCACACTATTACATTACAACACAATGTCGTGTTTCCATGCCAGATTCAGCAAAAACAAGTAAACGTGCATTATTTGGCTGTACCGAATTGTATGTACACTTTAGCAAAATATTCAAAAGCCAATTCTTTTCAAGATAATGTGGTCGCTATCGTGTCAAAATCCTTATCCTTATAAAACTTGTATGAGGTCCAGGTGAAATAATGGACCAATTTGGCTTATTTTCCATATTGAATAGTTTTGAGAGATATGAGATATAATAATTAGTATTGTGGTTTTTTTGTTGAACTGTTTATGGTTTTAATCCAAATTTCTGATATTTTAATTAGGATAAATTTCATCTAATTTAATTTTCATAAAATTATTTTTATGAAGAAAGGAATTTTACAACATAAAATTATTTAAAATTATTACTTCCAGTATTCTACTTACTTGTTTATAGGTCAGAGTAAAAAAATAAACTCCATAAATATTAAAAACTTAAAAAAAAGTAAACGCCTATAGGTAAAATCAAAGATTAAAAGGTAACAATTAGCGATCTGTCTGAATATTAAGAGCATTCCGGATATAAAAACACAACAACCTTGGTCGCATCTAATCTAGAGTCTAGAAAATCCATTTGGACCAACACAGATAGACGGATGGACGCAAAGACAGACATCGTAAAATCAAATTCTTTATTCATAAGGACCATGCATTTTAATACATACCTAAAAAAGTCTAAGATCGATTTTGTAGTAGTTACAAATTAAATGACAAACTTATGTTAGTCTTTCCGCCTGTGCTGAAGGGTATAAAAAGGTATCCAGAAATAGCGTTCCAAACTAATTTCAAACATTTTGTTAATAATTAAACAACTAAAAATGTTTAACAATTAAATTTGTGATTACTGTTTTATAGTTGAAATTACTACAACAATCTCGAGAGCAGCTGAAATTGCTATAAAAAAAAGATGATATAATTCTCATAACAAAATGATCAGCCAATGAATAACTTTAAAGCAAATAATATCTCCCAGCTAATCATATGCTTTTCATTAGAAAACAAAAAATTTGCTGGTTTATCATCTGCAACTACAAAAAACATTTAAAAATTATGCCATAAACTTTATCACAATTTAATTATGCAAAATGTTTTTTAACCGCAAAAAAAAAACTTAACAACTTTATTTAATTTGTGCATTAGTGTAAAACTAGAAAAATTAAATAAAAAAAATTAAATTAAATGACATTTGGATTTAAAAAAACTGCTTTTTTAACTATTTTTTCTTACTTTGCATTCCAAGCTACTAAAAACTTTTCTATACATAATAACTTTAAACCATTAAGCAATAAAAATTTTTTGCTACCTTCCAATTCTTTCGTTTCATATTTCAAGTTTAATGGCATTTGTAAAATATTGATAATGCAATATCATTAATCATATTTTTCAGTGTCACAAGAAGTAAAAAATGACTTCTAAAAAGTCATTATTGAATCTTGTAGAATAGAAAAATAAAAATTTATTACAAAGTCAAATAAAAAAGTTAAATTACAGCTAACACATAACAAATGACCTTATATTTGTGGCATTAAGTTAATAAAAGTGGGAATCAGGGAACAAAATAAAATTAAACATCGCTAAAAGTTGACAAATTACGTTAGTTAATATAAAAGGACAATTCAAAAGCCATAAAGTTGAAAATAATATTTGACGCTTTGCTTGAGACGAGACTAAGAAATTAGAGAACAGAGGTAATTTTGGTGAAGGCTACAAACTAGATAAAAAAGCATATTTAAGACGAAATGGTGTCGAAATGGAAGACTTAATATTGGGATGGATTTTCAATACTAAATACAGACTAGGACAAGAAAGGACAAATATGAGAGCGAGTAAGTAGAGTACCTTTTCTGTTACTGTTCCACACTAGCGAACAAGTGACTGGTCGAAATTTAATCCGCCACCTTTGACGGATTGTATAAAATCTCTGGCCAGTCATAGCCAGTGCATTTTGAACTTCCTTAGAAGTTCTCGTTGGTTCGACGGTGGTGGTTCTGTTTAGTAGAACTCCTTGGGTCTTATTGTGTCAGCTGAGTACTGAATGTCTTTTCTACTTTACCATAGCTAAGGCAATATTTCCTATTGAAAAGTTTCTTGTCTTGGGCAACATTTCTATACAAAAAGTTTTCTTAAGTCATAAAGACTAAAAAATGCTGCACTACTGTTTATCTGCAACATCACCTATATTAAAAATATTCAAAATCTTTCTCTAATCTTTGACAGTTTCTTAAAATCCATTTTCCGTTTGTTCTTCCTAACTCCTCTTAATTTATAATTCCCAGTTTGTCATAGTTTTCTTTACTTTATTTAACCGTTAATTTAATTGTAGTTTATCAACTACTAAACCAAAAAAGTATAAAACATTTCAATTGTAATCTGTTAAACTTTTGCCGTTATACCTTTAGGCAGCTGCACATGTTAGAGCAACATATGCAGCTTAGAAAAAGCATGCATGAATCATGTGTGTGTATATGTTTGTTGCACATGTTCAACCGCACTTAAAAACGATTTCCGCCGGAAATGCGTTTATGGTTGTTACGTGTATGAACACAGCTTTTATTTTTAATAGTTTGGAGGTTTTTTGTTATTTTCAATGCACGTACAGGATTTATTTTAGCCACGTAGTTACTTCTATATTTTCTTGTTGCAAATATATAAAAGTGTTGCAAGTGTATTTGATACCTGACACTTAACATAAAAGGAATTTCAGCGAAAGATTATTAAGAGAACCGAGAAAAAATAGAAAATAATATTCTATTAAGTTTGTATTTTTAAGTTTTAAAATGATTATTAAAGGCATAAATTTTATAATAAATACTAATTTTTTAAAATAGATATAGCAACAAAGTTTTTAGAATATAAATTTTTAATATTGGGAAGCTGAAAAAGATTAGTAAATTAATATTATTTTAAAATTAACTTTCTTATATATTGAAGTTTTTTTTATTTGCCAGTATATGTATATGTATGTTTAGCTTTTTATTTAGAAGTTTTCTATATATCCTTTGTTTTTAAATATTTTTGTCAATTTTCGGTTTAGCGTAATTAATTGTAAAGCTTACAATATACCCTTTATTTCCAAAAAAAAATTTTTCGAAAAATGTAAAAAATTTAAGCTTTTTATAAATTATAACTAAACAATCAGTCTGTTTAAAAAAAACAGACTGATTTTTTTTATTCTTACAGACTTTTTTTAAATCTGAATAGCTTACAATATGTAGTTTCAAAGCCTCTATTAAACGAGTAATACAGTTTTGCCATAGTTAATTTTAAATTAAAGTTTGCTATGTATCCTTTTTTTTAATCAAAAAATTAATTTTTAAAATATGTATATTGAAATTATAATTTTTTTTTATTTAAAGTAGAAAATAGTATATTTTTCAAAAAAAAAAAATCAATTGAATATATATAGTGCCTAGAAGTGTATTCACATCAATACATATGAAAAAAAAAATTTTAATTAATTAGCTTACAATATGTGGTTTTTAAATCTGCATTCAACAAGCTATAACTTTAAGCTTTAACAAGATTAGTAGAAGATGTTGTCATATATCCTTTTTTCAAAATGTGTTTTTTTATATACATATGTTAAAAATATTCACTTTTCTTTAGATATTAACCACAATAATAAAATTTAAGAAAATTAATCCTCCATTTGATTTAGCCAGTCAAAATAATTAGCTTTTTTAAGTCTATAGTTTGAACAAATATATTTCACAACTCACAGTCTTAAAGGGACTTTTGGACTGTGTACAAATTATTGAATAATAATAATAATTTTTATTCATATAAAAGATTGCCATACATCCTTTTTTGATAATGCGGTTTTTTTATAACTAATTTGCAAAACTTAAATTTCATAAAAAATTGTTGACATATTTTTTTGTTTATTTGTTTAATAAACTCTTCATTATATTTCAATAATTTATTTCTCTCAATTATTGTTTATATTTATGCATTTTTCAATCATTTATTTTTTGAATTTCCTAAATTTAATTAATTTCTGTTAGTTTTGTTTTAATGGCATAAAACTTGCACATAAATCCATATTCATCTGATAAATATTATTAACAAAATATTTGCTATTAATTTATCTAGAAATTTTAATTGATATTTAAGCATATTTGTAATGTACTTAATAAAAATCAAATAAAAAAAATTAATTTTAAATGTTTTAAAGGAACAAATCACAGAAAAAGATAAACTATAAATGTACAAAAGTATTTTTATAGCATTATGCATTTAATGAGCATTTTTACAACTCTTGTACTCATTTTCTCTTCATAGTTTTGCCACAAATAGTTTTTTTCATAGCCATTCTTTTTAGCTGTAAAGATAATTTGTAAAATATTTCTTTGGTGTGTCTTTTTTTAATTGGAAAATAATAAAAATTTTATGAATACCATAAAGAAATATGCTGGCAAATCTAATGGCATGTGTGCTATTTTCCTTGAAATGCATTCTTTATCACCATGCAGTAAAAGTTTATGACAAATTTTAGCTCCTTATAAAAGGATTTTTGTGAGCAGGACATTAATCATTAAAAACCATAGGATAAACTTTTCTTTAAGGCTGTTATAAAAAGTTATTATTCCAACAGGCAACAGTCAGTGAAATAGCTTATGATTTTTTACATTGGCTACTTCGGCAACAATTGAATAATTCTTCCAGTAAGCCAATTGAAAACATATTGCTTTACATAGTATTCTAAATTTAAGAAAGTAACACAACAAGAAGATCTGTCAAAAGCAAAGGTAAATTTTATGAAATAATTTTAGCGTATATAACTAAACCGAACTAAATACCTTCAGCGTCCAAAATTAAATCACGTTTTCCTAACAATTCACTTTTTTACGCATTTAAAAAAGAAACGCATTAATCTGCAAACAATGTTCTTCCTCATTATCATCTTAAAATAATCGTAGCTTAATATTGTAAAAGCTATTATTTTTAATTTTACACCCCTAAAATTCAACGCACCCTTTTTTCACACAGCAATAAACAAAAAAATCAGCACCATTTTAACAATTTGACAGCACCATGTTCACTCAAAAGAATTACATTCTGACGCAGGTTAATGTTTACTGAAGGTTAAAAATATGCGGCAAAGAGTTCAAGATGGAGTAAAATAGTTTCATGCAGCAACGAGTTTTAATTATACAAAGAACAATGTATGAACATTAAAATTAATTGAAAGTTTCTTTATTCTCCTTACTAAGTTATAGTTAAGTGAAACAAAGAAGAAGGGAAATTAAAAATTAATTATTGGTTAAATTGAGGGGAAATAATTGAAGAAAAAAGATACAGGATATAAAAAATTAAAAAGATTTGAGTAAATAAAATTGAAGTTATTTGCATCTACTACATATACCCCATTACATTTATCCAGAGATGGAAAAAGACAAAGATCAAAATCAAGACCAAAAACGAAACAAGCACTAAGAACACGACTAAGACCAAGGCCAAGTCCTTAACGTAAGCCAAAGCCAAGACTAATACCGAGACCAACGCAAGACTAAGAATTGAAAAACCAAGACCAACCCGAGGCTATGACTAAGTTCAGGTACAAGGCCAAGATTAAAGCTAACACCAAGACAAATATCAAGACTCAGACGAAGACCAAGAACAAGAACAAGTACATAAACAAGAACAAGACCAAGCTCAAGACCAAAACTAAGACCAACACTTACACCAAGACCTTGGTCAAAAACAACACCAAGACAATGACCAATGTGAAGAGTAAGAGCAAGGAAAATAGCAAGACCAAGATCAAGACCATAACTTAGACTAAGACCAACAGCAAGACATAGACTCAGACGAAAACTAAGGCCAAGAACAAGAAGAATTGCACAAACAGCAACCAGAGAAAGGCAACGATTAAGACCGACCCAGTCAAAGACTATAAACTAGATTTAGAAAAACCCAGACCAAAAACCTGACCAAGATCAGGCACAAGACTTTGACTACGCGTAGGATAAGGACTAAAAGCGGTACTAAAACCAAACTCAAGACCAACACCAACATTTATATCTTACCCAAAAACTAAGCCAAGGTTTAAGTAAAGTTTAGGGTAATGGTCTAGATTAACTCAATAACATAAACCTATACTTACAAATCAAGTTAGACATCAACATAGACTTAACCCAAAACATCAGGCAGACATAAAATTATTCCAAAACTTTAATATTCTCTATCTAAACTTAAAAGAAACAAACTAACTCATATGCCCACAATGCTTTCAGAAGAAAAATAATTAGGGGCCGAACATTTAAGTGAATTCAGTTTCTATTTTCAATTTATTTTTGAGTTTGAAAAAAATTTCGTTAAATCTATCAAGTTTTTTTTGTATGGTCTAATTAACATGTAGCTGTTATTATATTCAATGTAAATCTACTACTAACAGAGTGACCTATAAATAGAAGATGTAATTTTTGTTGTCAGCTTTTCTTGCAATATTGTTGCGTCTGTAGTTTTAGGAAAGTTTCTTTAGAATGTATGATATTTTTGCAATCCACTTTAAATTTACCGTTTGTACTGTTATTTTCTGATAAAATTGCAGTTTTGCCAACTTGAAAACTATTCGTATCGTACTGAGTTCTTTGGCTTGAACGAAATTGGATTCATTTTGTTATTTCCTTGGGCTTCGATTTTGGTTTTATGTGTATTTTGCTTTACTGCCTTTTTGGCTTTGAATATTTTAAATGCTTTTTTATTTTAACACAACTTTAGGCTGGCAACATTTGAAAATCAATTGTCTAGTTCAAGGTGCAAGAAAAAACTAACAAAAACCTTTATTAAAAGGACTTTTTATAGTCTAATTGAAAATCCTAAGCATTTATGTCCTACTAAAGCAGATTTTTTGATTTTGTGCCTATTTTTTTAAATCTAAAAATGCTTAAATTTCTTTGAAGAACTCACACCCTTAAAGCTGGCTTTAATTTTTGTTCATTTCTCTATACTGTACTGCAGTATAACTTTACTGTTTTTTTACCACTAATGAAGCACGTTGAAATAATATTGCCGTCTTTTTACTACAATGATGTGACCACTTACAGCTAAAATCTTGAAAAAAAATGTTAGTACTCAATAACTTTTATTCTCCAAAAAGTAAACCATAAAACGCAGAGCATGTATGTATTGTATGTAAGAAAACAATAAAAAGGATTTTTAAAAAAGGCTCGTTAAGACCTGTTATTGAAAACACATCGAATGACCACAATACCATCATTCAACAGACAACAATGATATAACAAATAAGGATGAAAGCAATTATTTGAAGAGGATTTCTTTTCCTTTCATTTGCTTTGTATAGTATTTTGTGAGGAGCACACAACATTTGGGACAATTGCAAGAAAAATAAAGTGATGGTTAAATAAAAGGACAACGACATTGTGCAGCAGGGATAAAAACCCCCTTTTTAAGTTTTTTTTTTAAGGTGAAGGGCTTTTAACGACTAAGATAAGACTAAAATGGTTTTTTAAATTTTTATTTCTGCACACAAGCGATTTTAACAATTCACCAAATCTTTCTTTGACCGTACTTCAAAATTTCGTGTTTAATTATGACTTAACACTTTTAAGGAGCAATTGTATTTAAAATGTTGTATGGTTAATCTTGCAAATCCTGTTTGTTGCCTGCCTTGTTGCCTCATCGTTTTGGCTCTCGAAAAATAACTCAGTAGAAATAAAATATTATGAGTGCAGTCATGTGTAATTTGAACTTATTCGTATTCTCTCTTATCAGCAATTATAGAAAGTTCATTTACATAATAGCATTTTCAAAGAAAACTGAAAGAACCAAAAGACTATGAAAATCACTAGTACGTTTAATGAACTGGGACAAATTGTAGCATTTTGTTATAATACTAAGTGTTACTGATTTGAATACATAATAAGTGAGACAATAGTAAAGAGATAAAGAGAATGATTATTAAACATAAAAAGTCTCTTCTGCAATCAACGTATAGATAAGTGATAAGTTCTTTTATTTCCAAATACTAGATATAAAGTTACCAAATATTTGCTTAAGCACATTAAATTCCTCTTAGCTCTTTTAATGATGTTAGTACTAAAACAAATTACAAAACAGCTTATCATTTTTTGTTTCATCCTAAAAAGTTGCAACACTTTCTGTTAAATTTGAAAACATGTTCCGTGCGTATACGTGCTATTAAATTATCCCTTCATAAACGACACAGTAGTATTTCTGTTGGTTTCCTGTCCGGTTAACAAAATTTAACCTGATTTAAAGAAACTAAAAAACTAGACTCCACATATGTATGTTGACAGCTAGAGGTCTCACAGCAAAATATTGCTCCTACTTTTTATAAAACTTATCTATTAAGACTCTTCTCAAAATATCGTTTTTCTTTTTTTAAATTGCTAAAATGTATAATATGTATATTTTATTCTATTTTATGCTAAGATCTTTGTCCAACTCTTTGTTCAGATAAATGACCAAGTGTATGTTCAAGCTTATGTTTAAGTCTATGCCAGAAAGTATGCCTATTTCCAAATATATCCTCAAGCCAACGTCCAAGTCTTTGTACAAGTTGTCTCAGAATAAGTCTAAATCTAAATTATTTGAAAGTTTATTTCTATGTTTATTTTTTTGTCTATGTCAATTTTCTACTAAATAATAAATTTTTGTTAAATAAATGGGTTAAAACTGACATTTTTCTAAATTCATGAAACCCGGTTAACTCCGGGTCGAGCGCGGCCATCAAACACTCTAATATTCCCACTGCCACTTTTCTAAATAGATTTCATAAAATGTTTGTCATAACATTTTAAAAGTTTTCTGTAAATTATTTAATAACTATTTTTCTTCCAACTCCAACATCCCAATTTAAATGTGTCATCCAACAATAAACTAATAAGAAATAAAATAACATTTTTAACACACGGCCTTGGTGGTGAGAGGGCTTGGTAATTGCTTAAGACAACTTGCAACACAGCCTGCATGCATATGAATAGTTTATTTAGTTTATTTAGATGTAGAAAATGTTAAATGTGAAGGTTGTTGATGCAACCAAAACAAACACAGCACGAACGATTCTACATTCAAGGAAGATTTCCTTTTTTTTATGCCAAGAGTGTGCCTGTAAATAGAACTTAGCAAACCCCATTAAGTTGTTGCATGTAAACCGTAATTAGTTTAGAGATATGCTAACAAAATTTTATCAGGTTGAACGTAAAAATACTACCGCTTAATTTGTTGTGGTAAAAAAAAAGAATGCAAGATAAAAAAAAAAGAACTTGGTAATTTAAAAAAGAAAACAATAATTTCAGGAGCAAACGGGCTGTTTTAAGTACTGTATTAAACTGAAGTTTTAAAAAAGAATTTAATCATTTTTATCAAAGTTATTTACGCGAATACAAATTATTATTAATACGATTTCTGTATGACGTGCTAAATTCCCAATTTTTCATATTTGATAAATACACTGTAAGTTATTGTTGAGGGAAAGCTAGCTGCTATGCGCATTTTACTGGTTGCTTAGGCCAGCTCATCAGGAAACCTTTGTTTGTAAGACCCCCACATTGAATAACATTTTTAAGTTAGGAACTCTTACTTATATCTGTGGCATTTTGACAAAACATCTTAAGTCGAGATAAGATAGCAAAATAGTTTTTAAAAAACCTCGGTGAAAAAATCATTCTTATTAAATAATAAAATAAACCAAAATTAAAGAAAAATTTCGTTTATTATAAAAATTTTTAAAAACGTAAACAAAAATGTTAATTGAATGAAAATTCGTATGATTAACAACATATTTTTCAACTTTTTAAATTTGACATAAGATGTTTTGTCAAAATGCCACAGATATGTATGTTTGGATCTACAATAACTATGTCCTTCTTCATATCTAGATCTTTGTATACAGATCACACATACGTTTTCATTTATAGTCTTCAACTTCAACCATATTATTGAGACCTGCAACCATAATATGTTTGAAAAGGTACTTAACAGAAAAACCAGAGTCATGTTAGGTTTGCCTCCGATCATTTTATGTTTAATAATAAAATCTATGTGCTTACCACAAATAATATTATTGTTGTTAATCAGCCATAAAATGTTGCTCTTAAATTGTTTTAAGTTGCCATGCAATTGTTATTAAAATAACTGTTATTTCTAATTAAAGTAAGATTGGCGGCAACCATAATATGGTTATAGATTACTTATGAAGGGGGATTTTATCAAATTATGATTACAGGCAGCAATAATATGGTTCAAGTAAGCAAATTCGCAAAGGACGGTTAGCAGAACAATTACTTAGTCAGTGACGGGCAACTGAGAGCCTTCCACCTCAAATTTGCAGTACCGTAATGACGATTTGAGTAGTTTTAGTCGGTAAGTATCCGATTTACCCAACCGGGAGCTATTCAATAAAAAAAATAAATCTTTAACTATGAAAATATCTATGAGTATGAATCTAATGTTTAGAGGCCCTATGCTCCTTATAGGAACGACGGGAATATATATATATATATATATATATATGAATCTAATGTACGCTCGCTCTTAATCATGTTAACTAAGAAAGTCTCTATGATTATGCCTGTGTCTACGACCAAGTCTATGGATGTTTTCTGACCATTTCTGGATTTATTTCCATAAGAGAAAATATGTATGTCTAAAACTATCAACCATATTCTTACACTCACATAACATATGCGATTGCGACTTGAACTCGCAATCGAGACTAAAAGCGTTGACTAAAAAATTAAATTTAATATGTTTTATTCATTGTGGTATTTTGCTTTGGCGATTTAAATTAACAGCTGATCTGAAAATTATTCCAGAAATGCATGTTGACGCTGCTGAGAAAAGTTTTAGCGAAGTACTAAATTGCAAGGAAACCACGTGAGTTTCAAAAAATGCTTGGTTGGCGCTTTACAACTCGCATGCGATTTAAGAATTGTACGATTGTCAGAACATACCTGTATATCTATGACCATGTCTATAACTCTTTCTGTGAACTTGTTTATGACTTATGTCTTTATTATGTTCTTAGGAGTATTTATGATTATATCTGTGACTTTTTTTATAAGAGTGTTTATCACTATGACTTTTGCTATGAAAATGTCCACCAAGTTTTCTTTTTTCAAATTGCTTGTCTAACTCATTTTTGTGTTTGTGCGTTTAACAAAAAACGCAGTTTTTGTTGTTTTAAATATAATTACTGTCATCAATTACATGCAATTTATTTTAAATCACGTCCATCTGCTCGTTTCAATTCGTGCCACACTCATTCCAACTCCATTCGAATCAGTCACTTTTTATATGTTATCTTTATTTTATATCATTTATAACCAACTTAACGTCTTATCTTTCAAATAAATCTGAAAATTTTTTCATTACGAATAAGACACATAACGTGGGATAACAACTCAATTATGAGACATTTCAACTTATGATGATTGGTTGTGGCCGAAAGACTTATAGCTAAAAAGTTCGAAATGGAGAAGACAAATATTAGGCTTAAATTGTGTTTGGAAAAGAGGAATTGGAAAATAAATTAATCCAATGCAGACTAAAATCCAGGTTTACATCTGGCAGCAAATTACATAAGTAATTTTTCATTATAAGAAATAAAAATTCAATGGAAAAATATCAGTTAATAAACAAGAAATTTTTGCTTAAAATTTCAAGGCAAATTTTAATTAATTTAAGAAATAAATAAAAAAAAATTTGTCAAGCTCGATGCCAGTGTTTTTTTTTTTTTTTTTGTAAATAAAAATTCCTTTTTATTTGTTTCCAATATTTCGATCTTCTTTGAAGATCATCAGCAGGGATTCTTTTTATTAAATTTTTATAAACACAAAAAACTTAAAGCTATGTTGTTTACACATCGACATCTAGACTTTCACTAAGAAATTTTGCTTAATATTTTCTTGGGCTTAATAGTTTCAAAGTTATTTAAGAAAAATTATATGCCTTTTAAAATAATTTTTTGAAAATTCAAAACAGCAATTTTTTCAAACAAATTTTGCTTAGTATAAACCGGGACCAATTTTGTTTTAGGGGAATTTCAATCGAAAACTTTATTAAATTAATAGATTTTTTATCACAAAAAAAAAAATGCGAAACATCAAAGCTTTTAAACAGAAAGGCATTAATAAAATTAAGATGGGTTGAAAGAAAATACAACGTAATAATGTTATTGCCTACTTTTGGGCGAACAAATATTTGAAATTTTTTTAAGCAGTACAATTTATACTTTACACGCCGCCTGCCAAAGCTTGAAATTCCAACCCATGTGTCTCAGTTAATGAAAAAAGCAGTACAATTTATCAAATATAAGTTTTTTCTTTGCTCTTAACCTAGGACTTATCTTTTATTTTATAAAATATTGTAGTGAGATTTTTTTTCAACTTTTTTCTCGCATTGAATATAAGATTATTTAATACATAAAATTGTTAATTAAAAAATCAATATTACCAAAAAATAATATTTATACTCTAATACTGGCTGTACTTGAGTGCCCTTTTTAAGGGACAGTGTACTATTTATTACTTTTATAAGTATGTACTATTGTTTATTTATAGTTTGATTATATATAATATAAAATTTTGATTAAATAAACAAATTAAAAAAAAAAAAGTTTTTACAATGTATCCTTAAGAATTTTTCCAACTTTTTTTAATTCGATTTTTTTTATAATTTATTATATTAATGCCAAATTTAGTTGCCTACTTTTAGGATAAACTACTTTTAAAATTTGATTAGATTCGTTGAAATTTGAATTCAAATAAAACTTCCAATTAATTTAAAAACTTATTTATGTTTTCATTGTATTCTTCTATTTTTAAAGTTTTTGGTAAGGAGGGACAAAAAAAGTATTGCCTTTTGCAAGGCAAACGTAGATTCAGTATTAAATTTTAAATTTAATAGAGCTTATAAAATAATTTAACATTTTTATGAATTTTTTTAAGCCACCAGTGTTGTTTTGAAGCTTCTTGGTAAAATATTTATTTAACAATGCTAAAGTTTTTAACTTAAGTATTAACTTTAAATTTGTAAAAAATTAACCTTTAAAACTTGTTAATTTTTTTTTTTTTTTTTTGTTTAACGGAATACACTGTTTAAGCTTATTGTCTACTCTTAGGCAATCTTAAATTCAAAACTGTATATTGAGTTTTAACTTAGAGTAAAGACTAACTTAAAGCTTTAAACTTTCAACAATTTTCCATAAAATATTTGCTTTTTTCTTGTTGATTTGCTCTTTAATAAAATTTAGCAAAGTTAATGTTTTGTTTTGCAATAATTTTTTTAAATTAAATTATCAAATTGCGATTTCTAATTTCATTCTAACAATTAATTTTTTATTTGTGTTGAACTAAACTTATTAACTTTTTATTATCCTCTATAGAATTCATGTTGATTTATTAATTTTATTGGTCATTTTTGTAATCTCTTGTTTGTCCATTAGTTCAATTATTTTTTATTCTTTTTTTTTTTGTCTACAAAAAAAGAGCTAAACTAAATTATGTAATTATGCACAATTTTTCATTTAATTATGTGTATGTGTTTAGACTCTTTGCCATTTTTTTTAATTATGAAGCTTTTCGTTTTCTTATAAACCAATAAAATTATTAGATCACAATAAAGCTATAACTTTTCCTATAAAATTGTCAATTAAAAGCTATAAAAATTTGATTGTACAACGTAGCTTAGCCTAGTCTAGAGTTGATTTTATAACTTTGTTTGTAGTCTCGTCTATAGTCTGTTCTATAAATAGTCTGACCTATAATCTGGTCTACAGTCTGGTTAATAGAACAACCTTATTTACTAAGACCAGCTATATCATCATCCCCACCAACCTGCGGTTTTGCCAAGTGGTACAACATTGTGGCTCACTTACTTGTTGATTTTTCCGATAACCGTTATTTTTGAATCTGTTCCTTCGTAATAATTTATTTACATATGATTATAGAGCAGTGTACAGACCGATCTATCACGCAGTCTACAGTTTGTTCTAACGAGCTTTATATATTCTGGTCTATAGAGCAGTTTGAAGACTGTTATACAGTCTGATCTATATAGCACTTTACAATCGGGTCTTTAACGCAGTTTTATCTTGAAGCAGCCTACATGTAGTCTACACGTACTGCAGTCTGATCTTTAGTGGTTTGAAGTCTGGTCTATCAATCAGTCTACAGTTTTGTCTATTGATTGGTCTACAGGCTGGTCTATAAAGCAAAGACGACTAAAGTCTCTTCTTTAGAACAGTTTGCAGTCAGGCCAATAGAACAATTTACAGTCTATTCAATAGAGCAGTCTACAGTCTGGTCTATTAATAAGTTTTGTCTATAGAGAAATCTTCAATAAGTTTTTCGGTCTACAATCTGGTATATAGAGCAAACTATAGTCTGGTCTAAAAAGCTGTCTACAGTTTTGTCTATAGATTAGTCCACAGTCTGCTCTATTGAACACTTTTGTCTATGAAGCAGTATATACATCGGTCTAGAAGCTAGTTTGAAGAGCAAAATATGAAGACGACTGCAGTCTGGTCTTAGACGCAGTGTACAATTTTGTCTATGGAGCAGTCTATCTTGTGTTTTTTAGAAGGGTTTACAGTTAAATTAAAATTGTTTTGTCAGTTATTTTATTTTTTTATGATTTGTATAATATTTGCTTTAATTTCAAAATGTTTTAAATAAAGCGATTGGTCAATTATGAAATGTAAATAGAATTGTTTATTTTAATAAAATTAGAATATAAATTTCTATGAAATAACTGAAAATTAAAACTTTTTAAACACAAAAAATTTAGGGCACTCTACATAAGATATTTCAAGTTAACGCTCGATTAACTCCAATAACATGGAAAAGATAATAGAAAAGAAGTTAAAAGACCTTAAACTATGTAATATAAAATTAACACAGAAAATATGACTTGATTTCTTAACAATTCATAGGTTTTTGTTGGAAAAACTTTTAATTTAAATTATTGAAAATAAGTTAATTGGCTCAATCATTATTATTATATTAGATAACAAAGTAATTCGCAAACATACACAAGACGAACGTTTAAAAACTCTGAGCTGGAAATGTAAGAAAATATCGTTAGTTCTTAATGCCCTTAAGCCACAAAGATGTGTTAACCAATAAATTAGTGACAAATCGTCTGTCCAACTAATTTTGATAAATTTTTAATGTATTTCAACAATAATTCACAGTAATTAATATTTAATGATATATTTATTTGTTTTGAAAAATCTAGTGATAAATTGATTTATTAGAGAAAAAATCAAAAAAATTTCTAAAAAAATTAGTTTAACCGAAAAAAAAAGAATTTTAAAGCCTTAAAAAATCCAGATTTTTAAGAGTTAAATATTATAAAACTCAGTTGAGTTACGAAAACTTGTCACTTTCCATCCGGCCTTCTCTGACAGCTTATAAAAGTCCTTTAGCAAATTGTCTGTTTAAAAAAATTTTAAAAAACAATCCAACAACTTTCATTAGGAATCAATTGTTCATTAATTTTCACACATGTTGCATCATTAAAACTCTAAATTGCAGGCATTTTATTTCATTGTCAATAGAGTACTGGAAAAAAATTTGCAATAATTATTTTTGTAGTTTAAGTATATTAAAAAAAAAAAAAAACAAAAATCAATTACATATTTAATGGTATTTTTTTCTAATTGTTTTTCTCAAAAGTTTTTTCTCTGTCCCATCAACAATTGAAAACTGTATTTCAATGAATTAGCTTGTCATAAATTAGCAAATAAGAAATGGGCTACACTAGAAAAAAATTAATTGTAATGATTTTCATTATAAACGGAAATATATATTTTTCTAATGAAAAATCATTAAAAGATTTGCGGCAATATCAACAAAAAAGTCAAAAAGTTTTTTGTATATATTCAAATAAAATAAGAAATAAGAAACGAATAAATAAAACCAAAAATGGCAGTTAGAATTAAACCTATGTAACGTTTCATTGGATAAATGAAGATTATTCATTAGCCCCCAATTAACGAAATGGTTTTAAAAATAGATGAAAATTTTGCATTAACTTAATGCAAGAAACTTTAATAAGACTGTGACTTTTTGTTATCACGTTAATGAAACATTTCATTAACATAATGATGAAGTGTCAAATATCTTATGAATGATTTCATTATTTTAATGAAAACCCTTTTTAAATTCAATGAAATTTTTAATTTGCGTAATGACATTATTCATTAAATTAATTACTAAATTTCGTAATTCTTATGACAGTCTTTTATTAGTTTAACGATTTAGTTTCTTAACTTCATGGAATATGATTCATTATTTAAATGAAAATTATTTTTGTTCTATTCCATATTGTTCGCAATTTTTGTTTTTAACATTGTAAATAAAAAATAAAAGAAGATATTGATTATATTTAAAAAATTCATTTTATTGATATAAAAATTTTAAGAAATTCACATAACTTTAAAAATATATAATTTAAATTAAAAAGAAGTATACGTATTAACTGGCTGTTTTTCAAACTATGTAAAATAAAAATTTTCGTTTAGAAATTTATATTGAAAACAAAAACAAATTTGAGTTTTTTAATTGTAGTTTGAATATAAACTCGAACATTTTTATTTTATTTTGAAAAACAGACAGTAAATACATTTTACAACCAATATTATTTATTTAATTAAAAAAACCAAGTGTCTTTTAGAAATCCTTGGGTTGCAATTAAAAAAAGGACAAATTAATTCAATTGTTCATTTAGTATAAAAAAACAAGTGTATTCTTAATTATTACTATAGTATACACTAGTCGGCATAAGTAATTTGACGAAAAAAATCTTGCAGTTATACGTTTGATTTTTTTTACATCTTTTTAAGTTTCTATGAAATAATATTTATTTGCTTATTTTTATGTTTGTATAAGTTATAAATAAAAAGGAAAAAAAAAAAATTTTAACAAAGGCGTTTAAAAATCAAACGTAAAAATGCACGATTTTTATTTCGTCAAAATACTTATGCCGACTAGTGAAGTATAGTCTAAAGAGAATCCCTACTGAAGGCATGCACTATTCCTACAGGAATAGTTTACGTATATAGTATACGTCAACAAACACTCCCATAATCAAATCCAATTCTTTGCGTAACTATATATATATATTGTTTCTTATAAATGATGGTAATTTTATTTCCACTTTGTGTAGCTTTTTAGCTATTCGTAATGACTGGCTTACGAATTCTATAAAATTATCTGCTGCATCTTCTTTGTCGATCAAATCATGGACGCTATCACGTTTTTGCTATTTGGATCTCTCCTAATAGTGACTATACATGCTCTGCTGTCTCTGAATTATGAAACATCGGCAATTAAATATCACAAATTTTCTGTAAAAAAACTTTAAATGGCTGTAGTTTCTTAAATAACCCTCCAACCGAGAAACGGACGTTTATCTGTGATCCCTCACATTTTTCATAAAAAGTCGATTTTTTCATACACAAATGTAAAAAAACTTTAAATGGCTGTAGTTTCTTAAATAACGCTCCAATCGAGAAACGGACATTTATCTGTGATCCCTCAAATTTTTCAAAAAAAGTCGATTTGTTCACACAAAAATGTAAAAAAACTTTAAATGGCTGTAGTTTCTTAAATAACCCTCCGACTGAGAAACGGACGTTTATCTGTGATCCCTCACATTTTTCATAAAAAGTCGATTTTTTCATACACAAATGTAAAAAAAAAACTTTAAATGGCTGTAGTTTCTTAAATAACGCTCCAATCGAAAAACGGACATTTATGTGTGATCACTCACATTTTTCAAAAAAAGTCGATTTTTTCATACAAAAATGTAAATAACTTTAAATGGCTGTAGTTTCTTAAATAACGCTCCAATTGAGAAACCGACATTTATCTGTGATCCCTCAAATTTTGCAAAAAAAGTCGATTTGTTCACACAAAAATGTAAAAAAACTTTAAATGGCTATAGTTTCTTAAATAACCCTCCAACTGAGAAACGGACGTTTATCTGTGATCCCTCACATTTTTCATAAAAAGTCGATTTTTTCATACACAAATGTAAAAAAAAAACTTTAAATGGCTGTAGTTTCTTAAATAACGCTCCAATCGAAAAACGGACATTTATCTGTGATCCCTTACATTTTTCAAAAAAGTCGATTTTTTCATACAAAAATGTAAAAAAACTTTAAATGGCTGTAGTTTCTTAAATAACGCTCTAATCGAGAAACGGACATTTATCTGTGATCCCTTACATTTTTCGAAAAAAGTCGATTTTTTCATACAAAAATGTAAAAAAACTTTAAATGGCTGTAGTTTCTTAAATAACGCTCCAATCGAGAAACGGACATTTATCTGTGATCCCTTACATTTTTCAAAAAAAGTCGATTTTTTCATACAAAAATGTAAAAAAACTTTAAATGGCTGTAGTTTCTTAAATAACGGTCCAATTGAAAAACGGACATTTATCTGTGATCCCTTACATTTTTCAAAAAAGTCGATTTTTTCATACAAAAATGTAAAAAAACTTTAAATGGCTGTAGTTTCTTAAATAACGCTCCAATCGAAAAACGGACATTTATGTGTGATCCCTCACATTTTTCAAAAAAAGTCGATTTGTTCACACAAAAATGTAAAAAAACTTTAAATGGCTGTAGTTTCTTAAATAACGCTCCAATCGAAAAACGGACATTTATGTGTGATCCCTCACATTTTTCAAAAAAAGTCGATTTTTTCATACAAAAATGTAAAAAAACTTTAAATGGCTGTAGTTTCTTCAATAACGCTCCAATTGAGAAACGGACATTTATCTGTGATCCCTCAAATTTTGCCAAAAAAGTCGATTTGTTCACACAAAAATGTAAAAAAACTTTAAATGGCTGTAGTTTCTTAAATAACCCTCCAACCGAGAAACGGACGTTTATCTGTGATCCCTCAGATTTTTTATAAAAAGTCGATTTTTTCATACACAAATGTAAAAAAACTTTAAATGGCTGTAGTTTCTTAAATAACGCTCCAATCGAAAAACGGACATTTATGTGTGATCCCTCACATTTTTCAAAAAAAGTCGATTTGTTTATACAAAAATTTAAAAAAACTTTAAATGGCTGTAGTTTCTTAAATAACGCTCCAATTGAGAAACGGACATTTATCTGTGATCCCTCAAATTTTTCAAAAAAAGTCGATTTGTTCACACAAAAATGTAAAAAAACTTTAAATGGCTGTAGTTTCTAAAATAACCCTCCAACCGAGAAACGGACGTTTATCTGTGATCCCTCACATTTTTCATAAAAAGTCGATTTTTGCATACACAAATGTAAAAAAACTTTAAATGGCTGTAGTTTCTTAAATAACGCTCCAATCGAAAAACGGACATTTATGTGTGATCCCTCACATTTTTCAAAAAAAGTCGATTTGTTCACACAAAAATGTAAAAAAAACTTTAAATGGCTGTAGTTTCTTAAATAACGCTCCAATCGAAAAACGGACATTTATGTGTGATCCCTCACATTTTTCAAAAAAAGTCGATTTTTTCATACAAAAATGTAAAAAAACTTTAAATGGCTGTAGTTTCTTCAATAACGCTCCAATTGAGAAACGGACATTTATCTGTGATCCCTCAAATTTTGCAAAAAAAGTCGATTTGTTCACACAAAAATGTAAAAAAACTTTAAATGGCTGTAGTTTCTTAAATAACCCTCCAACCGAGAAACGGACATTTATGTGTGATCACTCACATTTTTCAAAAAAAGTCGATTTTTTCATACACAAATGTAAAAAAACTTTAAATGGCTGTAGTTTCTTAAATAACACTCCAATCGAGAAAGGGACATTTATCTGTGATCCCTCAAATTTTTCAAAAAAATCGATTTGTTTATACAAAAATGTAAAAAAATTTAAATGGCTGTAGTTTCTTAAATAACCCTCCAACTGAGAAACGGACGTTTATCTGTGATCCCTCACATTTTTCATAAAAAGTCGATTTTTTCATACACAAATGTAAAAAAAAAACTTTAAATGGCTGTAGTTTCCTAAATAACGCTCCAATCGAAAAACGGACATTTATCTGTGATCCCTTACATTTTTCAAAAAAAGTCGATTTTTTCATACAAAAATGTAAAAAAACTTTAAATGGCTGTAGTTTCTTAAATAACGGTCCAATTGAAAAACGGACATTTATCTGTGATCCCTTACATTTTTCAAAAAAGTCGATTTTTTCATACAAAAATGTAAAAAAACTTTAAATGGCTGTAGTTTCTTAAATAACGCTCTAATCGAGAAACGGACATTTATCTGTGATCCCTCACATTTTTCATAAAAAGTCGATTTTTGCATACACAAATGTAAAAAAACTTTAAATGGCTGTAGTTTCTTAAATAACGCTCCAATCGAAAAACGGACATTTATGTGTGATCCCTCACATTTTTCAAAAAAAGTCGATTTGTTCACACAAAAATGTAAAAAAACTTTAAATGGCTGTAGTTTCTTAAATAACACTCCAATCGAGAAAGGGACATTTATCTGTGATCCCTCAAATTTTTCAAAAAAATCGATTTGTTTATACAAAAATGTAAAAAAATTTAAATGGCTGTAGTTTCTTAAATAACCCTCCAACTGAGAAACGGACGTTTATCTGTGATCCCTCACATTTTTCATAAAAAGTCGATTTTTTCATACAAAAATGTAAAAAAACTTTAAATGGCTGTAGTTTCTTAAATAACGCTCTAATCGAGAAACGGACATTTATCTGTGATCCCTTACATTTTTCGAAAAAAGTCGATTTTTTCATACAAAAATGTAAAAAAACTTTAAATGGCTGTAGTTTCTTAAATAACGCTCCAATCGAGAAACGGACATTTATCTGTGATCCCTTACATTTTTCAAAAAAAGTCGATTTTTTCATACAAAAATGTAAAAAAACTTTAAATGGCTGTAGTTTCTTAAATAACGGTCCAATTGAAAAACGGACATTTATCTGTGATCCCTTACATTTTTCAAAAAAGTCGATTTTTTCATACAAAAATGTAAAAAAACTTTAAATGGCTGTAGTTTCTTAAATAACGCTCTAATCGAGAAACGGACATTTATCTGTGATCCCTCACATTTTTCATAAAAAGTCGATTTTTGCATACACAAATGTAAAAAAACTTTAAATGGCTGTAGTTTCTTAAATAACGCTCCAATCGAAAAACGGACATTTATGTGTGATCCCTCACATTTTTCAAAAAAAGTCGATTTGTTCACACAAAAATGTAAAAAAACTTTAAATGGCTGTAGTTTCTTAAATAACGCTCCAATCGAAAAACGGACATTTATGTGTGATCCCTCACATTTTTCAAAAAAAGTCGATTTTTTCATACAAAAATGTAAAAAAACTTTAAATGGCTGTAGTTTCTTCAATAACGCTCCAATTGAGAAACGGACATTTATCTGTGATCCCTCAAATTTTGCCAAAAAAGTCGATTTGTTCACACAAAAATGTAAAAAAACTTTAAATGGCTGTAGTTTCTTAAATAACCCTCCAACCGAGAAACGGACGTTTATCTGTGATCCCTCACATTTTTCATAAAAAGTTGATTTTTTCATACAAAAATGTAAAAAATGTAGTTTCTTAAATAACGCTCCAATCGAGAAACGGACATTTATCTGTGATCCCTTACATTTTTCAAAAAAAGTCGATTTGTTCACACAAAAATGTAAAAAAACTTTAAATGGCTGTAGTTTCTTAAATAACCCTCCAACCGAGAAACGGACGTTTATCTGTGATCCCTCACTTTTTTCATAAAAACTCGATTTTTTCATACAAAAATGTAAAAAAACTTTAAATGGCTGTAGTTTCTTAAATAACGCTCCAATTGAAAAACGGACGTATATCTGTGATCCCTTACATTTTTCAAAAAAAGTCGATTTTTTCATACAAAAATGTAAAAAAACTTTAAATGGCTGTAGTTTCTTAAATAACGCTCCAATCGAGAAACGGACATTTATCTGTGATCCCTCACATTTTTCAAAAAAAGTCGATTTTTTCATACAAAAATGTAAAAAAACTTTAAATGGCTGTAGTTTCTTAAATAACGCTCCAATCGAGAAACGGACATTTATCTGTGATCCCTTACATTTTTCAAAAAAAGTCGATTTTTTCATACAAAAATGTAAACAAACTTTAAACGGCTGTAGTTTCTTAAATAACGCTCCAATCGAGAAACGGACATTTATCTGTGATCCCTCACATTTTTCAAAAAAAGTCGATTTTTTCATACAAAAATGTAAAAAAACTTTAAATGGCTGTAGTTTCTTAAATAACGCTCCAATCGAGAAACGGACATTTATCTGTGATCCGTTACATTTTTCAAAAAAAGTCGATTTTTTCATACAAAAATGTAAAAAAACTTTAAATGGCTGTAGTTTCTTAAATAACGCTCCAATCGAGAAACGGACATTTATCTGTGATCCCTTACATTTTTCAAAAAAAGTCGATTTTTTCATACAAAAATGTAAAAAAACTTTAAATGGCTGTAGTTTCTTAAATAACGCTCCAATCGAGAAACGGACATTTATCTGTGATCCCTTACATTTTTCAAAAAAAGTCGATTTTTTCATACAAAAATGTAAAAAAACTTTAAATGGCTGTAGTTTCTTAAATAACGCTTTCAAAAAAAGTCGATTTTTTCATACAAAAATGTAAAAAATGTAGTTTCTTAAATAACGCTCCAATCGAGAAACGGACATTTATCTGTGATCCGTTACATTTTTCAAAAAAAGTCGATTTTTTCATACAAAAATGTAAAAAAACTTTAAATGGCTGTAGTTTCTTAAATAACGCTCCAATCGAGAAACGGACATTTATCTGTAATCCCTTACATTTTTCAAAAAAAGTCGATTTTTTCATACAAAAATGTAAAAAAACTTTAAATGGCTGTTGTTTCTTAAATAACGCTCCAATCGAGAAACGGACATTTATCTGTGATCCCTCACATTTTTCAAAAAAAGTCGATTTTTTCATACAAAAATGTAAAAAAACTTTAAATGGCTGTAGTTTCTTAAATAACGCTCCAATCGAGAAACGGACATTTATCTGTGATCCCTTACATTTTTCAAAAAAAGTCGATTTTTTCATACAAAAATGTGAAAAAACTTTAAATGGCTGTAGTTTCTTAAATAACGCTCCAATCGAGAAACGGACATTTATCTGTGATCCCTTACATTTTTCAAAAAAAGTCGATTTTTTCATACAAAAATGTAAACAAACTTTAAACGGCTGTAGTTTCTTAAATAACGCTCCAATCGAGAAACGGACATTTATCTGTGATCCCTCACATTTTTCAAAAAAAGTCGATTTTTTCATACAAAAATGTAAAAAAACTTTAAATGGCTGTAGTTTCTTAAATAACGCTCCAATCGAGAAACGGACATTTATCTGTGATCCCTTACATTTTTCAAAAAAAGTCGATTTTTTCATACAAAAATGTAAACAAACTTTAAACGGCTGTAGTTTCTTAAATAACGTTCCAATCGAGAAACGGACATTTATCTGTGATCCGTTACATTTTTCAAAAAAAGTCGATTTTTTCATACAAAAATGTAAAAAAACTTTAAATGGCTGTAGTTTCTTAAATAACGCTCCAATCGAGAAACGGACATTTATCTGTGATCCCTTACATTTTTCAAAAAAAGTCGATTTTTTCATACAAAAATGTAAACAAACTTTAAACGGCTGTAGTTTCTTAAATAACGCTCCAATCGAGAAACGGACATTTATCTGTGATCCCTCACATTTTTCAAAAAAAGTCGATTTTTTCATACAAAAATGTAAAAAAACTTTAAATGGCTGTAGTTTCTTAAATAACGCTCCAATCGAGAAACGGACATTTATCTGTGATCCGTTACATTTTTCAAAAAAAGTCGATTTTTTCATACAAAAATGTAAAAAAACTTTAAATGGCTGTAGTTTCTTAAATAACGCTCCAATCGAGAAACGGACATTTATCTGTGATCCCTTACATTTTTCAAAAAAAGTCGATTTTTTCATACAAAAATGTAAACAAACTTTAAACGGCTGTAGTTTCTTAAATAACGCTCCAATCGAGAAACGGACATTTATCTGTGATCCCTCACATTTTTCAAAAAAAGTCGATTTTTTCATACAAAAATGTAAAAAAACTTTAAATGGCTGTAGTTTCTTAAATAACGCTCCAATCGAGAAACGGACATTTATCTGTGATCCGTTACATTTTTCAAAAAAAGTCGATTTTTTCATACAAAAATGTAAAAAAACTTTAAATGGCTGTAGTTTCTTAAATAACGCTCCAATCGAGAAACGGACATTTATCTGTGATCCCTTACATTTTTCAAAAAAAGTCGATTTTTTCATACAAAAATGTAAACAAACTTTAAACGGCTGTAGTTTCTTAAATAACGCTCCAATCGAGAAACGGACATTTATCTGTGATCCCTCACATTTTTCAAAAAAAGTCGATTTTTTCATACAAAAATGTAAAAAAACTTTAAATGGCTGTAGTTTCTTAAATAACGCTCCAATCGAGAAACGGACATTTATCTGTGATCCGTTACATTTTTCAAAAAAAGTCGATTTTTTCATACAAAAATGTAAAAAAACTTTAAATGGCTGTAGTTTCTTAAATAACGCTCCAATCGAGAAACGGACATTTATCTGTGATCCCTTACATTTTTCAAAAAAAGTCGATTTTTTCATACAAAAATGTAAAAAAACTTTAAATGGCTGTAGTTTCTTAAATAACGCTTTCAAAAAAAGTCGATTTTTTCATACAAAAATGTAAAAAATGTAGTTTCTTAAATAACGCTCCAATCGAGAAACGGACATTTATCTGTGATCCCTTACATTTTTCAAAAAAAGTAGATTTTTTCATATAAAAATGTAAAAAAACTTTAAATGGCTGTAGTTTCTTAAATAACGCGCCAATCGAGAAACGGACATTTATCTGTGATCCCTCACATTTTTCAAAAAAAGTCGATTTTTTCATACAAAAATGTAAAAAAACTTTAAATGGCTGTAGTTTCTTAAATAACGCTCCAATCGAGAAACGGACATTTATCTGTGATCCCTTACATTTTTCAAAAAAAGTCGATTTTTTCATACAAAAATGTAAAAAAACTTTAAATGACTGTAGTTTCTTAAATAACGCTCCAATCGAAAAACGGACATTTATCTGTGATCCGTTACATTTTTCAAAAAAAGTCGATTTTTTCATACAAAAATGTAAAAAAACTTTAAATGGCTGTAGTTTCTTAAATAACGCTCCAATCGAGAAACGGACATTTATCTGTGATCCCTTACATTTTTCAAAAAAAGTCGATTTTTTCATACAAAAATGTAAAAAAACTTTAAATGGCTGTAGTTTCTTAAATAACGCTCCAATCGAGAAACGGACATTTATCTGTGATCCCACACATTTTTCAAAAAAAGTCGATTTTTTCATACAAAAATGTAAAAAAACTTTAAATGGCGGTAGTTTCTGAAATAACGCTCCAATCGAGAAACGGACATTTATCTGTGATCCCTTACATTTTTCAAAAAAAGTAGATTTTTTCATACAAAAATGTAAAAAAACTTTAAATGGCTGTAGTTTCTTACATAACGCTCCAATCGAGAAACGGACATTTATCTATGATCCCTCACATTTTTGAAAAAAAGTCGATTTTTTCATACAAAAATGTAAAAAAACTTTAAATGGCTGTAGTTTCTTAAATAACGCTCCAATCGAGAAACGGACATTTATCTGTGATCCCTTACATTTTTCAAAAAAAGTCGATTTTTTCATACAAAAATGTAAAAAAACTTTAAATGGCTGTAGTTTCTTAAATAACGCTCCAATCGAGAAACGGACATTTATCTGTGATCCCTTACATTTTTCAAAAAAAGTCGATTTTTTCATACAAAAATGTAAAAAAACTTTAAATGGCTGTAGTTTCTTAAATAACGCTCCAATCGAGAAACGGACATTTATCTGTGATCCCTTACATTTTTCAAAAAAAGTAGATTTTTTCATACAAAAATGTAAAAAAACTTTAAATGGCTGTAGTTTCTTAAATAACGCTCCAATCGAGAAACGGACATTTATCTGTGATCCCTTACATTTTTCAAAAAAAGTCGATTTTTTCATACAAAAATGTAAAAAAACTTTAAATGGCTGTAGTTTCTTAAATAACGCTCTAATCGAGAAACGGACATTTATCTGTGATCCCTTACATTTTTCAAAAAAAGTCGATTTTTTCATACAAAAATGTAAAAAAACTTTAAATGGCTGTAGTTTCTTAAATAACGCTCCAATCGAGAAACGGACATTTATCTGTGATCCCTCACATTTTTCAAAAAAAGTCGATTTTTTCATACAAAAATGTAAAAAAACTTTAAATGGCTGTAGTTTCTTAAATAACGCTCCAATCGAGAAACGGACAATTATCTGTGATCCCTCACATTTTTCAAAAAAAGTCGATTTTTTCATACAAAAATGTAAAAAAACTTTAAATGGCTGTAGTTTCTTAAATAACGCTCCAATCGAGAAACGGACATTTATCTGTGATCCCTTACATTTTTCAAAAAAAGTCGATTTTTTCATACAAAAATGTAAAAAAACTTTAAATGGCTGTAGTTTCTTAAATAACGCTCCAATCGAGAAACGGACATTTATCTGTGATCCCTTACATTTTTCAAAAAAAGTCGATTTTTTCATACAAAAATGTAAAAAAACTTTAAATGGCTGTAGTTTCTTAAATAACGCTCCAATCGAGAAACGGACATTTATCTGTGATCCCTCACATTTTTCAAAAAAAGTCGATTTTTTCATACAAAAATGTAAAAAAACTTTAAATGGCTGTAGTTTCTTAAATAACGCTCCAATCGAGAAACGGACAATTATCTGTGATCCCTCACATTTTTCAAAAAAAGTCGATTTTTTCATACAAAAATGTAAAAAAACTTTAAATGGCTGTAGTTTCTTAAATAACGCTCCAATCGAGAAACGGACATTTATCTGTGATCCCTTAAATTTTTCAAAAAAAGTCGATTTTTTCATACAAAAATGTAAAAAAACTTTAAATGGCTGTAGTTTCTTAAATAACGGTCCAATTGAAAAACGGACATTTATCTGTGATCCCTTACATTTTTCAAAAAAGTCGATTTTTTCATACAAAAATGTAAAAAAACTTTAAATGGCTGTAGT
Organism: Pollenia griseotomentosa; assembly: GCA_963931875.1. Classification (NCBI taxonomy): domain Eukaryota; kingdom Metazoa; phylum Arthropoda; class Insecta; order Diptera; family Polleniidae; genus Pollenia; species Pollenia griseotomentosa. The sequence continues at coordinate 192,307,139 of OZ007563.1, read as the reverse complement.
TTCTTAAATAACGCTCCAATCGAGAAACGGACATTTATCTGTGATCCCTTACATTTTTCAAAAAAAGTCGATTTTTTCATACAAAAATGTAAAAAAACTTTAAATGGCTGTAGTTTCTTAAATAACGCTCCAATCGACAAACGGACATTTATCTGTGATCCCTTACATTTTTCAAAAAAAGTCGATTTTTTCATACAAAAATGTAAAAAAACTTTAAATGGCTGTAGTTTCTTAAATAACGCTCCAATCGAGAAACGGACATTTATCTGTGATCCCTCACATTTTTCAAAAAAAGTCGATTTTTTCATACAAAAATGTAAAAAAACTTTAAATGGCTGTAGTTTCTTAAATAACGCTCCAATCGAGAAACGGACAATTATCTGTGATCCCTCACATTTTTCAAAAAAAGTCGATTTTTTCATACAAAAATGTAAAAAAACTTTAAATGGCTGTAGTTTCTTAAATAACGCTCCAATCGAGAAACGGACATTTATCTGTGATCCCTTACATTTTTCAAAAAAAGTCGATTTTTTCATACAAAAATGTAAAAAAACTTTAAATGGCTGTAGTTTCTTAAATAACGCTCCAATCGAGAAACGGACATTTATCTGTGATCCCTTGCATTTTTCAAAAAAAGTCGATTTTTTCATACAAAAATGTAAAAAAACTTTAAATGGCTGTAGTTTCTTAAATAACGCTCCAATCGAGAAAGGACATTTATCTGTCTCCCTTACATTTTTCAAAAAAAGTCGATTTTTTCATACAAAAATGTAAAAAAAACTTTAAATGGCTGTAGTTTCTTAAATAACGCTCCAATCGAGAAACGGACATTTATCTGTCTCCCTTACATTTTTCAAAAAAAGTCGATTTTTTCATACAAAAATGTAAAAAAACTTTAAATGGCTGTAGTTTCTTAAATAACGCTCCAATCGAGAAACGGACATTTATCTGTGATCCCTTACATTTTTCAAAAAAAGTCGATTTTTTCATACAAAAATGTAAAAAAACTTTAAATGGCTGTAGTTTCTTAAATAACGCTCCAATCGAGAAACGGACATTTATCTGTGATCCCTTACATTTTTCAAAAAAAGTCGATTTTTTCATACAAAAATGTAAAAAAACTTTAAATGGCTGTAGTTTCTTAAATAACGCTCCAATCGAGAAACGGACATTTATCTGTCTCCCTTACATTTTTCAAAAAAAGTCGATTTTTTCATACAAAAATGTAAAAAAACTTTAAATGGCTGTAGTTTCTTAAATAACGCTCCAATCGAGAAACGGACATTTATCTGTGATCCCTTACATTTTTCAAAAAAAGTCGATTTTTTCATACAAAAATGTAAAAAAACTTTAAATGGCTGTAGTTTCTTAAATAACGCTCCAATCGAGAAACGGACATTTATCTGTGATCCCTTACATTTTTCAAAAAAAGTCGATTTTTTCATACAAAAATGTAAAAAAACTTTAAATGGCTGTAGTTTCTTAAATAACGCTCTAATCGAGAAACGGACATTTATCTGTGATCCCTTACATTTTTCAAAAAAAGTCGATTTTTTCATACAAAAATGTAAAAAAACTTTAAATGGCTGTAGTTTCTTAAATAACGCTCCAATCGAGAAACGGACATTTATCTGTGATCCCTCACATTTTTCAAAAAAAGTCGATTTTTTCATACAAAAATGTAAAAAAACTTTAAATGGCTGTAGTTTCTTAAATAACGCTCCAATCGAGAAACGGACAATTATCTGTGATCCCTCACATTTTTCAAAAAAAGTCGATTTTTTCATACAAAAATGTAAAAAAACTTTAAATGGCTGTAGTTTCTTAAATAACGCTCCAATCGAGAAACGGACATTTATCTGTGATCCCTTACATTTTTCAAAAAAAGTCGATTTTTTCATACAAAAATGTAAAAAAACTTTAAATGGCTGTAGTTTCTTAAATAACGCTCCAATCGAGAAACGGACATTTATCTGTGATCCCTTACATTTTTCAAAAAAAGTCGATTTTTTCATACAAAAATGTAAAAAAACTTTAAATGGCTGTAGTTTCTTAAATAACGCTCCAATCGAGAAACGGACATTTATCTGTGATCCCTCACATTTTTCAAAAAAAGTCGATTTTTTCATACAAAAATGTAAAAAAACTTTAAATGGCTGTAGTTTCTTAAATAACGCTCCAATCGAGAAACGGACAATTATCTGTGATCCCTCACATTTTTCAAAAAAAGTCGATTTTTTCATACAAAAATGTAAAAAAACTTTAAATGGCTGTAGTTTCTTAAATAACGCTCCAATCGAGAAACGGACATTTATCTGTGATCCCTTAAATTTTTCAAAAAAAGTCGATTTTTTCATACAAAAATGTAAAAAAACTTTAAATGGCTGTAGTTTCTTAAATAACGGTCCAATTGAAAAACGGACATTTATCTGTGATCCCTTACATTTTTCAAAAAAGTCGATTTTTTCATACAAAAATGTAAAAAAACTTTAAATGGCTGTAGTTTCTTAAATAACGCTCCAATCGAGAAACGGACATTTATCTGTGATCCCTTACATTTTTCAAAAAAAGTCGATTTTTTCATACAAAAATGTAAAAAAACTTTAAATGGCTGTAGTTTCTTAAATAACGGTCCAATTGAAAAACGGACATTTATCTGTGATCCCTTACATTTTTCAAAAAAGTCGATTTTTTCATACAAAAATGTAAAAAAACTTTAAATGGCTGTAGTTTCTTAAATAACGCTCCAATCGAGAAACGGACATTTATCTGTGATCCCTTACATTTTTCAAAAAAAGTCGATTTTTTCATACAAAAATGTAAAAAAACTTTAAATGGCTGTAGTTTCTTAAATAACGGTCCAATTGAAAAACGGACATTTATCTGTGATCCCTTACATTTTTCAAAAAAAGTCGATTTTTTCATACAAAAATGTAAAAAAACTTTAAATGGCTGTAGTTTCTTAAATAACGCTCCAATCGAGAAACGGACATTTATCTGTAATCCCTCACATTTTTCAAAAAAAGTCGATTTTTTCATACAAAAATGTAAAAAAACTTTAAATGGCTGTAGTTTCTTAAATAACGCTCCAATCGAGAAACGGACAATTATCTGTGATCCCTCACATTTTTCAAAAAAAGTCGATTTTTTCATACAAAAATGTAAAAAAACTTTAAATGGCTGTAGTTTCTTAAATAACGCTCCAATCGAGAAACGGACATTTATCTGTGATCCCTTACATTTTTCAAAAAAAGTCGATTTTTTCATACAAAAATGTAAAAAAACTTTAAATGGCTGTAGTTTCTTAAATAACGCTCCAATCGAGAAACGGACATTTATCTGTGATCCCTTGCATTTTTCAAAAAAAGTCGATTTTTTCATACAAAAATGTAAAAAAACTTTAAATGGCTGTAGTTTCTTAAATAACGCTCCAATCGAGAAACGGACATTTATCTGTCTCCCTTACATTTTTCAAAAAAAGTCGATTTTTTCATACAAAAATGTAAAAAAAACTTTAAATGGCTGTAGTTTCTTAAATAACGCTCCAATCGAGAAACGGACATTTATCTGTGATCCCTTACATTTTTCAAAAAAAGTCGATTTTTTCATACAAAAATGTAAAAAAACTTTAAATGGCTGTAGTTTCTTAAATAACGCTCCAATCGAGAAACGGACATTTATCTGTCTCCCTTACATTTTTCAAAAAAAGTCGATTTTTTCATACAAAAATGTAAAAAAACTTTAAATGGCTGTAGTTTCTTAAATAACGCTCCAATCGAGAAACGGACATTTATCTGCGATCCCTTACATTTTTCAAAAAAAGTCGATTTTTTCATACAAAAATGTAAAAAAACTTTAAATGGTTGTATTTTCTTAAATAACGCTCCAATCGAGAAATGGACATTTATCTGTGATCCCTTACATTTTTCAAAAAAAGTCGATTTTTCCATACAAAAATGTAAAAAAACTTTAAATGGCTGTAGTTTCTTAAATAACGCTCCAATCGAGAAACGGACATTTATCTGTGATCCCTTACATTTTTCAAAAAAAGTCGATTTTTTCATACAAAAATGTAAAAAAACTTTAAATGGCTGTAGTTTCTTAAATAACGCTCCAATCGAGAAACGGACATTTATCTGTGATCCCTTACATTTTTCAAAAAAAGTCGATTTTTTCATACAAAAATGTAAAAAAACATTAAATGGCTGTAGTTTCTTAAATAACGCTCCAATCGAGAAACGGACATTTATCTGTGATCCCTTACATTTTTCAAAAAAAGTCGATTTTTTCATACAAAAATGTAAAAATACTTTAAATGGCTGTAGTTTCTTAAATAACGCTCCAATCGAGAAACGGACATTTATCTGTGATCCCTCACATTTTTCAAAAAAAGTCGATTTTTTCATACAAAAATGTAAAAAAACTTTAAATGGCTGTAGTTTCTTAAATAACGCTCCAATCGAGAAACGGACAATTATCTGTGATCCCTCACATTTTTCAAAAAAAGTCGATTTTTTCATACAAAAATGTAAAAAAACTTTAAATGGCTGTAGTTTCTTAAATAACGCTCCAATCGAGAAACGGACATTTATCTGTGATCCCTTACATTTTTCAAAAAAAGTCGATTTTTTCATACAAAAATGTAAAAAAACTTTAAATGGCTGTAGTTTCTTAAATAACGCTCCAATCGAGAAACGGACATTTATCTGTCTCCCTTACATTTTTCAAAAAAAGTCGATTTTTTCATACAAAAATGTAAAAAAACTTTAAATGGCTGTAGTTTCTTAAATAACGCTCCAATCGAGAAACGGACATTTATCTGTGATCCCTTACATTTTTCAAAAAAAGTCGATTTTTTCATACAAAAATGTAAAAAAACTTTAAATGGCTGTATTTTCTTAAATAACGCTCCAATCGAGAAATGGACATTTATCTGTGATCCCTTACATTTTTCAAAAAAAGTCGATTTTTCCATACAAAAATGTAAAAAAACTTTAAATGGCTGTAGTTTCTTAAATAACGCTCCAATCGAGAAACGGACATTTATCTGTGATCCCTTACATTTTTCAAAAAAAGTCGATTTTTTCATACAAAAATGTAAAAAAACTTTAAATGGCTGTAGTTTCTTAAATAACGCTCCAATCGAGAAACGGACATTTATCTGTGATCCCTTACATTTTTCAAAAAAAGTCGATTTTTTCATACAAAAATGTAAAAAAACATTAAATGGCTGTAGTTTCTTAAATAACGCTCCAATCGAGAAACGGACATTTATCTGTGATCCCTTACATTTTTCAAAAAAAGTCGATTTTTTCATACAAAAATGTAAAAATACTTTAAACGGCTGTAGTTTCTTAAATAACGCTTTCAAAAAAAGTCGATTTTTTCATACAAAAATGTAAAAAATGTAGTTTCTTAAATAACGCTCCAATCGAGAAACGGACATTTATCTGTGATCCCTTACATTTTTCAAAAAAAGTCGATTTTTTCATACAAAAATGTAAAAAAACTTTAAATGGCTGTAGTTTCTTAAATAACGCTCCAATCGAGAAACGGACATTTATCTGTGATCCCTTACATTTTTCAAAAAAGTCGATTTTTTCATACAAAAATGTAAAAAAACTTTAAATGGCTGTAGTTTCTTAAATAACGCTCCAATCGAGAAACGGACATTTATCTGTCTCCCTTACATTTTTCAAAAAAAGTCGATTTTTTCATACAAAAATGTAAAAAAACTTTAAATGGCTGTAGTTTCTTAAATAACGCTCCAATCGAGAAACGGACATTTATCTGTGATCCCTTACATTTTTCAAAAAAAGTCGATTTTTTCATACAAAAATGTAAAAAAACTTTAAATGGCTGTAGTTTCTTAAATAACGCTCCAATCGAGAAACGGACATTTATCTGTGATCCCTTACATTTTTCAAAAAAAGTCGATTTTTTCATACAAAAATGTAAAAAATGTAGTTTTTTAAATAACGCTCCAATCGAGAAACGGACATTTATCTGTGATCCCTTACATTTTTCAAAAAAAGTCGATTTTTTCATACAAAAATGTAAAAAAACTTTAAATGGCTGTAGTTTCTTAAATAACGCTCCAATCGAGAAACGGACATTTATCTGTGATCACTCACATTTTTCAAAAAAAGTCGATTTTTTCATACAAAAATGTAAAAAAACTTTAAATGGCTGTAGTTTCTTAAATAACGCTCCAATCGAGAAACGGACATTTATCTGTGATCCCTTACATTTTTCAAAAAAAGTCGATTTTTTCATACAAAAATGTAAAAAAACTTTAAATGGCTGTAGTTTCTTAAATAACGCTCCAATCGAGAAACGGACATTTATCTGTGATCACTCACATTTTTCAAAAAAAGTCGATTTTTTCATACAAAAATGTAAAAAAACTTTAAATGGCTGTAGTTTCTTAAATAACGCTCCAATCGAGAAACGGACATTTATCTGTGATCCCTTACATTTTTCAAAAAAAGTCGATTTTTTCATACAAAAATGTAAAAAAACTTTAAATGGCTGTAGTTTCTTAAATAACGCTCCAATCGAGAAACGGACATTTATCTGTGATCCCTTACATTTTTCAAAAAAGTCGATTTTTTCATACAAAAATGTAAAAAAACTTTAAATGGCTGTAGTTTCTTAAATAACGCTCCAATCGAGAAACGGACATTTATCTGTGATCCCTTACATTTTTCAAAAAAGTCGATTTTTTCATACAAAAATGTAAAAAAAACTTTAAATGGCTGTAGTTTCTTAAATAACGCTCCAATCGAGAAACGGACATTTATCTGTGATCCCTTACATTTTTCAAAAAAAGTCGATTTTTTCATACAAAAATGTAAAAAAACTTTAAATGGCTGTAGTTTCTTAAATGACGCTCCAATCGAGAAACGGACATTTATCTGTGATCCCTTACATTTTTCAAAAAAGTCGATTTTTTCATACAAAAATGTAAAAAATGTAGTTTCTTAAATAACGCTCCAATCGAGAAACGGACATTTATCTGTGATCCCTTACATTTTTCAAAAAAAGTCGATTTTTTCATACAAAAATGTAAAAAATGTAGTTTCTTAAATAACGCTCCAATCGAGAAACGGACATTTATCTGTGATCCCTTACATTTTTCAAAAAAAGTCGATTTTTTCATACAAAAATGTAAAAAAACTTTAAATGGCTGTAGTTTCTTAAATAACGCTCCAATCGAGAAACGGACATTTATCTGTGATCCCTTACATTTTTCAAAAAAGTCGATTTTTTCATACAAAAATGTAAAAAAACTTTAAATGGCTGTAGTTTCTTAAATAACGCTCCAATCGAGAAACGGACATTTATCTGTGATCCCTTACATTTTTCAAAAAAAGTCGATTTTTTCATACAAAAATGTAAAAAAACTTTAAATGGCTGTAGTTTCTTAAATAACGCTCCAATCGAGAAACGGACATTTATCTGTGATCCCTTACATTTTTCAAAAAAAGTCGATTTTTTCATACAAAAATGTAAAAAATGTAGTTTTTTAAATAACGCTCCAATCGAGAAACGGACATTTATCTGTGATCCCTTACATTTTTCAAAAAAAGTCGATTTTTTCATACAAAAATGTAAAAAAACTTTAAATGGCTGTAGTTTCTTAAATAACGCTCCAATCGAGAAACGGACATTTATCTGTGATCCCTTACATTTTTCAAAAAAGTCGATTTTTTCATACAAAAATGTAAAAAAACTTTAAATGGCTGTAGTTTCTTAAATAACGCTCCAATCGAGAAACGGACATTTATCTGTGATCCCTTACATTTTTCAAAAAAGTCGATTTTTTCATACAAAAATGTAAAAAAACTTTAAATGGCTGTAGTTTCTTAAATAACGCTCCAATCGAGAAACGGACATTTATCTGTGATCCCTTACATTTTTCAAAAAAGTCGATTTTTTCATACAAAAATGTAAAAAAACTTTAAATGGCTGTAGTTTCTTAAATAACGCTCCAATCGAGAAACGGACATTTATCTGTGATCCCTTACATTTTTCAAAAAAGTCGATTTTTTCATACAAAAATGTAAAAAAACTTTAAATGGCTGTAGTTTCTTAAATAACGCTCCAATCGAGAAACGGACATTTATCTGTGATCCCTTACATTTTTCAAAAAAAGTCGATTTTTTCATACAAAAATGTAAAAAAACTTTAAATGGCTGTAGTTTCTTAATTAACGCTCCAATCGAGAAACGGCCATTTATCTGTGATCCCTCACATTTTTCAAAAAAAGTCGATTTTTTCATACAAAAATGTAAAAAAAATTTAAATGGCTGTAGTTTCTTAAATAACGCTCCAATCGAGAAACGGACATTTATCTGTGATCCCTTACATTTTTCAAAAAAGTCGATTTTTTCATACAAAAATGTAAAAAAAACTTTAAATGGCTGTAGTTTCTTAATTAACGCTCCAATCGAGAAACGGACATTTATCTGTGATCCCTCACATTTTTCAAAAAAAGTCGATTTTTTCATACAAAAATGTAAAAAAAACTTTAAATGGCTGTAGTTTCTTAAATAACGCTCCAATCGAGAAACGGACATTTATCTGTGATCCCTTACATTTTTCAAAAAAAGTCGATTTTTTCATACAAAAATGTAAAAAAACTTTAAATGGCTGTAGTTGCTTAAATAACGCTCCAATCGAGAAACGGACATTTATCTGTGATCCCTTACATTTTTCAAAAAAAGTCGATTTTTTCATACAAAAATGTAAAAAAACTTTAAATGGCTGTAGTTTCTTAAATAACGCTCCAATCGAGAAACGGACATTTATCTGTGATCCCTTACATTTTTCAAAAAAAGTCGATTTTTTCATACAAAAATGTAAAAAAACTTTAAATGGCTGTAGTTTTTTAAATAACGCTCCAATCGAGAAACGGACATTTATCTGTCTCCCTTACATTTTTCAAAAAAAGTCGATTTTTTCATACAAAAATGTAAAAAAACTTTAAATGGCTGTAGTTTCTTAAATAACGCTCCAATCGAGAAACGGACATTTATCTGTGATCCCTTACATTTTTCAAAAAAAGTCGATTTTTTCATACAAAAATGTAAAAAAACTTTAAATGGCTGTAGTTTTTTAAATAACGCTCCAATCGAGAAACGGACATTTATCTGTCTCCCTTACATTTTTCAAAAAAAGTCGATTTTTTCATACAAAAATGTAAAAAAACTTTAAATGGCTGTAGTTTCTTAAATAACGCTCCAATCGAGAAACGGACATTTATCTGTGATCCCTTACATTTTTCAAAAAAAGTCGATTTTTTCATACAAAAATGTAAAAAAACTTTAAATGGCTGTATTTTCTTAAATAACGCTCCAATCGAGAAATGGACATTTATCTGTGATCCCTTACATTTTTCAAAAAAAGTCGATTTTTCCATACAAAAATGTAAAAAAACTTTAAATGGCTGTAGTTTCTTAAATAACGCTCCAATCGAGAAACGGACATTTATCTGTGATCCCTTACATTTTTCAAAAAAAGTCGATTTTTTCATACAAAAATGTAAAAAAACTTTAAATGGCTGTAGTTTCTTAAATAACGCTCCAATCGAGAAACGGACATTTATCTGTGATCCCTTACATTTTTCAAAAAAAGTCGATTTTTTCATACAAAAATGTAAAAAAACATTAAATGGCTGTAGTTTCTTAAATAACGCTCCAATCGAGAAACGGACATTTATCTGTGATCCCTTACATTTTTCAAAAAAAGTCGATTTTTTCATACAAAAATGTAAAAATACTTTAAATGGCTGTAGTTTCTTAAATAACGCTTTCAAAAAAAGTCGATTTTTTCATACAAAAATGTAAAAAATGTAGTTTCTTAAATAACGCTCCAATCGAGAAACGGACATTTATCTGTGATCCCTTATATTTTCAAAAAAAGTCGATTTTTTCATACAAAAATGTAAAAAAACTTTAAATGGCTGTAGTTTCTTAAATAACGCTCCAATCGAGAAACGGACATTTATCTGTGATCCCTTACATTTTTCAAAAAAGTCGATTTTTTCATACAAAAATGTAAAAAAACTTTAAATGGCTGTAGTTTCTTAAATAACGCTCCAATCGAGAAACGGACATTTATCTGTGATCCCTTACATTTTTCAAAAAAAGTCGATTTTTTCATACAAAAATGTAAAAAAACTTTAAATGGCTGTAGTTTCTTAAATAACGCTCCAATCGAGAAACGGACATTTATCTGTGATCCCTTACATTTTTCAAAAAAAGTCGATTTTTTCATACAAAAATGTAAAAAAACTTTAAATGGCTGTAGTTTCTTAAATAACGCTCCAATCGAGAAACGGACATTTATCTGTGATCCCTTACATTTTTCAAAAAAAGTCGATTTTTTCATACAAAAATGTAAAAAATGTAGTTTTTTAAATAACGCTCCAATCGAGAAACGGACATTTATCTGTGATCCCTTACATTTTTCAAAAAAAGTCGATTTTTTCATACAAAAATGTAAAAAAACTTTAAATGGCTGTAGTTTCTTAAATAACGCTCCAATCGAGAAACGGACATTTATCTGTGATCACTCACATTTTTCAAAAAAAGTCGATTTTTTCATACAAAAATGTAAAAAAAACTTTAAATGGCTGTAGTTTCTTAAATAACGCTCCAATCGAGAAACGGACATTTATCTGTGATCCCTTACATTTTTCAAAAAAAGTCGATTTTTTCATACAAAAATGTAAAAAAACTTTAAATGGCTGTAGTTTCTTAAATAACGCTCCAATCGAGAAACGGACATTTATCTGTGATCCCTTACATTTTTCAAAAAAGTCGATTTTTTCATACAAAAATGTAAAAAAACTTTAAATGGCTGTAGTTTCTTAAATAACGCTCCAATCGAGAAACGGACATTTATCTGTGATCCCTTACATTTTTCAAAAAAGTCGATTTTTTCATACAAAAATGTAAAAAAACTTTAAATGGCTGTAGTTTCTTAAATAACGCTCCAATCGAGAAACGGACATTTATCTGTGATCCCTTACATTTTTCAAAAAAAGTCGATTTTTTCATACAAAAATGTAAAAAAACTTTAAATGGCTGTAGTTTCTTAAATGACGCTCCAATCGAGAAACGGACATTTATCTGTGATCCCTTACATTTTTCAAAAAAGTCGATTTTTTCATACAAAAATGTAAAAAATGTAGTTTCTTAAATAACGCTCCAATCGAGAAACGGACATTTATCTGTGATCCCTTACATTTTTCAAAAAAAGTCGATTTTTTCATACAAAAATGTAAAAAATGTAGTTTCTTAAATAACGCTCCAATCGAGAAACGGACATTTATCTGTGATCCCTTACATTTTTCAAAAAAAGTCGAATTTTTCATACAAAAATGTAAAAAAACTTTAAATGGCTGTAGTTTCTTAAATAACGCTCCAATCGAGAAACGGACATTTATCTGTGATCCCTTACATTTTTCAAAAAAGTCGATTTTTTCATACAAAAATGTAAAAAAACTTTAAATGGCTGTAGTTTCTTAAATAACGCTCCAATCGAGAAACGGACATTTATCTGTGATCCCTTACATTTTTCAAAAAAAGTCGATTTTTTCATACAAAAATGTAAAAAAACTTTAAATGGCTGTAGTTTCTTAAATAACGCTCCAATCGAGAAACGGACATTTATCTGTGATCCCTTACATTTTTCAAAAAAAGTCGATTTTTTCATACAAAAATGTAAAAAATGTAGTTTTTTAAATAACGCTCCAATCGAGAAACGGACATTTATCTGTGATCCCTTACATTTTTCAAAAAAAGTCGATTTTTTCATACAAAAATGTAAAAAAACTTTAAATGGCTGTAGTTTCTTAAATAACGCTCCAATCGAGAAACGGACATTTATCTGTGATCACTCACATTTTTCAAAAAAAGTCGATTTTTTCATACAAAAATGTAAAAAAACTTTAAATGGCTGTAGTTTCTTAAATAACGCTCCAATCGAGAAACGGACATTTATCTGTGATCCCTTACATTTTTCAAAAAAAGTCGATTTTTTCATACAAAAATGTAAAAAAACTTTAAATGGCTGTAGTTTCTTAAATAACGCTCCAATCGAGAAACGGACATTTATCTGTGATCCCTTACATTTTTCAAAAAAGTCGATTTTTTCATACAAAAATGTAAAAAAACTTTAAATGGCTGTAGTTTCTTAAATAACGCTCCAATCGAGAAACGGACATTTATCTGTGACCCCTTACATTTTTCAAAAAAGTCGATTTTTTCATACAAAAATGTAAAAAAACTTTAAATGGCTGTATTTTCTTAAATAACGCTTTCAAAAAATGTCGATTTTTTCATACAAAAATGTAAAAAATGTAGTTTCTTAAATAACGCTCCAATCGAGAAACGGACATTTATCTGTGATCCCTTACATTTTTCAAAAAAATTCGATTTTTTCATACAAAAATGTAAAAAAACTTTAAATGGCTGTAGTTTCTTAAATAACGCTCCAATCGAGAAACGGACATTTATCTGTGATCCCTTACATTTTTCAAAAAAGTCGATTTTTTCATACAAAAATGTAAAAAAACTTTAAATGGCTGTAGTTTCTTAAATAACGCTCCAATCGAGAAACGGACATTTATCTGTGATCCCTTACATTTTTCAAAAAAGTCGATTTTTTCATACAAAAATGTAAAAAAACTTTAAATGGCTGTAGTTTCTTAAATAACGCTCCAATCGAGAAACGGACATTTATCTGTGATCCCTTACATTTTTCAAAAAAAGTCGATTTTTTCATACAAAAATGTAAAAAAACTTTAAATGGCTGTAGTTTCTTAATTAACGCTCCAATCGAGAAACGGACATTTATCTGTGATCCCTCACATTTTTCAAAAAAAGTCGATTTTTTCATACAAAAATGTAAAAAAACTTTAAATGGCTGTAGGTTCTTAAATAACGCTCCAATCGAGAAACGGACATTTATCTGTGATCCCTTACATTTTTCAAAAAAAGTCGATTTTTTCATACAAAAATGTAAAAAAACTTTAAATGGCTGTAGTTTCTTAATTAACGCTCCAATCGAGAAACGGACATTTATCTGTGATCCCTCACATTTTTCAAAAAAAGTCGATTTTTTCATACAAAAATGTAAAAAAACTTTAAATGGCTGTAGTTTCTTAAATAACGCTCCAATCGAGAAACGGACATTTATCTGTGATCCCTTACATTTTTCAAAAAAAGTCGATTTTTTCATACAAAAATGTAAAAAAACTTTAAATGGCTGTAGTTGCTTAAATAACGCTCCAATCGAGAAACGGACATTTATCTGTGATCCCTTACATTTTTCAAAAAAAGTCGATTTTTTCATACAAAAATGTAAAAAAACTTTAAATGGCTGTAGTTTCTTAAATAACGCTCCAATCGAGAAACGGACATTTATCTGTGATCCCTTACATTTTTCAAAAAAAGTCGATTTTTTCATACAAAAATGTAAAAAAACTTTAAATGGCTGTAGTTTCTTAAATAACGCTCCAATCGAGAAACGGACATTTATCTGTGATCCCTTACATTTTTCAAAAAAAGTCGATTTTTTCATACAAAAATGTAAAAAAACTTTAAATGGCTGTAGTTTCTTAAATAACGCTCCAATCGAGAAACGGACATTTATCTGTGATCCCTTACATTTTTCAAAAAAAGTCGATTTTTTCATACAAAAATTTAAAAAAACTTTAAATGGCTGTAGTTTCTTAAATAACGCTCCAATCGAGAAACGGACATTTATCTGTGATCCCTTACATTTTTCAAAAAAAGTCGATTTTTTCATACAAAAATGTAAAAAAACTTTAAATGGCTGTAGTTTCTTAAATAACGCTCCAATCGAGAAACGGACATTTATCTGTGATCCCTTACATTTTTCAAAAAAAGTCGATTTTTTCATACAAAAATGTAAAAAAACTTTAAATGGCTGTATTTTCTTAAATAACGCTTTCAAAAAATGTCGATTTTTTCATACAAAAATGTAAAAAATGTAGTTTCTTAAATAACGCTCCAATCGAGAAACGGACATTTATCTGTGATCCCTTACATTTTTCAAAAAAATTCGATTTTTTCATACAAAAATGTAAAAAAACTTTAAATGGCTGTAGTTTCTTAAATAACGCTCCAATCGAGAAACGGACATTTATCTGTGATCCCTTACATTTTTCAAAAAAGTCGATTTTTTCATACAAAAATGTAAAAAAACTTTAAATGGCTGTAGTTTCTTAAATAACGCTCCAATCGAGAAACGGACATTTATCTGTGATCCCTTACATTTTTCAAAAAAGTCGATTTTTTCATACAAAAATGTAAAAAAACTTTAAATGGCTGTAGTTTCTTAAATAACGCTCCAATCGAGAAACGGACATTTATCTGTGATCCCTTACATTTTTCAAAAAAAGTCGATTTTTTCATACAAAAATGTAAAAAAACTTTAAATGGCTGTAGTTTCTTAATTAACGCTCCAATCGAGAAACGGACATTTATCTGTGATCCCTCACATTTTTCAAAAAAAGTCGATTTTTTCATACAAAAATGTAAAAAAACTTTAAATGGCTGTAGGTTCTTAAATAACGCTCCAATCGAGAAACGGACATTTATCTGTGATCCCTTACATTTTTCAAAAAAAGTCGATTTTTTCATACAAAAATGTAAAAAAACTTTAAATGGCTGTAGTTTCTTAATTAACGCTCCAATCGAGAAACGGACATTTATCTGTGATCCCTCACATTTTTCAAAAAAAGTCGATTTTTTCATACAAAAATGTAAAAAAACTTTAAATGGCTGTAGTTTCTTAAATAACGCTCCAATCGAGAAACGGACATTTATCTGTGATCCCTTACATTTTTCAAAAAAAGTCGATTTTTTCATACAAAAATGTAAAAAAACTTTAAATGGCTGTAGTTGCTTAAATAACGCTCCAATCGAGAAACGGACATTTATCTGTGATCCCTTACATTTTTCAAAAAAAGTCGATTTTTTCATACAAAAATGTAAAAAAACTTTAAATGGCTGTAGTTTCTTAAATAACGCTCCAATCGAGAAACGGACATTTATCTGTGATCCCTTACATTTTTCAAAAAAAGTCGATTTTTTCATACAAAAATGTAAAAAAACTTTAAATGGCTGTAGTTTCTTAAATAACGCTCCAATCGAGAAACGGACATTTATCTGTGATCCCTTACATTTTTCAAAAAAAGTCGATTTTTTCATACAAAAATGTAAAAAAACTTTAAATGGCTGTAGTTTCTTAAATAACGCTCCAATCGAGAAACGGACATTTATCTGTGATCCCTTACATTTTTCAAAAAAAGTCGATTTTTTCATACAAAAATTTAAAAAAACTTTAAATGGCTGTAGTTTCTTAAATAACGCTCCAATCGAGAAACGGACATTTATCTGTGATCCCTTACATTTTTCAAAAAAAGTCGATTTTTTCATACAAAAATGTAAAAAAACTTTAAATGGCTGTAGTTTCTTAAATAACGCTCCAATCGAGAAACGGACATTTATCTGTGATCCCTTACATTTTTCAAAAAAAGTCGATTTTTTCATACAAAAATGTAAAAAAACTTTAAATGGCTGTAGTTTCTTAAATAACGCTCTAATCGAGATACGGACATTTATCTGTGATCCCTTACATTTTTCATACAAAAATGTAAAAAAACTTTAAATGGCTGTAGTTTCTTAAATAACGCTCCAATCGAGAAACGGACATTTATCTGTGATCCCTTACATTTTTCAAAAAAAGTCGATTTTTTCATACAAAAATGTAAAAAAACTTTAAATGGCTGTAGTTTCTTAAATAACGCTCCAATCGAGAAACGGACATTTATCTGTGATCCCTTACATTTTTCAAAAAAAGTCGATTTTTTCATACAAAAATGTAAAAAAACTTTAAATGGCTGTAGTTTCTTAAATAACGCTCCAATCGAGAAACGGACATTTATCTGTGATCCCTTACATTTTTCAAAAAAAGTCGATTTTTTCATACAAAAATGTAAAAAAACTTTAAATGGCTGTAGTTTCTTAAATAACGCTCCAATCGAGAAACGGACATTTATCTGTGATCCCTTACATTTTTCAAAAAAAGTCGATTTTTTCATACAAAAATGTAAAAAAACTTTAAATGGCTGTAGTTGCTTAAATAACGCTCCAATCGAGAAACGGACATTTATCTGTGATCCCTTACATTTTTCAAAAAAAGTCGATTTTTTCATACAAAAATGTAAAAAAACTTTAAATGGCTGTAGTTTCTTAAATAACGCTCCAATCGAGAAACGGACATTTATCTGTGATCCCTTACATTTTTCAAAAAAAGTCGATTTTTTCATACAAAAATGTAAAAAAACTTTAAATGGCTGTAGTTTCTTAAATAACGCTCCAATCGAGAAACGGACATTTATCTGTGATCCCTTACATTTTTCAAAAAAAGTCGATTTTTTCATACAAAAATGTAAAAAAACTTTAAATGGCTGTAGTTTCTTAAATAACGCTCCAATCGAGAAACGGACATTTATCTGTGATCCCTTACATTTTTCAAAAAAAGTCGATTTTTTCATACAAAAATGTAAAAAAACTTTAAATGGCTGTAGTTTCTTAAATAACGCTCCAATCGAGAAACGGACATTTATCTGTGATCCCTTACATTTTTCAAAAAAAGTCGATTTTTTCATACAAAAATGTAAAAAAACTTTAAATGGCTGTAGTTTCTTAAATAACGCTCTAATCGAGATACGGACATTTATCTGTGATCCCTTACATTTTTCATACAAAAATGTAAAAAAACTTTAAATGGCTGTAGTTTCTTAAATAACGCTCCAATCGAGAAACGGACATTTATCTGTGATCCCTTACATTTTTCAAAAAAAGTCGATTTTTTCATACAAAAATGTAAAAAAACTGTAAATGGCTGTAGTTTCTTAAATAACGCTCCAATCGAGAAACGGACATTTATCTGTGATCCCTTACATTTTTCAAAAAAAGTCGATTTTTTCATACAAAAATGTAAAAAAACTTTAAATGGCTGTAGTTTCTTAAATAACGCTCCAATCGAGAAACGGACATTTATCTGTGATCCCTTACATTTTTCAAAAAAAGTCGATTTTTTCATACAAAAATGTAAAAAAACTTTAAATGGCTGTAGTTTCTTAAATAACGCTCCAATCGAGAAACGGACATTTATCTGTGATCCCTTACATTTTTCAAAAAAAGTCGATTTTTTCATACAAAAATGTAAAAAAACTTTAAATGGCTGTAGTTTCTTAAATAACGCTCCAATCGAGAAACGGACATTTATCTGTGATCCCTTACATTTTTCAAAAAAAGTCGATTTTTTCATAAAAAAATGTAAAAAAACTTTAAATGGCTGTAGTTTCTTAAATAACGCTCCAATCGAGAAACGGACATTTATCTGTGATCCCTTGCTGTGATCCAATCGAGAAACGGACATTTATCTGTGATCCCTTACATTTTTCAAAAAAAGTCGATTTTTTCATACAAAAATGTAAAAAAACTTTAAATGGCTGTAGTTTCTTAAATAACGCTCCAATCGAGAAACGGACATTTATCTGTGATCCCTTACATTTTTCAAAAAAAGTCGATTTTTTCATACAAAAATGTAAAAAAACTTTAAATGGCTGTAGTTTCTTAAATAACGCTCCAATCGAGAAACGGACATTTATCTGTGATCCCTTACATTTTTCAAAAAAAGTCGATTTTTTCATACAAAAATTTAAAAAAACTTTAAATGGCTGTAGTTTCTTAAATAACGCTCCAATCGAGAAACGGACATTTATCTGTGATCCCTTACATTTTTCAAAAAAAGTCGATTTTTTCATACAAAAATGTAAAAAAACTTTAAATGGCTGTAGTTTCTTAAATAACGCTCCAATCGAGAAACGGACATTTATCTGTGATCCCTTACATTTTTCAAAAAAAGTCGATTTTTTCATACAAAAATGTAAAAAAACTTTAAATGGCTTTAGTTTCTTAAATAACGCTCTAATCGAGATACGGACATTTATCTGTGATCCCTTACATTTTTCATACAAAAATGTAAAAAAACTTTAAATGGCTGTAGTTTCTTAAATAACGCTCCAATCGAGAAACGGACATTTATCTGTGATCCCTTACATTTTTCAAAAAAAGTCGATTTTTTCATACAAAAATGTAAAAAAACTTTAAATGGCTGTAGTTTCTTAAATAACGCTCCAATCGAGAAACGGACATTTATCTGTGATCCCTTACATTTTTCAAAAAAAGTCGATTTTTTCATACAAAAATGTAAAAAAACTTTAAATGGCTGTAGTTTCTTAAATAACGCTCCAATCGAGAAACGGACATTTATCTGTGATCCCTTACATTTTTCAAAAAAAGTCGATTTTTTCATACAAAAATGTAAAAAAACTTTAAATGGCTGTAGTTTCTTAAATAACGCTCCAATCGAGAAACGGACATTTATCTGTGATCCCTTACATTTTTCAAAAAAAGTCGATTTTTTAAAAAAACTTTAAATGGCTGTAGTTTCTTAAATAACGCTCCAATCGAGAAACGGACATTTATCTGTGATCCCTTACATTTTTCAAAAAAAGTCGATTTTTTCATACAAAAATGTAAAAAAACTTTAAATGGCTGTAGTTTCTTAAATAACGCTCCAATCGAGAAACGGACATTTATCTGTGATCGCTTACATTTTTCAAAAAAAGTCGATTTTTTCATACAAAAATGTAAAAAAACTTTAAATGGCTGTAGTTTCTTAAATAACGCTCCAATCGAGAAACGGACATTTATCTGTGATCCCTTACATTTTTCAAAAAAAGTCGATTTTTTCATACAAAAATGTAAAAAAACTTTAAATGGCTGTAGTTTCTTAAATAACGCTCCAATCGAGAAACGGACATTTATCTGTGATCCCTTACATTTTTCAAAAAAAGTCGATTTTTTCATACAAAAATGTAAAAAAACTTTAAATGGCTGTAGTTTCTTAAATAACGCTCTAATCGAGATACGGACATTTATCTGTGATCCCTTACATTTTTCATACAAAAATGTAAAAAAACTTTAAATGGCTGTAGTTTCTTAAATAACGCTCCAATCGAGAAACGGACATTTATCTGTGATCCCTTACATTTTTCAAAAAAAGTCGATTTTTTCATACAAAAATGTAAAAAAACTTTAAATGGCTGTAGTTTCTTAAATAACGCTCCAATCGAGAAACGGACATTTATCTGTGATCCCTTACATTTTTCAAAAAAAGTCGATTTTTTCATACAAAAATGTAAAAAAACTTTAAATGGCTGTAGTTTCTTAAATAACGCTCCAATCGAGAAACGGACATTTATCTGTGATCCCTTACATTTTTCAAAAAAAGTCGATTTTTTCATACAAAAATGTAAAAAAACTTTAAATGGCTGTAGTTTCTTAAATAACGCTCCAATCGAGAAACGGACATTTATCTGTGATCCCTTACATTTTTCAAAAAAAGTCGATTTTTTCATACAAAAATGTAAAAAAACTTTAAATGGCTGTAGTTTCTTAAATAACGCTCCAATCGAGAAACGGACATTTATCTGTGATCCCTTACATTTTTCAAAAAAAGTCGATTTTTTCATACAAAAATTTAAAAAAACTTTAAATGGCTGTAGTTTCTTAAATAACGCTCCAATCGAGAAACGGACATTTATCTGTGATCCTTTACATTTTTCAAAAAAAGTCGATTTTTTCATACAAAAATGTAAAAAAACTTTAAATGGCTGTAGTTTCTTAAATAACGCTCTAATCGAGATACGGACATTTATCTGTGATCCCTTACATTTTTCATACAAAAATGTAAAAAAACTTTAAATGGCTGTAGTTTCTTAAATAACGCTCCAATCGAGAAACGGACATTTATCTGTGATCCCTTACATTTTTCAAAAAAAGTCGATTTTTTCATACAAAAATGTAAAAAAACTTTAAATGGCTGTAGTTTCTTAAATAACGCTCTAATCGAGATACGGACATTTATCTGTGATCCCTTACATTTTTCATACAAAAATGTAAAAAAACTTTAAATGGCTGTAGTTTCTTAAATAACGCTCCAATCGAGAAACGGACATTTATCTGTGATCCCTTACATTTTTCAAAAAAAGTCGATTTTTTCATACAAAAATGTAAAAAAACTTTAAATGGCTGTAGTTTCTTAAATAACGCTCCAATCGAGAAACGGACATTTATCTGTGATCCCTTACATTTTTCAAAAAAAGTCGATTTTTTCATACAAAAATGTAAAAAAACTTTAAATGGCTGTAGTTTCTTAAATAACGCTCCAATCGAGAAACGGACATTTATCTGTGATCCCTTACATTTTTCAAAAAAAGTCGATTTTTTCATACAAAAATGTAAAAAAACTTTAAATGGCTGTAGTTTCTTAAATAACGCTCCAATCGAGAAACGGACATTTATCTGTGATCCCTTACATTTTTCAAAAAAAGTCGATTTTTTCATACAAAAATGTAAAAAAACTTTAAATGGCTGTAGTTGCTTAAATAACGCTCCAATCGAGAAACGGACATTTATCTGTGATCCCTTACATTTTTCAAAAAAAGTCGATTTTTTCATACAAAAATGTAAAAAAACTTTAAATGGCTGTAGTTTCTTAAATAACGCTCCAATCGAGAAACGGACATTTATCTGTGATCCCTCACATTTTTCAAAAAAAGTCGATTTTTTCATACAAAAATGTAAAAAAACTTTAAATGGCTGTAGTTTCTTAAATAACGCTCTAATCGAGATACGGACATTTATCTGTGATCCCTTACATTTTTCATAAAAAGTCGATTTTTTCATACAAAAATGTAAA
Organism: Pollenia griseotomentosa; assembly: GCA_963931875.1. Taxonomy (NCBI): domain Eukaryota; kingdom Metazoa; phylum Arthropoda; class Insecta; order Diptera; family Polleniidae; genus Pollenia; species Pollenia griseotomentosa. The sequence goes on along the minus strand of OZ007563.1, from coordinate 192,286,262 downwards.
AAAACTTTTAATGGCTGTAGTTTCTTAAATAACGCTCCAATCGAGAAACGCACGCTTATCTGTGATCCCTCATATTTTTCAAAAAAGTTAAATTTTTCCATATGACCAGTCACACATCTATTCTCAATGGACGTGTTTAGTGGCAGTTACTACAATGTAGTATTATTTTAATACAATGTAGTATTATTTCAATAAAAGAAGTCCTAGAATTAAATTCAAGTGCCAATCCCAAAAAATGTGTCACACCACCGGTGAAGACTGTACTGTAATTCATTACTTTTTCTACATTTTTTTTTTTTCAAACCCGTTACATGATTGGTTTTCCTTTCACTGGTCATGAGTTCTTTCTTTTTGTACCTGTTCTATTTTCACAACTCCCAGGACAAGTCCGTTGGACCAATTGACACAAATTTCCCGCAGGGTTCTTACAAAACGCTCCGATCCAGCGTAGTCTATAGACCACTCAGAGTTGGTTAATGTTTTCATTGTAGTTTTAAATGCAATTAACACTAAAGCAGGGTCACAGTTCTTATTGAACATTTCGCTGCTACAGGAGCTATTGCAATTAGTTGATTAAATTGTGTCCTTGATAATATAGTAGAATTAAGTAGAGTTATATTAAAAAAATTTAATTCACATATTTGATTTAAATCGCAGCAACTGGCTAATACACATTTTATTTCAATCTCTTTATAGGATTATTAAAAAATGTTCTCCAGACAAAGTTAACAAAAAGGTATGTTTTTTTATTTTTATTTTATGAGAATTTTATTTTAACTTAATAATTTTTAATACATGCTCATTTAAGCCCATTGTGCAAAAAATACTATTCTTTAATATCCTTGTTGATCACCAACATTTTTGACCTAAAATCGATTTTTTATATGAAACTATTTTTGATCATACTTTAAAAAAAAAAATCGCCTATATTATTGTAAATAAGCCTTTAAAAGAGAAAATATGCTTGTTTCGTTAGAGTGACATAATTTACTTAAAATCAAATTTTATGTTAAAGCTGGGTTTATAGCTTGTATCTTCTTACAGAAGAGTTTTTTGCATGAACGTGTGCAACCGAAATGAGGATATTGTTACTTACAAATTTCTGCATTTTTATATGGAAAAATGATTTGCATATTTACAGACATTTAAGGCAAGTGTACACTTAGTTCTACTTAATATATACCAGCAAACATTTCTACTCTTATATTTTAAAACTGTTACAGCATGTGCCTTTGATAATACAGAATTTCACAAAACCATATATCAGTTTTCCATTTGTAAAATCATCTGTAAAAAATCTTTGTTGCCCAGAAATGTTTGCAGGGCTGTACTAACTATAGACTACACTAAAGCATTTTATTCTAATCTGTATTTGTGTGTTATATTTATTTATTTTCTATTTCCTACATATTTTCATTTGTGGTTCTGTTTTCTTTTCTTTTTCTATTAAATCCCATTATCTGATAGAAAATCTTTACATTGTTATTTTAATAGTTTGCAGCAAGAAAGTCTTAAAAGACCTGAGGAATTCAAACAAATTAAACATGTAACGAAATTTGTTATTCTATTGATATTTGTTGTAAACAAATTTAGGATTATATTACCGTCCTTAAGGATATGAAGTAATTGTTAAAACAAATTTAGTTATAAAACTACAACATTACAAAAAAATGTTTTTTGTTTAAGAAAAAAAAGTTTTCTTAAAATTTTCATATGAAAAATCGGTTTTGGTCAAAAATTGGGATGATCGCGAATGAAGCTTATGTTCTTATTGAAAGGATTATTTACGAAAATATAAGGAATTAAAGCTTTTTTGGAATTTTCATGTGAAAAATCGATTTTGTTCAAAAATATAGGTAATCAAGATTCAAGCTTATTTTTCAACTTAAAGGCTCATTTACAAAGATATAAACGACCAAAAAAAATTTTTAAAAACTATAATTGATTTTTAAAATTTTAATAATAAAAAAGGACACAGACTTTTTGTTTAAAGATTTGAATTTTACATATTAAATACATTTTTCATATTGTCTTAAAACTTCAATTTGTTTATAATTTCACTTTGAGTTTTTGTTGGAATTTTAAATAACACCATGTTTGCCAAACAGTTTCACTGAACCGGAAGTATGTTGTGATTTCAACAGGAAATAAAACAAAAATTATATATGTCTCTATGTAGTTAATTAAAAGTGGAATACACACAAAAATTAGACAAACATTTTTTGGTTTTGGATAATAGAGATTATTCCTCATGCATAATAAAATATTGTGTTATAAATTATAAAGGACGAGGGTAAAGGCTAAATTATATAGATTAGGTAATAAACAAGCAGATGAAATATTTAAAAATTTTGTAATTTTATGCCAACGGTAGGGATTTGCTTTAATTTGTATACCCTTCACCACAGGTGGAAAAGGGTATATATAAGTTTGTCATTCCGTTTGTAATTTCTACAATATTAATCTAAGACCCTATAAAGTATATATATTCTGGGTCCTTATGAGGAGAGAAGTTGATTTATCGATGTCCGTCTCTCCGTCTTACGTTTGATACGTGTTTTCCGGAGGCTCCAGACATGGTAGCGGCTAGGTTGTTTTACACTGATTTCACACATAGTCCACTATTTCTTGCTATTAAAATTTAGCAAGATCGGTCTACAAATGGCTGAGATGTGGCCAAAAAACCACAACTGCCTCTAATTTTTCCAAGAAAATCCCTTGTAGTTGTTGTTTTGTTGTTTTATTTTAATGCGTTTAACTTTATGCACACAAACCCATAAACATTTATGTATGCAAATGATATGCCGCTCAAATAAAGAAACAAACTCGCAGACTTAATATATTTAAATTTAACGCTTCTTCAGTAAAAGCGTTTGTTGTCTAACTTCTCGCCTGAGACTAATGAGGTTGCGAGTTCGAGTCTGAAAAATAAATTTATATACCTTTTTTTTGATTTTGACTATTTTTCGGTATGACGAAATGAAAAGTTGGCGTGGCTCAATTAACATTTATTTATATCTAAAGAACGTTATTTATATACGTTTTTGTGTTTACCTCACGATGGTGAAGGGTATTTAAGATTCGGCATAGCCGAATATAGCACTCTTACTTGTTTTTATATTAAAAAGATCAAACCTTGTAAAATTAAGTAAATTTCTGATATTTAATTGACTTAATAACTGCAACATTTTTTTTTGCAGTTGGGTTTTTAGTAGTAGCCTTCTGTTTCAGGTGAGCTAGCTTTAAGTTTTTAGCTTTAGACTTTACTTTTCGTTTTATTTACTTCCTTATTTATTAATAATTCTTAAAGTGTTCTTTCGACTATTTTATTGCCTGTGTAACAACAGTATTTCTGAACTTATTGCAACAACTAGACAATATTTAGTAAAAAATTTTAATTTAAAAGTTTCAAGTTTCCATTTTGTCCGCAATTCGTTGCCAAAAATTTGTAATTGTTTTATAAGAGAAAATTTTATTCTTAAAAATAATAAAATGAGGAAAAATTTATAGACAAATGATTCATACACGTGTTAGTTCGACAGACTTGTCTAGAGTCTGAACAATAGACGCGTGTAACTTCTGGTATATAGTCTTTTCCACAGTCTGATCCATAGACTTGTCAATAGTTTTATTAATGGACATGGACTTATATACATACTTGTCTGTATTCTCAACAACAAGCTTATAATCTTATCTGTAGACTTGCTTATACTCTATATAGTTTTGTCTATAGTCTGATCTATAGATTTGTGTATAATCTGATCTTTGTTTTTGTCGAGGTGTGGAATCTTCAAAAGAACATTAAGAATTAACCTTTGCGTCTTATCACTAAACCACAGAACTCATCTTTGCTCCCTACAAAGCCGTCATCCAGTACTTCTTTGCAGGGAGTCAGCTTCTGCTGCTCCTTTTATAATCATGGTCCAGCCAAATGACTTCCCTCTCACCTTTATTTAGTGTTTGTATTATCACTGCTAAATATGAGTTTATTGTGGGCCAATTCTGCTCTGATTTTAACATGAGCTTCAGGTTTTTAGTGTTGATCTAACATCGTTTCTAGCCTGGAACGATAGACTTGCAAATCTCAGACACGTAGAGGTTATTTTCTTGTTCACTCTAGTGCATTGTGGGGTCATTTATCTCGTTTAAAGGGATACAAGTAGCTCCTGAAGTGTACATGTCTTGTAAGGAATTGTGTCACATTTTATGTTGGAAATTTTCCCATAGAGTCGGTTCATTTACACATGAATATGGGGAATTAATGTAAAGTTTTAGCGACCATGGGTGAATTCTTCCATCTTTGGCACTTTGTTTTGGTCCTCTCTCTGTATATGGTCTGATCTACACTGATCTATAGTCCGCTCTTTTTACTGATTAAAAGACTTATCTTTAGTTTAGAATGCTCTATAAACTTAGCTATAGTATAATCTACAGACTTGTCCATAGTTTGGTCCATATTCTAATATAAAGACTGATCTCTGGACTTGTCTATAGCCTGATCTATGGACAAATCCAAAGACTAATCTTAAAACTTGTCTATTTGCTTCATCTATAGGTTTGTCTAAATTATTATCTAAAATCTGATCTAAAATCTTGTCTTTCGTCTGATTTATATTCTGATGTATAGACTTATCTATAGACTTGGCCATAGTTTAATCTAATGACTTGCCTTTAGTCAATCGATAGACCCATTTATAGATGTGTCTATATTCTGATCTGAAGACAGATCTTTATAAAAACTTGTATGAGCATGTCTATAGCCAGCAGTAAGTACAGTAACCAAAATTGGAGACATACTCTTAGCCATGATTTTTGCAGAAGTAAAGGTTGTTTCTCCATATATTTTTGCAATTATTTATTTTCTTAAATATCATTTAAGGCCTTGTTTTTCCCTGTGAGCACAAAGTGTTAAATCTAGATAAATATTTGTTAAAGTATGCACTCATTTCCATGAAATCCGCTGATGCGATCTGTAACAGCATTGTCCAGGTCTCCAGTTGAGTTGTTAATAACGTTATTTATATATATTTGTGTTGTTCATTTTGTACTAGTTGGTTTTTTATTTCAGTTGTTAACAAAAGCTTCTGTGTTTATTTCTGAAAAAAAGTTGCTAACATTACTATTGGGACTTACTAACTACTTAAGTGGCTTTTTGGTGGGAGAAAAAAGTTATTTCAAAATAAACCAGTAAACAATTTGGCTGGGGAAATAGCAAAAGACAATTTTAAGAAACCAAAAATTTTTGAAGAATTTTAATATTGTATATTTATTTGTATGGGAAAATTTTTTAAGCAAAATCTATTTTTTAGCGAAATATTTTGTGGGTTATTTCCTTTTTTGCATAGATTATGTGTGTTATTTTATGTATTTATTCGAGCTTTTTTATAAATTATTTTTTTTTTACTTTTACTTGGCATTTTGTTGTTGTACTATTTGTTTTGTTATTATGTTAATAAGAATTTACATAAAAATGTTACCGCTTTAAGCTCTTACTTACACAAACACTTACATACACAAATACACTTTAATGTAGTAGTGCTGTTTTTGTATTATGATTGTTCACTTATACATAAACAAATTTACTTGCATCACTCTATTCTCTGCAGTGACTTCCTGTTGTCAGTTTTTATTGTTTGTATCTTTATTTACTCTGTTTTCCCGTTGTAAATTATGTCAGATAGTTGTGCCTGTGTTAAGGTGTTGGTGTGGCTGTGTTTGTGTGTTTGTATGTTCAAGTAATTGTTGGGTCCTTCTGTGATAACTAAGTCTTTTTTCATGGCGGGTATTTATTGTAATACAGTGTTTTTAATAATTTTAATTTATTCCCTTGATTTTTTTACTCAGAGTGTTGGTTGCTTAAAACGCCAACGAAAGATTTATGAGAGAGTTCTATTTAGTAATTTTAAATTAGTTAAATATTTGTAAAGAAAATATGGAAAATGGTTTTGGTTTTATTTTAAACAAAACTAAAGTATTTTTCTCCAAATTAATGAATTTCCACCATTTCCATCATTGCAATATTTAAAAAATATTAAGGGTATTCACGTCACAAGTTACACCCTTCGAAAATGCAAAAGTGCAAAAACATAACAACCACAAAGACAATTATTTACGAACAACTAATGGTCTGTGTGGTTGTTGTTATATTTTTGCACTTTTGCTTTTTCGCAAGGGTGCAACTTGTGACGTGAATACCCCCATTATGTATAACGTTTTTTCTTATTATTGATTAATTAATTCACCCAGACAACTTAAAGTGTTCTCAAATAACAAAAATAAAAATCTAACTTTACTCATCCACTTAAAACAATAACAAGCCTGATTATAGAAAATCTCTTTATGTTTTCCAATCACTTGAAATGTTCAAGTTTCCTTTTTTGTTGCTTTTTAATGAATTCGAGTAATTATGAAAATTTATTTCAATTTATTTATCTTTTTTATAAAGATTTGATTGATTAATTGCAAACAATTTGTTGAGATAATTATTTTGTAATTCACTTGTGAAGTTGTCCACTTGAATATACTACTAATAAGAAGAGGGAGAAAAAAACATAAAATATCTGAGTATGATTAGAACGTACCAAATATGTTTAAGCATATGCGGGTAGACAAAGCTGAAAAAAGTAATAATTAATACAAGAATTTATGTAATGCAGCGAAAAAAATAATCGAACAGCTTTTAAGAATTATAATTTAAGGAATTTAATTAAACAAACATGGCTTTAAAACATAATGTATACTAGACTACAAAATAAACTATAGATTAAACAGACACCATAATTCATATAAAGCTATAGACCCAGCCTTGGCTTTAACTATGGGAACAGGAATGATTATAATTATTTAATTAAAAGCTAAAAATTCGACTATTACTTTGACTCTGCCCTAAGTTATGTCCAAGTCTGGAATTATGCTTGTGACTTTAACTATGATAACATCCAAGAGTTGGTATTCAAACTGCCTTGTGACTAGAAAAAGAAGCAGGATTCAAGCTGAATAGATAGACAGAACTTCAAATTTAATTTAAATTAAACAAATTTTTTAATTGGAGAGATCAATATATGACACAAGCACTTAAAAATGATTTCGGGCATATGGGCAAGGCAGCTTGACGACGCGCATTATAGACGTCTAATTGTAGGCCTCATGTTTGAGCTTTACTGGCCTCCTAGGCGCTAATTGTTGCTGGATTATCAACCGCACCAATCGGTTAATTTTAGAAACGCTTCAAGAAAAATTCTAACGGGTTAAATCGCACAATCTTAGTGGCCGGTTGCCCCTACAAGTAAATGGTTATAATCCTTAATACTACAATTTTGTTTGTTGGAGAATGCACCTTATCGCTAAAGATGTTTTTTTTATAAATTAGAATCGGTTTCAACATTTTGAAATTTATAATTTTCACGTGTTATTGAACGCTTAATGGAAAAAAACTTAGTTTCGAATTAAAAAACTAAAAAAGCGGTGTTGCACTAGAATTTAAGGACTAATCTCTTTTTGTCGGTTGACAAAAACATGATTACTATAGGCAGTTAAAAAAATTTTATGCGATTCTTGCACAAACACTCGACGATTGCGCAACAGTAACGTCTTGCAAACGTGCCTAATGACAGCCAATTCGTTATATGCACCTTCAATAATATTACCACTATCAACTGTCAAAATTCGAAAGCTCTATTTACAGGCCCTTCATATGGTAATATGATTATTTTTATAATTTTAGTGAAATCCCTCGTACTCAGACTATTAAAATGTGTCTGTACAAAGCGAACTTTTCTTTAAAATACTGTCGGGACCATGAAGCAGTGTCCGTCCATTGATGATGATTCGACTATATTTGACTATATGATTTTTGATTTTGTTACTTAATGAAAAGATTTCAAGTCTTTATGGATTTTTGACTATATTAACTAAACTTAATTGTTTCTCGCTTTTGTTAAGTGTTATCAATTTAAAATTTATAACAATTGCTTCCTAATGACCTCTTTATTTAAATAATTTTGACCAAAAATTGATAACAATAGGTAACTAGGACATGTGTACGTGTATTCTCAAACAAAACAAAATAATTTTACAATACAACAGCAACTAAAGCCCCAAAATGCTTGTCATAATTACGTAAATTATTTTGTGATAAGAGTTATTAAACAAAAACAATTTGGGCTAAATTATACAACATTAAAATATATAATAAACGTACTTAAAGTAAAATAGAAAATTTAAGACCATAAAGAGAATTTGTGCTTGAAGCTTTTTTAATACTGACTTTAATTGAATGAAAGTTCCCATATTTTATTAAAATTAATATATAATTTGTTATTGTATTTTACTTTTCTTCTTAATTTAAAGCGTGTAAAACTTAAGAAGAGGTTAACTGTCAAACGAACTGTCATAATACGCTCCCATTGTGACATTTGTGATAAGTTTTCTCTGGCAAATCATTATGAATAGATTCACGCTTGAACAATAATACCAACTTATCCAAATTTACTTTGAAAACTAGTAAACGATTTGCGCAACTTATAGATCCAAATTTGTATCCAGAGATTAGGCTTATTTTTGCCTTCGGTAGTTTTGTATATAAGCAAAATTGGTATTTTTGGAGTGAGGCCATTCCAAAACAGACCCTTTATACTCCATTACATTCCGAAAAATGCGCCGTTTGGAACGGTTTAATTGTTAGTGGCACTATCGGACTTTAATTCTTTAAAAATAAACCCGGAGCTTGTATAACGGTTAACGGAGATCGTAACCGCATGTTAATCAAAGATTTTTTGTTTGAAAATATGAATGATATTGATTCAGGCGAGATGTGATTTTTAATAGGATAGCGCAAACATCGACTTATTGAAATCAAAGTTTGGCCTTATGTTGATTTTGAGATACGGACCTCTTAATTGGCCTCCAATAACGTGCAATTTCAAATTCTATCGGGCTTAAGAAAACCTCTTTATATTTTTATGATTTTTCTTTTGTTCTTTGTTTTACTATTTTAGGCAACATTTTAATATTGGTGCTTTAAAAGCCAATTGTACCAAATTTTTCTATTGTCAAACTGTTTTGTATTTGTAAAAAAATTTCCTGCTTTTTTTATATAAAAGTTAAGGTTTTATGATAACGGGCGTTAGGCAAACACTTGCTAAGTAACATTTCTTTTTTATGGCAAAATACTTATTGTTTTTTAAGGCCAACGCAGCCAAAATTAAGCAATAAAAATATAAAATATGTATTATGCTGAATAGAAAAGAAATTGAATGGAAAACCGTTTTCTTTCCCAAATTGAAGAATATTGTCTTTTGTCATAATTTTTAACAAGTTTTGAATTTTCTGGATAGCAATTTATGTAACTGCAAATAATATTTATGCTAATTTTGGACAAATAATACATTTGGCTATAAAACAAGCATGAAAAATACAATAATATTAACTTATTTGTAAGATTTAGAATGTTGTATATATGCAAATTTTTAGAAAATAATTTTGTGAAAACAACGAAATTAGCCTGAATTTTCTTTTTGTTTCTTTGACATCTTTGTAGTAAGACCTTTGGCTAATAAACTATTTATTAAAATTGAAATGAGTTCTTAGTTCATATTCTTAACAAAAGTTTCCGTTGCTTGATACGAGTACTTAGGAATTTATAGAATAATTTTTAATAGAGTTTGAGGAAACAAATAAAAAGTAAAAACAGCTCACTTTTATTAAAATTTTGGCCACCAACTGGCTTAAATTTTGCAGTTTTTATATAAAATTAACATAAATTGAAAATTGGGAAAATTAGTTTGCCAAGTTCCCTAAGAGCTTTTTGTGCCTTTTTATGAAAATCTAGCTTCCAATTTTAGAAATCTTTAGCAATAAAAAAAAATAAAAAAAACATTTGTACTGAAATTTTTTATAGAATAATACAGTTATTCAAACATTAAAATTTTTTTAAATAAGTCTTCTTTTTAGTACTTTAAATCCTCCATTCTTTTTCCTAGAATTTTCACCATTCACTTCTGGTACCTAGTAACTAAAAAATCCTTCCATTAACAAAATTGTTAAGTAAAAAACCATCCTCCCTTCTTTTTTTAGTGCTTACAGCTTTCCGTGTTGAGTATAATCTTAAATTGATTGATTTATTAACATTTTAGCGGAAAAACTGCAAACAGCGAAAACAGTAATATTCTTAGTATTTTTTGTAAATGCTCCGAAGACATTTTCGTTCAACGTCATTGCAATAAAGTGTTTTATCCTTTTCAAGGATAACCATTAACAATAAAGTCAACGTGCGTTATAATGCAAGACAAAAAGTAGGACAGCAAGATAATGATAACCATCACTGATTGTATACAAGACTAAAGCGTGCATTATTCCTTACTCTCCTTTATCTCTGGCTCTGATTTTTTTCTGCAAAATGAAATGATTAAATGTCCATTAATAGGGCAGATTATTAAAATCTACTTGGAATTGTGGGAAAATTAATGAAGGTTCTTTTTGCATTAGCATTGGGGTAGTTATATTACTATAATAATATAAATTTACAAGAATTAAGTTTTTTTTACTTTAATTATTATTAAAGTAAGGGGAAAAATGTTTTTAAAATTTTTTACGAAAAGTTATTGATTGCCTAATTAAAGGCATTATAAATAAGACAGTCTTAGACACCCTAAACTAAGCTTTCAAAACTATCACAAAGTTATTGACAGCCTAAATTGAGGCAACACCAACCTTCACGTCCAAAGCTATGCTTTATAAACGGAAACAGAAAACTATCTTATATAATGCAGGCAAAAACTTTACATAGTATAGTCAAAAAGTCTTGGTCTAATTTAATGTCACAAAAATATATATATATATATATATATTAGAGCGACTCACCAAAAAAAGTGCTCGATATACCCTCCTAAAAATGAGCCTTGGACTTTTTTAAGATACCATTTTAAATATTTCGGCTCCAGCTTTGACCTCTCGTGAGCTGGACCATTTTGAAAAAGAGTCTATTTTTGCATGTTTTGTTAATTTGAGAATCTGTTTCCTTACCAACATATACAAATTGGGTATCATAAGAAAGGTTTTTTTAAGGCGCGTCCAACTAGTAACTGTAATATGTTAGCGGATTTAGTTTCTAGATCATGTATGGATAAAAATAGAACTAAAGAAAGAAAAAAAGAAATAATCCACGACTTTTTGGCGGCATATTTTTTTTTCGCAAATTAAAAAAAATTTTAAATTTTATTGTTTATATTTACAAAACTTTTATACAGATCATTTTAGATTCATTTATAGCGATTTTAAAAAGCGTTACAGCAAATCCTTTCGTGATTCTATTTGAGTATATTGCTTGCGCGACACGATCTGGCTCGCAATATATGCCGGTCGATATTTATCGATTACCGATACTCTAGATTGACTGACAACGTGTACAAAACGCTCAGTGCTTTATGAATGGCAAGGAAATTCTGAAATAAGTTCGTTAATAATATTAATATTTTTTGTATATTATTTACTTTGATTTTTTTTTTTTTTTTTTTTTATTTTTAATATTTTTTGTATTTTTTTTACTTTGATTTTATATTTTTGCAAATTTCTAAATTATTTACATACAAAGATGATGTACTTGGCAAAAGAAAAAATTTGATACCCATATTGCCCTATTTTAAACGAAGGGTTACCACCCCATTGCATTTTTGTCAAAACGCCAACCAGCACGAATTTCCAAAAAAGCTAAAACACGTATTTAATTAAATCGATACGTGTTTTTGGATACGTAATTGGAAGCCATATGGAGACAGAGACAGAATAATAACTGCAAGATTTCGTTCAAGAGCTCGAAATCTTACCTGTGTGCAATGCTATGCACCGACTGAAACGTCAGAATCAACACTGAAGGAAAGTTTTTACAGCCATTTAAATCGTGTGCTATCCGCAATTCCCCGCGGTGACATCGTTCTAATGATGGGCGATTTCAATGCACAGGTTGGCCCCGATAATATAGGACGAGAACATATAATGGGCAAACACGCAATTGGAAGGCTTACTGAAAATGGTAGGCTCTTTGCTGAGGCATGTGGCAACGCTAATCTTGTAATAGGGGGCACCTTATTTCCTCACAGAAGAGTACACAAGGCGACATGGGTATCGCCCGATAATGAGACAGAAAACCAAATCGACCACATAGCTATTAGCAAAACCTGGCGAAGTAGCCTCCTGGATGTGCGATCTAGGCGCGGTGCCGATTGCAACTCAGATCACCATCTCGTTGTTGGTAGCTTACGTATAAAAGTTGCTGCTATTCGTAAACCTGAGGCTGTAGCACGTAAATACGACATAGTAAAGTTAAAAAATCCACAAACTCTTAACAGCTACGTACAAGAGCTGAGAAATGGATTAGCTGTGCAACAACCCCATCCTACCTCTGAGTGGCTCTTAATTAAAAAAAGTTTTGTTGATGCTGCAAAGAAACATATTGGTCCCAAAGTACCTAAGAAAACCCATTGGATGTCTGATTTAACCTGGAACCTCATTCTTGAGAGGAAAGACCTAAAAGACGAACTTAACGCAGCCAGAACTCTCGGTGAAAAGTCGTCGCGTAAAAAGGCATACTCACAACATGATAAGCTGGTCAAACGTAGTGCCAGAAACGACAAAAGAATGTGGTATAATAAGCGTGCATCGGATGCACAAAAAGCCTCAGCCGAGCATAGATCGAAGGACCTTTATAGCATCACAAAAAAACTCACTGGGAAAAACATCTCAAACACAAGACCGCTAAGAAACGCCCAAGGTGACCTCACAACATCCGCGCAAGATCAGCTAGAAATATGGAAGCAACATTATTCCAATATGCTTTCCACTACAACTCCCACCCACCCAAATATGTGTACCTGCGACTCTCACTTAATACGGCATGATATTTCCATTGAATGCCCAGATGTAGCAGAAGTTGTTGATGCAGTTGATTCCTTAAAAGCGAATAAGGCCCCTGGGGCCGACAATATATCGCCCGAAATGCTTAAAGCCGACTCTCAAACCACAGCCAACATATTGCTTCCCCTTATCCAGAACTTCTGGCGCACACAAGAACTTGACTCGAAGCTAAAAGAAGGCCTTATCGTAAATATTCCAAAAAAAGGTGACCTGAATAACTGTAAGAACTGGCGGGGCATCACCATCCTTAGCGCAACCAATAAAGTTATTGCACAAATTATTAACAAGAGAATATCTGACACTGTACTAAAGGACCTAAGACCCGAACAAGCTGGCTTCCGACCCCAAAAATCTTGTATAGACCACATCAATAGTCTCCGAATAATCATAGAACAATCGAAAGAACTTCGTTCTTCGCTCTACCTGTTGTTTATAGATTTTGAAAAAGCTTTTGATACCCTGAATCAAAACGCAATATGGAGTGCTCTAGCTTGCAAAGGGGTCCCACCCAACATCATAAGCCTTACTCAGGAGCTGTACCGTAATGTTAAATGTCGTGTTGTCCACAATAATGCTCTGAGCAACAGTTTCGATGTTGTAGCTGGTGTTCGCCAGGGTTGTGTACTGTCTCCCTTGCTGTTTAACATCGTTCTAGATGTTATAGTTCGCAATGCTACTAAGGCAAAGAGAGGTATCAACTGGGGTCTTAACCAACAGCTCGAGAGCCTAGAATATGCTGATGATATCTGCCTGCTTGCACACAGTTATAAAGATATGACATCTAAGTTGAAATGCATCGAAACAGAAGCTGCAAAAGCTGGCTTAAAAATAAACATAGGCAAGAGCAAAGTGATGCGCTGCAATACAACAAACACCAACAAATTCTGCATAGGAAATACCGACCTGGAAGAAGTTACGTCTTTTTGCTACCTCGGCAGCATCATTACAAACACAGGTGGTTCTAGTAATGATGTCACGTACCGAATATCTAAAGCTAACCAAGCATTTGGTACCCTTCGGTCAGTATGGAAATCTTCAGCCATATCCAAGGACACTAAGATTCGTATTTTTAACTCTTGTGTTAAGTCTGTGCTCCTTTATGCATGTGAGACATGGAATACAACAGATCACGACGTAAACACTCTACAAGTGTTTGTTAATCGATGTCTTCGACGCATCCTAAAGGTTTTTTGGCCCAACACCATCTCCAATATGGAACTTTGGAGTCAAACAAATCAGCAGCCAATCCATACTGACATACTTAACCGCAAATGGCGCTGGATTGGCCATACGCTACGTAGGCCTCCAAATGACACAGCAAAAATTGCCATTGATTGGAATCCACATGGTACATCGCGCAGATTAGGCAGACCATCTCACACCTGGCGTCGACAATTGAACATCGAAATTAGACGCATCGATCTCAGCTGGGGAGAAATAAAACGTAAATCATCAAACCGGACCGAATGGAATAGATTCGTTGTGGCCCTTTGTTCCGAATAGGAACCACAGGACATTATATATATATATATTAAATCGACTAAAGATTAGAATATGTTAATTTGGCATTTTTATTACAAGCAACGCCGAACAAAAAATTCAAAAACAAGGATATGGATGACCGTCCTTGGACAAATTGTATATACAGTTGGACGCGCCTTAAAAAAACCTTTCTTAGGATACCCAATTTGTATATGTTGGTAAGGAAACAGATTCTCAAATTAACAAAACATGCAAAAATAGACTCTTTTTCAAAATGGTCCAGCTCACGAGAGGTCAAAGCTGGAGCCGAAATATTTAAAATGGTATCTTAAAAAAGTCCAAGGTTCATTTTTAAGAAGGTACATTGAGCACGAATTTTGCTTCCATACATTTTGAGTCGCTCTAATATATATATATAAATTAAAATTTGTTGTCTGTTGGCTTATAGACTCCTGAAATTTTCACAGCAATTTTTTCGATACGGGCAGGTGAAGTGCACCCATTTTCTTGAACTTTTTGTAGTAGAATCTTCTGAGCCTTGAAATGGAATTAGGTAGCAGCAGGAAAAGTGGGATCTCCATATGACGCCCATGCTAAATATTGCATATCTTAAGAACTGTTATAGTGAGAATGTTCAAACTTGGTAGGAGTAGGCGCGGGGGGTGCAATACTCCCTGTAGGATGCACATATTAAATATCGCGAAACTGAAGAACTATTATAGCAAGAGTATTTAAACGTGGTTAAAGCCACTATTAAGGTAAACTTTAAATTTCAAAATAAAAATGAGCGGAGTAGACGGAGAAGGAGCAGTACCCCCCATAGAACGAAAATATTAAATGCCTCATATCTGAAGACAAAGGTCTTAAAGCTTTGTAGGACTCATTCTTATGATCAGCTATGGGCAAATTCAAAATAAAATTCAAAAAGAGCGAACGATGTGTACACATACACAAAAAACAAAGAGCAAATTTTGGTATTTGAGGGTAGCAAAGCGCACGGGGTTAGGCTAGTATTTAATAAAAACCCAAAATCTTTTAAACGGCAACTCTAAAAATTTTTTACTAACTGCTAGTTTATAATTCAGACAAATTTCCTTTATATAGTTTGAATGTAGATTTTTAGTCGCCTATTTTGAGGCAGTAAAAATAAGCTTGTAAAAATACTCAAAGTCCCCCATTATCCGAACTCAATTAACTTAAGCGCTCTAAATGCAACGCCAAAAAGTCTAAACTTAAAACAAGCAGTTCTCTTTAACGCCTAGAACTATGACATAATATAATTTTTTTCTATGCCTTTAACAAATAGTTTGTCCATGTTTTCACAAGTATTACTTGCAACTTGTTGTGATTTTGTTCGTGCTGTTTCAATTTAGCCACTTAATTTCTTTGTTTTTTTTTAGTTTTTATTTTCAAATGACAGATAACAGAGACTTAGTTAACAGCTGTCACCAGCAATAAGTAAACATCAAAACAAAGCATACAAAGGAAATGACAACAAAGTTAAGTTGAAAAAGGAGTAAAAGAAATGTTTTCTATTTAAATAAAACTTTTTTGATTTTAAGAAAATAACTTTTTATTTTCTAGCAAAAATAATATTATAAGATTTATAGAACAATTAAACTGCAAGTCTACAAGTCAATAAGAATATTAAACTATAAAACTTTCTTCTTCTTAATATATAAAATTAGAATTTCCTAATTTCCACATCATTTTCTAAGTTCCGAAGGGTCATGATACATACCACTTACGTTTTATCACGTCCACTAGAAGGCCAATGCTGCTATCAAATTTTTTTAACATATTTAACATAAGAGATTTCAGTGCTGGCTAGCTTTCGACGTAGAAAGTTAACTTGCTTTGATTACTAATATGTCTAAGGACTAATTCTTTCGTCTTAAGAAGTGCCAGAATTTCAGCTTGGAGTACGCTACATTCATCGGGAAGTCTGTATAAATATCCACCAGGTAGACACCTGACACGCCTTTTTGTTATACCCGTCTATAAAAATTCCACACCCCTGATATACTCTGACAGATGTTGGCCAAGAATCCACTTTCGCGATAATTCACAGACTGACCGTGTGAACCTCTCACAGAATTCTCGAATGGTCTATCTGCATGTTCTTCAGAAGACCTGATTCACAACGGAGGCTTAACAGAGGCTACCAAGAGGGCGAACCTCATCCCATATAAACCCAATATAGATTTCTGTATATGGAGAAAAAGACAAGTTTCCATTTTTGGTTCAAATAGGATGGATTAAAGAAATGGGCATGGCACCTCCTATACGAACAACGAGACAATATACACAGATTTCTATATATCTGGAGAAAGGTAATAGTAAAAATTTCCAAATATTGTATAAATGGCTTGGTTATTATAACCCACCATTGTCAAAAATAGGCTTGATTGAAGACGCCCGCTCTTCATATTCAACATATCTGGAGAACAGTAACTGAACATCTATGAAAATTTGATACAAAAAGCTTTGTTAATAATTCCAGAAATTCAAAAATTGCATTTAGCTAGTAAGTATTATAATGCGGATATAAGACTAAAGGACCAAGTATCAATTCAGTTCTCAAATGTTTGTTTTTAAAGAATTTAAAATCAAAACGCTTTTGAAATAAAGATATTTGATTTTAAATGCGGAAAAAATATCTGTAATTTTTGCTTATTTAAAAAAAAAAACTTTTAGATTTTTGTAAAGTGACAAAAGTCTTATTAAATTTAAAAATTAAGAATGAACTGCAAAAATTTATTTAGCGCTTTTAATTTTGTATAAAATACACTCTATTTACTGATTAAAAGATATAAGTGACCCTTAATTACTTCGAAGTAAAGGATTTAAATCTTTGTAAAATAAAATTGTCCCGGAGGCGTATGATTAATATCAATTTATATATAATATGACTTAAAATACTAAGGCCCGTTTTCACGACTTACCTTTAAAGTTCGATATAGTTAACGCTACCTTTAGCACTAGTGAGGAATAAAGTTACCTTCAACTATTTTTCGTTTTCACAACTTCTGTATAAAATAAACTTAACATTTTTAAAAAAGTGGCAATACTAAAGAAAATACCGATTATTTTTGCCAAAATAAAAATACGAACTGGCAACTACGTACTTTTTTTACATTTATAAGATAACTTCCTACATTTAGCTATCGTTAAGTCGTGAAAACGGGCCTAAAAGTTATTTAATATAGGATAGATTTTTTATACTACCTAAGAAGTTTAAAGAAGAAATAAAAGGTTTTTAGGTCATTTATTTGTTTTAAACATGAATTTTTGTATTTTAGAGCTCATAATGGTTTAAATTTAAAACCAGCAACATTTTGCTTATTACCCTGCCCAATTGTTGACCTTAATAAATATTTTCGAAACGAATATGTTTCAAATTTGAAATATTTCTCCGGTAATATTTTTTTGTTTTTTTAGAGATAAATTGTATAGCATTAATCTTTTGTATGGTTCAAATCTAAAAGAAAAAAAAGAAAAAAAACAACACAGCGTGAAAGATACACGACTAGGAAAACTTTATATGATTTTTCAGCGGCTGTTGCTGGTTAAGTTGTTTTTGTTCTGGGTAGGAAAAACAAGGACTCTTGTTCAGATATAAGTAAGGGTTTGTACTTCAAGGATGTTAGATTACTTTTAATATTTTCTTTTCATGTAGGGAGTTGTTGCTACGGAAATTTTCCCTTCAAAAAAAGTTTGTATAGTTCTCTTATTATTGTGTTAAATTAAGAATTTTGTTGTATTTTTTTTTTCTTGGGATCATAGATGTTTTTTCGTCCTTTTTTTGTTTTGCAGCAGTTCAACCGCAGCAATATACAATATATAAAATAAATCTCTACAAACTATTGCAGTATGTAATTTCATAAATGACCCAAGTTTAATGTAGAAAACTAAAGAAAACAAATTTAATTTTCTACATAGTAATATTTTGCTGAGAACTATTTATTGTGTAAAAACAATAGAAAATGTGTTGTGGTATATTTTTGTTGTGTTTTATTTTTTAAACAACAAACTTATTATGAAGTTTTTGTGTTATTTTCAAATTAAAAAACAACTTTTTCACGATAAAATTTAGGAAAATGACAGGTTACTTATTATTATTATTTTTTACAAGTTTCTAACATTTAAGAGTATTTATAAAAAAGGACACAAAAGGTTTAGGAATCTTCAAAATAAAAATTGCTCAAGATTTTTTAATTCAATCCTAATTTAAGAAATTTCTTAAATTCATTTTTAAATTCTGCAATTTGATTTCATATTGCTTTTCAATATTTTAATTAGGTAAATTCAACATTTTCAACAATTGCATGAAATCCCCCTTAAAATTGTTGCTTAAGTACTCTAAAATAGTACTCCGATTGAAAAGGCAAGTAGGCCATATAGAACATAAAACATTTTCCGATAACAAGCCTGCAAATACACTTACACAAATACTAGCAAGGCAGACAAACAAACACTTAAACGTATACAAAACACTACATTATTACTACAAATGTTTACAAAGCGATGCCGAACAGGCATTTACAGTGAATTAAAACAACAACAAATAACACAAAATTTATTATCCACATAAACAGTGGGTGATAAAATTAAAACAACTGTTTTATTTAATTGAAATTTAATAAAGGTTCATACAGTGCGTATGATAAATAATAATACTGGGAAATTTTACAAAAATTGTTGAAAGTTTATTAATTTTGAAAGTATTTTCAAGTAACAAAACATTAGTATAACAATTGTGATTTTTTTATTGAGCTGTTGGTTTTTAAATAAACTTTCAATTAAATACCATCAATTAAAGAAAAAATCACAATTTTTATAGAAAAATTTGGAAAAGAAAATTTTATTCAAAACTCTTTAAACTTTTTGAAATTGATTATATTTGTATATCGTAAAGAAATAAATTTTTTAGAAAAAAATTCCTTTAAAAAAAGTTTCAGTATATACATTTTTCAGTTTAATGCAGTCGCAAATTCACCAAATAAGTAATTTTGCTTGTAAGCGAAAATTCCTACATACTACTACAGTAATTTGTTCTAATCAAAGCCCACTATCCCTCAAACTCATTCCAACAATGTACCCAAACTTACCCTTACCTAATACCTGTCGCACACATACTCACTTACCAAATTCAGCTACATAAAATCTCTTAAGCAGACCATTTTAGCAAATAACAGAAAAAATATTTCCCTCATTGTGTAAAAGTATGAAAAGAATTGACCATATGAGGTGAAGGGGAAAGCTACGCATTTACAAAATTGTTCTTTTTTAGTTGTTTTACTCGGATTTAGCCATGATAGAAACTAAACTCAATTGTAAAGGGCTTAAATTTTACACCTACAGTTTATTTTTAATTTTTTTTTTTTTTATACTTTTTACATATGTTGGTTTATACTGGAAAGCAGGAGTTACTGATTCCGCAATAATACTGTTTTAAAAGATAAAACTTAAAATAAAAGCGGAACGCAAACAATGGAGAAGGAAATCGCATCTAAAGAAAAAGTATAAAAAGGAAAATAGAAACGCCACAGATGAGAGTAGAGAAGAGAATATAGATGAGGCTTAAGGCAAAACTAAAACAATACTATAGAAGAGACTGTAGGATACATTATAAACGAGCCTTTGTGGGCGACAATATGAAACCATAGAAAATACTATAGAAGAGCCTACTAAAAAGGCTTTATGAAAGACTATGAAAGAGACTAGCCGAGACTACAGACAAGATATTAACCGAAGAGAATAACGGGAGTAACGTAACCGTCGACCTTAGTTGTGCTGGGTTTGAAAATTGCAGCGAAATGTGTGCAAGTGCCTCTGGCGCTCTCTTTACATTCCCCACTACAATTGATTGGAATTCTTCCAACATTAATTGTAGTTGTAAGTAGGTTAAGAAAAAACAAAATGCAAAAAAAAGATAAACTCACTGTTTATTGTTGATGTTTTTGTTTTAACTTTGATATTGTTACAAATAGAACTGTGTCTTATGATTCTAAAACGCTTAACAGTTTTATTTGGTTTAATATCTTTAGTTTTTCCAAAATCTTTATGGATGAAGTTTCCTGATGATCTGGCCTAAGCAACCAGTGAAATGCGCATAGGAATAGCTTATCCCATCAACAATAAATTTCAGTGTTTATATCAAGAATAAAAATTGGGAATTAAGCACGAATAAAAAAATCTTTTAAATTTAATTCAATTTTATTTTAAGGGCTGAAAAAACTTCCAATAAAATAAAAGTAGACATTTATTTAGCAAATGAAACGATTGTAAAATCTAACAATCAGTCCTGTCACATATTCCGATCGGAATGGTTTTAATTCCTTAGTTGCACTTCGATCGAATTTTTTTATCTTCCTTAATATAATTTTTGTTTTGGTTGACCAAAATACGAAATTACCTCCACTTTCGATAGGAATTGATTTCTGTGAGAGGGTTGCATATGTAAAAAATGTAAAGTAAAAACAAATATTTTAAAAGTATAACACAAAAAAAGAAATATAAGTCTTTATTTAACGATTTGAAGTCTGAGTTGGAAAATAATCTCTTAATATAGAAATACTAGATAAAAAGGCAGTGTAATTGACAAAAACCAATGCAAAATTATGAAAAATTCAAAACCATCCTTTTCGATTATTAAATTTTGGTAATAAATAACTACCATATTATTAAGATTTATTTGAAACTAGCTTCGCTTTCCGCGCGAAGCCGGTGAAAAGGGGACAATGTATTAAAAATTTTAGTTCTTCGAGTTTCGCTTTAAATTTTCTCATACTTAGAAAAATGAGAAGTGAAAAGGAGACAGTGTGTTTAATTTCTTAATTCTATGCAAAACTTTTTAAAAAGAGATCAACGATTAATTGTAAGGTCTCAAAATTAATAATAGTTCAGTGTATATCCTTTTATTCAAATACATATTTAAAAAAGTTTATTTTTTATCAGAAGCTCAATATTTTCATATTAAAAATGTAACATAGAAAAAGAGTTCTTCGAGTTTTCACGTGATGCGATTACGTACATGGACCGTTTTATTTATAATATATATATAAGATATAGATAGAAGAAGAAGAGTTCTCGAGTTTCCACTAAATTTTTCTCTTATTAGGAAAAATGAGAATTGAAAAGGAGGCAATATATTAAAAACTTAAAATTTCCGAATTTTACCAGGAGTTTTTAAATTTATTTTTCTTTACAAGCCATCTGAAAATTTCGAATTAAATAGAAAAAAAATCAGCTAAATCGCTCCAGCCGTTCTCACGTGATGCGATTACATACATGAACCTTTTTATTTTTATATATAGTCACGTGTGTGCTTCAATGTTCCCTTGTATATGGATTTAATTGAAATACGTGATTAAAGTCAAATGTAGCTTTTTCGTGGTTAAGTTAAATTAGAAAAGTATAGCAATTTAAGTATAAAAAAAATGGTTTATTATTGGTCAAATTATATATTTCATTGTTGAAAATTATAATTTTTTTTAGTTAAATTTAATTTTTGTAAAAATCAAAAGTATTTTGATTATAATCAAACAAACGTCAAACTTTACGTGTGAGTTTTTTTTACTAACACACTTACAAAAATTTGAGTTTGATGAGTCAGTTTGATTGATGGCCAGCCGTCATTGGACCAAATACTGTCACTAGCAATTTTTATTTTCGTTTTGAAACTTGCAAACAAAGTTTTCGCTCGAAGTTATGCTTTATTTTTTTAATGAGTCAAGCCCGAACATTTGATAGTCTGCACCTCATTATTAAGAAATAAATTTTCGAGAATTGATCCTATTTGGCAAAATTAAGCTTCATAAGCTTCATCGCAAGATCGATCAAAAAGTAATTATAAGCTGGCGGCATTATTGGTTTTTATTTAATCAAAACAAAAATATGGATATGACTGATTTGGACGAGATGTGGTTGCCAGCGTTTAAAAGCAGCAGTCAAAGTAGAAAAACTGTCATTTCTTCCACTTCTTCGTTTGTCATTGGCCAACAAAAAATTGTTGATTATACTTCTGACTTATTTAGTGTAAACAGTCGCTGTCAAGCCAACTCAAAAACGAAAAGTTGTACACAAATTTGTGTTTATTGTTCGATAGTTTTTGGTTTCGACTGCAGTTTTTTAAGCCCTGGCGTTTGCAACAGGATGCCGTTATGTGCCATACGGCGACCGCAACCATCGACTTATTGAAATTAAAAGTTGGCGATTAGATGATTTCGAGAAACGGACCTGTCAATTGGCCTCCAATGTTGATTAGACACCTGTCGATTATTTCCTGTAGGGCTACTTAAAATCACTGGCTAATATTGGGCTTTAAAAAACACCCTTTATTAAGACTTTACACTTATCTATTATAATGTTTGGTCATAATCGGAGAAATTTTTATGTAATTATGATTAAAATGTGTGAATCTTTTGCAAACCGTAGTTTTTAGTATAGACTTAAAACTCTCTTTTTACTACAAGATAAACATTTTCAAGCTTCTAGCTATTCGAATTTAAAACTATTTATGTTAGAATATCTGTATGTTTAATATCCTTCTTGTGTTACTCCTGTAATATGCAATATTTTTTCGTTATATTTTCTTTGGTATTTTTGCTTATTTTTTTATAACTTAGGAAAATACCTATTGTTATTTCTCCCGTTTGAAATGATTTGCATATTTACTGTAATCGAGTGATAAAACGTGCGTTACGAAAAAAATGATTATACTGCACAAAAATATGCAGGTATTTTTAGCTGTTTCATACTTGTAGAAAGATAATAATTGTGATATTATTTTTGCAGCTATTTTTGCAACAATATTTATTTGTTTGAGAAAGTGTATAGTTTAACATAATATGTAGAAAATAGGATTACGTGATTGTAGTGGCTTTAATGCAAAAACGATTGACGCAAAAAGTTTCCCAGGATGTGATTATTTTATTGCTTTTTTTTATCGTATTAGTAGTTTTAAAAGAATTAAAGAATTAACAGTATTTGTACTTAAGAAATGTTTTAGATAATATAATATTCAGTATCTTGTCATGAAAAAGGCATGCTTGTACACATATTTTGTTGAAATTTGTTTAAAATGGATTAAAAAGTATAAACAGTTCAATAAATTAACCAAAATGCAAACTATTGTTTACAACTACGGCACAAGCTCTATGTTTTCATTTGTCCTTTAAGTTGTGCTGAAAAAGGTCAACAGGAAAAAGAAAGACAAAAAAATGTAAAAACAGAAAAATATTCTTTGGACTTCAAGAAGAATTCTTGACAGTATGAAAAAGAGAAGTAAGGAAGAACATGTAAATCAATTAAAACGGATAATCATTCAAAAACAAAATTTCGATCTACCAAAGGTTAACATACCATTTAAAGTTTAAAGATTGATTGTCTATTGACCGTCTTCAATGGCGGTGAGTGTTAAACGGCAAACCCCTCTGAAGTGATTGAGTGGTTACAATCGAAACATGTTAAACCTGAGTTCGGTTCCCAGCGCTGTCAAAAATGAAAAATTATCAATAAAATTTTAATTCATTTCATGTTGTGAAATTCCTTTCTTCATAAAAATAGTTTAGTGGACTTTAGCCTGATCAAAATATCAAAGATTTGGGTTAAAAACCATAAACAGTTCAATAAAATTTAAAAATTTTCATTTTAATACTTTTTTGCATTTATTATGCCCAAAATTACTTCAAAAATTGAAAGAAATATTTTTTAAACGGGTGTATATGACCAGGTCCTTTAAAAAATAAACTTTATAAAAATTTCTATACTCATGAAAACTACATTAAAAAGGACGTTTATATATTAAAAATACATTTAAAATGTTTCAAAAGGAATTTCAGAAAATCTTCTTCCAAATTTTGTTGTATCACCTTATATAACTTAAACATTCAAAGGTTCTTACTGCCTTATTTATAAAAAAGTAAAACAGGTTAATGAAAATTTGTTAATTCAACCTTTGAAAGCAAAAAAACTAATAAAGTATCTTAAATTGAAAAAAAGGATACATGGCAGGAACCTTAAAAAGTATTTGTTTTTCCAAAAAATTAAAATTAAATGAATCTCCATAAAATGTGACGTCTTTTTAAGAAATAAAGGTTGTAAAGATCAAAAGAGTTACCAAAACTTAAAGAAGATTTTAAAAAATATCAATCAATAAAATCGTGTCTTAATATTTAAGGGCTAAAATTAAAAAGTTATTTTAACATCTAAACTTTTCTCGAAATTAATAAATAAATAAAAATAAATAAATAAAGCTTTCTTTATTTTAGTTCCAAATTGCTTAGTAATATTATTTTATTGTTTTTCACACAAAACTTTTTAAGCAATTTGATGATATTTTTTTTAATATATTCAGTTGTTTGTCTTCAATGCTGTGCCTTTTGTTGTTATTAATTTGCAATAACGAAAACAACAGATACACGACATTGTAAAGCTCTATTACAATTACTAGAAATCCCCAAGATAAATAAACACATATGCACAAATTTAAACACAAACTATCTTATACACCATCAATTTCGATTGCAGCTACAGCATACAGTTCACTATAGAAAATATTGAATATATTTTAGTGAGCAGCAACATTATTTAAGGAAATGCAAATGGAACAGGAACATCTTATGAAAACAAAAACCTTTTCTTGAAAGCAATACAATCAATAAAAGGCTTAAAGATAAGTTTTATCAATAATTAGTATTGTGGTTATTTTGTTGAACTATTTATGGTTTTTAATCCAAAATTTTTTTATATTTTTAATTAGGCTTAAGTTCATTAAATTTAATTTTTATTAAATTATTTTTATGAAGAAAGGAATTTTACAACATGAAAACCAATTAAAATTGTTATTGATAATCTTTCATTCTTGACCGTGGCCGGGGCCAAGGTGTTATATTTGAAGTTTTAGATATTTTTGTAAGCTAATAGGGCCTAAACTTTTCCAGTGTAAATTAAAGAAAAACTGTCATCTAAAGATATGCTTTATATTTTATAAAAAAAAACTTTATAGCCTCTTGAAAGTGTGCAATATATATTGTTTCATAATGCTTAGCATTATTAATTTTACTCTTGCTGTGTATGCAATATAAATTAAAATTAATACTGCTTGAAATTTTACTTGATATATGTGTATTTACATACTCCCCTTAAAGTATGCTTTAAAAAAGACACATACTCGAAAATACACGCATTAAAAAATAAAAAATTCATAACACGCGCATAAAAGAATAATTGCCATAAAATTTATAAACAAGTCCCATAAAATATGGCCAAGTTAATAATGTTATAATATATGTAAAGTAAAATAAATTAACTTAGCATATGCTAAGGCGTTTACAATCTTTGCAAAAAATGGCATGTTGAACAAAAAAACACAAAGGTTAAATAAAATTTATTTTAATTTTTTACGCTTTATAAAATTTTAATCATTTTACTCTTTTACAAAAAAAAACAAATTAAAAGCTTTATATAGAGCATTTTAAGGTTTAATGGCATACCATCAATCAATGTGCTTAAGACAAGTATTTGCATGTAATTTTAATGACGCGTCACGTTTTTATAAACAATTTAAATTTAATTGAGATTTTTTGTAGAGGTAATTTACAGACATTTTTAAGAGCTTCTCGCCGTCAGAAATTCTTTACGACGACAGAGTGTTTTAGCAAAAAAAAATTAAGTGAAATATAGATCTTTTTTTTAATTGCTATTCGCTTGGCTGGTCTAATAAAAAAACTTGTTGCTGGCAAAATCACTAACAACTTTCCTTTTTATAAAACACAAAAAGAAAAAGTCCTTTGAAAACTTCACAAACCCAAAGAACAAAAATATATTTTTAACAAAGTAAAAAGTTTTTTTATAGCGTCATTTTTTTGCAAAGAAACAACATTGTTTTAATTGCCTTGAAATTAATTGTTCCCCAGCTATATGTATAAACAACACATTAATAACTTTTTGACTAGAACTATTTATTACTTATTGAGAACGAATGTGCAAGAGTATAAATTTTCTGTGGTAAAAAAAATCGCTTTTAAGCACAAGATTGTGTTCAAATATGTTGTTGAATCTAAAATGAAAAATAGCTTAAATAGAGCCTTAAAAATATTATGAAATTATTTAAAACAAGTAAGAATTCTATACCGAATCGAATATAGCCTTTATATAAGGGCTATCCAAATACAGTTCCTTAGATATAATAAATCTTATTTGTACCACGCCCACTTACCAAACACGCCCTCATTTTGCCGGTTGTTGTGTATTGATAACCAAGATGGTTGTACCTAATTTAGAAAGTTTAGCTCCTGCTGTTCTCCAGATTTACAAAAATCTATAATGTATTTGTACGTGCTGCGCCATATAATTTGCAGAAGTTGTGTATTGATAACCCAGCAATGTGAGCAAAATTTTTACAATTTTTTTCTTACCGTTCTTTAGGTATAAATAAATCTATTTGGTTCCACACCCCAATCCCTCCCACATTTTGTCGAATGTTGTCTATTGATAACCAAGATGCTTAAGCCTAATTTGAAAACCTTTGCTTTTTCCCGTCTCCAGATATACATAAACATAGACGAGCAGTTGGACATCGCTAAATTAACTTCGTTACCGATAAGGACCCAGAGTATATGTACTTTATGGCGTCTTAAATCAATATCCACCTGTGGTAAAAGGTATAAAAAGAACATATTAACAGCTCTTTATTATAATCCACTTTAAATTAGTAAAAGTCATTCTGTATTGAAATTTTTCTGGAGTTTTCTTTATAAAACCACCTTTGAGTGTATTAATTTTTCCTACTTCTGATCTCTTAAATTCGAAACAATTCCACAGCATGTAAAACAATATGCCCAAAATGTTTGGCAATTAAAAAAGAAAAAAGCTCTCATACGAAACGCTACATAAGTCTGATTTATAATACATTCCTTACAATATGCTGACACGCATAGATTTCGTCATATGCATAAAAAAAAACAAAACGGAAAAAATGCAAGATTTTATACCCTGTTTTTTATTCTCCTTCCGAGAAATACACGATAAAAAAAACAATGTAACATAAACAAAACCCATAATTTTAGTTTTCGTGATTGTGCTGATGTCTCTTATTTCTATGGCGGTTTTGCAGTGAGTGATTTATTGTTGCCAGTAAATAATAAGAAACATTGTAAGAAACATGAAGTTTTTTTAAGTAAAAGTTGATCCTTTAATAAAAATTGGATTTTGTTTAAATTTAATACATACTAAGTTTAATTTTCTTGCCATTTTTCCCCATCATTTAATTTAAATTTATTTTGATACTATCTGTCCTTAATTGTATTGATTTTCTTTGTTAATTTCCCAAATAATTAATTTGGAAAGAAATAAAATTAGACACTCATTCAAACTAAAACTTAATGACGATGACTATGATAATTTCATTAAAAAACAGAAAACCAGATATATTGATATTATATCACTTGATAAGCAGACACACTCGACAAAACTATCCAATTTGAAACGTCAACAGCTGGAGAAATACAATTTAAAATTTAACCCATCATGGTTTGTCAACAAGACTAATGTATTATTTACAGATGAGCAAAAATGGCTACTTTCCCTTGGGTCAAAATTCGCCTTACCAGTCAGTGATAAAAACTTTTCATCAATAAACCTAATAGCCGATTTAGAACAGTGGGTTCAAACTCTGTGTGACGACAGGCAAAAGGACATAATCAGATCAAAAATTGCGAACAGAATACTCACGTTTAAAAGAAAATCAAAAAACAATCTAAAGGAAAAATACATTTTAAACATTTTTGAAGAGACGAAACGAATTTTGAAAAAACACAACGATGTAATCGTAGTAACCAAATCAGATAAAGGTAATAAAACGGTAATTATGTACAAGGAAGACTATAAATCAGGAATGACCAAACTCTTAGAGGATAAAACAACTTACAAAACCATACGATCAGATCCGACACAAAAATTACAACGTACAAACAACAAAATAGTCATGGATTTGTACAAAGAGGAACACATAACAAGATACGAAAAATTGAAACTAACATCCCATTCAGCCACAGCACCCAGACTATACGGACTCCCGAAGATCCACAAGCCTGATATGCCACTCCGCCCAATTTCATCCTCGATAGAGGTTCCATGCTACGGCCTGTCAAAATATATTGGACACATTTTAAAAAATATTATATTAGAAAAATATAATATAAAAAACTCATTCGAACTTAAAGAAAAATTCAAAAATATTACTTTAGAAGACGACGAAATCCTTATTTCCCTGGACGTCGTATCCCTATTTACGAACATACCAACCCACTTGGCAATAAATAACATAATGTCACAATGGAATATTTTGAAAAATCACACCACAATACCAAGGGCTCAATTTCTTAAAATACTACAGTTCTGTCTTAACGACAACAATTATTTTATATATGATGACACCTACTTAACCAAACTTACGGAATGCCCATGGGTAATCCATTATCTCCAACAATAGCTGATATCGTTCTAGACACACTATTAGAACAAGTTACCACGGATCTTGAAAAGGAAGATGTAAATATAAAACTAATTTCAAAATATGTGGACGATTTGTTTGCGATTATTAAAAGAAAGGACGAAAAACTAATTTTAAAAACATTTAATAACTACCACAATAAAATAAAATTCACGATAGAAAAAGAAGAAGACAATTGTATCCCATATCTAGATATGAAAATATTCCGGGAAAACAAAATTATAATAACGGATTGGTATTCGAAACCTATTGCCTCAGGTCGTCTTATAAATTATCACTCTACACATCCAAAAAGTCAAAAAATAAATACTGCACTTAATTTAATAACAACGGCTTTAAAATTGAGCGATAACAAATTTAAATCCAAAAATATTGACAAATTAAGGGACATACTAATAAAAAACAGCTATCCGACATATTTAATAAATAATCTAATAAAAAAGGCACAAACAGAAAAGGAATTGGGGGAAAACATAAACAACACATCTGGCAATACTAAGTATTACAGCCTCCCATACATACCAAAGCTCACAGAAAACAAACAAATTCAAGAAATAATAAATGACAACGAAGTAAAATTGGCGCACAGAGCGAGCAAATCAATCAATACTCTATTTACACAAACAAAAATAGAAAAAAGTGAGCAAAGTAATCTTGTGTATGAAATCACATGTTTAGGTAAAACAGATGAGGAGTGTGGTAAAGTTTACGTGGGTACCACAAAGAGAAGCCTTGGTATAAGAATATCAGAACACGAAACAGACATAAGGAAAAATAAAATAACTACAGCTCTAGCTATACACTGTGTTGAAGAAAAACATTTACCCGATCTCACAAACGTTAAAATATTAGACAAGGAAAAGAGAACAAATAAACGATATACACTGGAAAGTTTGAGAATTCAGGAAAAAGCTACGAATGCCTTAAATACAAAAGACGACAAAAACAACACGAATGCAATTTATACAATAGCAATATTTTAGTTTAGTTCTGCTTCTGTGATACTTAGTTTAATACAATTTAATTTTACTATGATATTTTTTATTTTTATTTATATTTTTGCAATTGTTTAGTTTAATTAAATTTATGTTTTATGTTGTGTTTATGTAAAACAGAATGTGTGTTAAATATTCAAAATGCAGAAATATTGACGGAAGATTATATGTGAGTAATATTATTCCTGTAGAACTAAGTTATCGTTGTTTTTACTAAACTATTATTTTTCAATTGTGTATTTATTTTGATGTTGCCAGATCTAATAAAATATCCCTGATGATGTTGGGAATCTCCAACGAAACGTCGGAAAGAAAATTATGAAATAATCTTTTATTTGCATAGAATACATGACCTTAATAAGCCCGATTTAGAATTTTCTAAGCAAACCAATAATAACATATAATTTTGTTGTTTTCTCTTATATAACTGTTCGTGTATAACAAGATTGTTAAATATATGTTGATCATTATTTTCCCTATTTCCTTAACCTCAGTTATTGTTTTGCCAATAAATTAATAAGGACCTTGTACGTAGCTACATAATAATCGGGTCTTAACTATAAAAAGGATTCGCACGACTTATACTTATGTTGCTATATTACATGAACCTGAAATAATATATTCTATAAATTACTTTCTCTCTCTTTCAAAATAGCAATATATATTTATTGATGATTAAAAGTGTGCTTTGGTTTTCAAAAGAATGATTACCTTTAATTATGCTTTAGAAATAAAAAAAAAGAAAATTGCTTCAAAGTTTCTTTAAAAAGAAAAGTTTTAAATAAAAACAGAAGAAATGAAAATGTCTTACCGTAACTATAGTATTTAGGACAAAAAATTGAATAAAAAACTGAAGCATAATTTACGGCTATTAAAAAAAGTATTCACCAATTTGCATGGTAAAATTCTAATCTATAAACGTAGCATTTTAAGATAAATTACTTCCCTTAGGTACGCAATATTTTTTTTATGGGCTTTCGTTAAGTCTTTCAAATTTCACATATCTTGGAAAATATTTTGGAACATAAAAAATATAAAATAATTTAGAAAGACAAGAAAATTTTTTTAAAAGCGAATAAAGAAAAGCTATTAAAGGGTAATGTATTTCAAACTTCCTTTAATATGCAATAATAAGCGAAAAAAATTAATTTGATTTAAATAAAAATAAAATTTTAAATTTTCTATATTTTCCATAAAGTATGTTACTATCCTAGAAGTATGCTAAAAAATCCTAAAAAAACGACAAATTGACAAAAAAAAAATGTGTTTAAATTTACAAAGCTGAAATTGAGGTATTAAAATTTAGTAATGCGTAGAGGTTTAGTGGTAAAACTAAATTTGTTTAATTTCTTTCTTTTCTTAACTTCTTGGTTTTTTTATAACCTACATATCTTTAACGAGAACACCTTTAACCTTGCCATTGCTCTTCCAAATATTTATAAATAAAAATGTTCACAATTCTTTTGTTAGTTTTTAATCTTCAATTGCAAAACATACAAATAAAAAGTCTTTGCTTTATTAATATTTAATTTTTAGTTTTGGCAAGCAGCCTAAAAGTATGCAATGGCCCATGCTACAAAGGCAAATAAAATACTAATTTAAATAGAAAAGAAAAACATTTTAAAGTCTAAAAAATGTTTACTTATTTAAAAATCACAGGGGTAATATTTGTTAAAGTATTAACATTAAATATTTCCTAAAAATTTTCTTTGACTTTGCCTAAAAGTAGACTTTAGACTTTAATTCCATTTACATTTTGCCTAAAATTTTTTGTATTCTTTTGGAAATTATTTAAAATTTACTGCTTCACCTATAGCCGTTGGCTTATAATAACAACTAGATTTGAAAAATGTATGTTATTTCTGTTATATTGCACTTTAAAGCATTTTTATTGCATATTTTTTTGGGCTTACAGTTTGTTTATGCAAATGCTTTGTCATACACATGTATTTGGTATAATATTTATGAAAATTTTTTTCTTTTTTTTTTTTTTTGTGGTGATTGCAAATGCCAGGTATTTACTTAAATTGGCTTATAAAATTATTGTAATAAAGGAATCAGAATACGACTTAATGTCGTATTTCGCTTAAACTTATAAAACGGATTATTTTTATGTTAAACAAAAAATTTAAATATGTAATCTACTAAATATCTACAAAATTAGGTTTTTTAAAAAAAAATATTGAAGTTTTTTAAGGGTTAAAAAAGGATTTATGGACAAGTCTGTAGAACAAATTTATTTCAACTTATCCTAAAGAAATATTAACTTTACTCTTAATTCACTGAGTTTATTTTACAAAGATATATTTTTATAAACTCAAAACTTTTCTATAAAACTAGAATAACTTATATAAAAAAAGGATCTGTTAAAAATTCTTGTTTTTAAACCGAATTTTATAAAATTTTATTAAAATTGAAATATTTTATAAAATATATAATAAACACTAGTTCAAAAGCCCTTTATTGTGGCATTTTTACTGTGAAATCAAAAATAGTATAATAATAGTATAATGCACCTTATCGAACACCTACCTGACTTTAGCAGATAGTCCCTTTTGAAAGATACTGTTCCCTAATCCCAGCAGCGCTTTAAACGAAAACCTTGAGTTTTAATGGGTTTAATAGTATCTTTGTTTTATTAGCATTCGAGATTCCTCTGTATATAAACAATGCAATCCTTCTGCAGATATGCATCTTTTTTAGGAGAAAATTTATTACAAACAATGTAGTAAAAATTATTTCTAAAAATATTCTACATTTCATCTGACAAATTTTATACATTTGTTGAATTTCATTAGAGTTGTCATGTTAGCTTATGTTCATTACCATTAAACTTGAGTTTTCTTACTATCAGAAAAAAGGATATGTGGCGATCCACCTGGTTTTTTAAGCAATTACAAAAATTTTTTGTTAACGTATTCTTATTTTAGGCCAACATTTATATTATTAAAGACAAAGGTCTAAAATAATGTTCCAGAGTTCTAAGAGATTTTCAAATTATTTTTATTTTTATTTATTTATTTTTTTTTTTTTTTTTTTGCTTTTTTAATTTTAGTAATAAATTTTAAAGAATAAGATTTTATTAAAAAAAAATACATTTGTTCTCTACTTTACTTACTTACTTTTAAAGGATATTAAACTTATTTTCAAGGATAATAAAATTAAATCAAATAAAAATCAAAACTTCTTAATGATATAAAAAAGTACATATGACCAGCTCTTTGTTTTTTAAATCAATTTTATTAAAAATCTGTACATATATAACAACTTAAGTTATATCTTCATATTATCTTCTTAAAGTCATTTCCATATTTTTTTTTTTTTTGTAATTTTTTTAAAAGTTTCAAATATTTTAATTTTTCCTTTATATTTGAAATCACGTTTTTACAACACTTTAACCAC
This sequence comes from Pollenia griseotomentosa, assembly GCA_963931875.1. Lineage (NCBI taxonomy): Eukaryota > Metazoa > Arthropoda > Insecta > Diptera > Polleniidae > Pollenia > Pollenia griseotomentosa. The sequence goes on along the minus strand of OZ007563.1, from coordinate 192,252,956 downwards.
AAAATCGAAATTTGTGCATGATATAGAAAAAAGGATATACGGCCGGCTCTTTGGTTTTTCGACCAATCTCAAGGATATTCTGTAGACATATATTATTCTAATTCTGCTTTTATATTTTGAAGCAATCTTATAAATTTTAACAGAGAAAAATTTTAATTTTCTGCGTTTAAAAATTAAAATATAAAATTCTTAGGAAATTTTATTGCTAAACTGCAGTTTTTTCTATAATTCTTAATAAAATATCAAATCTAACTTTTTATTAAAGATAACAGAAAAAGGATATGCATAAATAAAATTTTTCTGCTATTATATCAATTTAATTTAGTTTTGGCATTGTTTATATTATAATGCATTCTTAGTTTTAATATAAGCGCATTTTCTTAATCCTAAGCAGATTTATTTGTTTTTCCAAAATATATTTAAAATTAATTGGTATTGTGGTTATTTCGTTGAACTATTTATGGTTTTTTAATCCAATATTTTAATTAGGCTTAAGTTCATTAAATTTAATTTTCATTAAATTATTTTTATGAAGAAAGGAATTTTACAACATGAAAATTAATTAAAATTATTTAGTCTATATTCTTCGACCTTTTAATTTTATTTCTTCTTATTTTTGAATCAAGCTCAAGGTCAGGTTATGCAAAAAATATTTATTAAAACTTTATCCAATATTTCGCTGCCACAATGGACAGCTTCTTCAGGGATCTTTGGTTTATAAATTTCAAACAAATTTTAAAAAACAAAATTTAAATTAAATAACAATAATTGTCAACATGAAAAAATAATACACAGGAAACAAAATTATTCTATTACATTTTTGAAACTTATTCAATTTCCTATCTTATTCTTATAAATTAAATGTCTGTAATTTTGAGCTACATTGTCTGTATCGGTTTTATAATTAATTCTTCGTTCTATTGGTGTGTTGATTATTTGTAGCATTTCTAGCATAAAGCGTCGTTTGTAGTTTGTTTCTGTATTTAAAACTGTTGTATTTTCAAAATCTGGTGTATGATTAAAATTGGCACAATGTGTAGACAATGCAGTTTTTTGAGAAGATGTATTTTTGTATTTTTGATCAGATCTATGTCCAGCTAGTCTAGTCTAGTTTGACCGTGGCCGGGATTCGAACCGCGGCCGGCAGGTTACCATGACATGTTTCGATCGCAACCACTCGATCTCCTCAGATGGATTTGCCGTTTTACACTCGCAGCCATCGACGACTGCTGACGTCAATAGTCAAACATCAATCCTTAAACCAAATTGTATTTTAACCTTTGGTAGATCGAAATTTACTTTTTTGAATGATTATCCATTTTAATTGATTTTACATGTTTTTTCTTTACTTCCGTTTTTCCGTACCTTTGTCAAGAATTCTCCCTGAAGTCCAAAGTACATTTTTTGTTTTTTCCCTTTTGTCTTTTCTTTTCCCGTTGACCTTTTTCAGCACAACTTAAAGGACAAATGAACACATAGAGCTCGTGCCTTAGCTTTAACAATAATTAGTATTGTGGTCATTTCGTTGAACTATTTATGGTTTTTTAATCCAAATTTTTAATATTTTAGTTAAAATTATTTTTAATAATTTTGTTTGTTTTTCAATTTAAGATATTTATGGCAATCTGGTTTCTCTTTTTTTTTTAAGTAAACTTATGATTTTGGTGTAAAAAAAGAAAAAAGGAGCTCCTTATAAAATGAGTTTTTCAAATGCTTTTTTTATTTAATACCAATTTCAGGGTATATTCAATAACATTTAATTTTTTTAAACGCACTCATTAGAGTAAATTTTTGTTGAATTATTTCTTTCGTTGTTTTATATCCACAGACATGTTGATTTTCTGGAAAGTGTTTTTTAAACATTCTTAATACATTTATTTATTCATAAATTTGTTTTCCACTTTGTTTTAATCCTTCACAGTATACAATACTTTTCCTATTTTTTGCATAAACTTCTAGATAAGCTTAAAAGTATTTTATAGTCTTATGTAGATAAAAGGATTTTATGTAATAAGCAAAGTAATGTGGCAGGGCTTTAGGTAACAAAGATATGAATGAATTGTAAAAAACAAAAAATTTTATTTGTTCTCCTGATTTAATAGTTCAATCATTTCTGTCAATAAAACTCTAGAAAAGTGATTCTCTATGAACACATTTTGGGTTGGAAATACGATTCGTTTTTGCTCTTTCTTTTTTCGAAAGCATTTATTTGCCATTAATTTTTATGATTTATTTTCTTATCACTATTTTGTCCCTTCTGAAGGAGAAAAAATTTGTCCCAGCCTTTAAGTATGCTTTGAAACCTTACTTTCCTTTTATCAGACCCAAAAAAATTAATAAAAATCACTTCAAGTCATTTTTGTTTTGCTTTTTCACATTTATACATATAATGTCATTTATTACCAAATATATAAACATATTTGGGCTTTCTGCAGAGTTTATTGTCAAACCAAAACATGTTTTAACAATTATATAAAACAAAGCTTATAAGTATGCTTTATAGAAGTAGTCGCAAATATTTATCAAATAAAAAGAAACAAAAATAGATATTGTTTATGTGACCAAAGGATTTAATAGATGTGTCAAAAGAAGTTTTAAACTTATTTAATCTAAAAATAAAATGATCACAATGTTGTTGTGGTATTCTGTATAAGTTTTGTGTTTTTTGCTAAGCCTCTAAGTAGGCCACACAAATTATAGCAGATAATAATAATTCGTTAAAAAAAACACAAAATAAAACTAAGCAAATAAATACAAGCAAACTTAAATAAATGCTATAATTTTTTTCTTTACTAATTAGCAACAATAATTAAACTAAATTTCTTGGAACGAATTGTGATTAAAACAAATATACGTTAGTTCACTTTTTATAGAGTTTTTAAATGTTTGTTTATTTTTCTTGAACTACAATTTTGACATGAAAACTAAACCCAGCAAAATTTTTAAAAGATGTCACTAAATTGCATAAATGTGTTAAGCAAAGCCACCTGCATTATACTTTCAATAAAAGAATTTATATGTTTAGTAGCAAGAATCGTTTTTTTAAGAAACACTGTAAATATCTGTTAATAGAACTGAAACTTTTTTTAACAAAAACAAAATAATACTTCATGTCTCATGCAGTTAATACTTCATGTTTCAAAATTCTGGTTTCAGTGTTTTCATATGGTTTTCCTGCAGTTTGCTGCTTTGCCTTCACACTTTCCTGCTACCAAGAAGAAAGAAACAGTTGAGATCAACTTCGTAGGAGTAAATTTAATTATTTTTTTCAGTTTATTGAAAAAAGTCACAACTTCCTATTGAAACTTTGATAAAGCGAGAAATTTTCTAGTGAAATGCAACAAAGCAAAAAATTTTCTGTAGAAAAGGTTCTCTAATAAAATTTAATAAAACGAGAAAATCCAAAAAAACTTTGGTAACGCAAAAAATTTTTTTAAAAATATAAAGCGAAAAATTTTCAATAGTAAATTTGATTAAGCCGAAAAATTTCTACAGAAATTATGATAAAGCAAGAAATTTAGTATAGAAAAATTTATTAAGCAACAATTTTCTTTAGAAAATATAGCAAATTTAGCAAAGCGAAAAGTTTACTATAGAAAATTTGATAAAAAAAAAAAAATTCTGTAGAAAATTCGATTATTTATGTATAAAAATATTTTGAAGCGAATAATTTTCTATAGAAATTTTTGTTGAAGCGAATAATATAGAAATTGTGATAATGCGAAAAGTTTTCTATAAAAAATGTGATAAAGTGAAAAATTTTCTATAGAAATTTTGATAAAGCAAAAAAAGTTTTAGAGAAAATTAAATAAAGTTAGACATTTTCTATAGAAATAGAGTAAAGCGTGAAATTTTTATAGAAAATTTAATAAAGTGGGAAATATTTTCTATAAAAACTGTTTTTTTTTTTTTTTTTGTTCTATCATATTCGTTAGTTGTATTATCCTTTGATGATTTCAATTTATGTTTGATGAAATTTTTATATATAACTTTGAACTAATGTCCGCATGCAAACAAAGAGTTTTTTACGTGATAAACGAATTTATTTGTTTTCCTTAGAAATAAGTTTAATTTCATTGCGTTGCTTTAGTTCAAAAAAAAAAATCATAAACTAGAATACTGCAGATATACGAATAGCAACAAATTGAATTAGAAAATCTAGCATATGTAAATAAAAGAATTTTAATTTTTTTTTGTATACAAGTGTTAGTGTGTTTTCTTTGCTAATATTATTTGCATTGTTTTGTGCAAAATAACACAATAGCAAAAAAAAAAAAAATTAATGTTTATGCACAGCACGCTTGAACATTCGTTGATTACAAACCAACTAAAACGACACCATTAACATTGGAATAGAAATAGAACAAAAAAAGTTGGATAGAAATGCAATGCTTTACAAGTCCTGCGGCGAAATTAAACATAATGGTAGTAGTAGAAAGTTTATGAAGCTATTTGTAATTTAAGAATATTAAGAATATTAAGAATATTAAGAACTTAAGTTTTCTTAATTTCTAAGTTTTAACCAAAAGGATCTTTAAGTATTTTTTAGATTCTTTAAGTAATAGCTCTCTTTTGATTCCACTTTGCCCTTATATATTGTATACTGCAATTTCTATTGTATTCATCCTGTTTATTTGTGCATTGTGTTGATTTCTGTTGACCCTTTTTCATTATTCCCACTGTGTTCAGCTTGAACTCATACTGTGTGGCAATTGTTTTCAGCAGCCATATGACAAGAAAAAGCATCTGCACATTTTAAGAATAAAACATCATACATAATATGCAAGTAGCAAATATTTAAAGCTATAAGTGTAAAAAAAGTTTTAAATACCAAGAAAAAACAATGTTTTTTTAAATTCCACAACCAGTTCTTCTTAAGAAAGGTGCAGAAAATGTTTTCTAAATAAAAAGTTTTTTCCGTTTACATTTTATTTTAAGCGATTTTTACTTAAGTTTTAACAGATATTTCTAGAGATATAATGAAACTATGATTTATCGTTTAATTTGCTATCTTAGCTTCATTTTGAGCTGTGTAAAAGAACTTTTTGCAAGATAAATAGAGGGAAATGAAATGAGGGCGGCTAGAAAAATGCTGTTACACTCATAAGGATAATTTTCTCAACATAACTTAGTTTGGTAAGCAATTAATGCTGAAAGTTGTTTCTGTTTCTGTTTTTGTTTTATTTATTTGCTTTATTTGTACAACAAAATAGTTGCAAAATATTTGTAAACGTAAAACTTTTTAAGTATATTAAGTTTCATATACAAATAAATTTTTTCACAAAGAAGAATGCTTAAGAAAATTTACTAAAATAGAAATTGCTAATTTACTAAGAGAGAAACAGAACTGCACTCTAAGCAGGTTTGTTGATAAAGAGAGAGACAAGGATATAAACCGGGCTAGTGCTCATCTACGAGACTAGCTTCAGATTGGCTACAAACTGGATTTCTGATTACACTACGGACTTTACTTAAATCTAAACTTATATCCTATCTAGTAGGCTTAATACAAAATGGGATATAAGGAGTGCTTAGTCTCTTCACTGACCAACGTAATGTAGTCGATGCTAGGCTATCAATTACTATAGAAAAAAGAGTAGACTGGGCTAGAGGAAAACAAATCAAAAGACAAGTTTATTGTGATTATACAAGTTCCCTGGTGAAATAGTTACCAAAATAAAAAAAATTAAATCATCTCTTAATGCTAATAATTTTATCTTGATCCAGTACACATGTTCTGTAACTTAAGAGAGAACTTCTCGCACCGAAAGATGTAAAACAATATATTCCATCCTTTCTCGAAAAGCGAGAATAAAGTGTGTCTGTAACTCATTTCGAAAACTATTAAAAGAGATTGAGTCGTTACGTTATAAATGTCATAACATTGCACTCGAAGCCGATGTGACATTGCAGACGTTGAGAACGCCAATAACACATATCGTTGACGGCGACCAAAATTTACTTGAACATTTTTCAACAACGGCGGCGAAAATACAACCGTCCGCTGTACCAAATAATGTAAAGTGCGACTTTAATGTTTGTTGTTTGCAAAGATCTTTGAAAACATTTATATATTTTTCAAAAATTTTAAAAATAATCAAATAATAAATAAAATAATTAAACAATGAAAAAACCCGTCAAGAACCAAATATTTACCTCTTTCGTGTTATTATTTCATGTATTTGCATTTTAAATTTATTTTTTAGTGTTGAAATTTGTTCTCACCCCATTTTTAATCGTGAGTTTATTTAACAGTTCAAAGCAGGAACTTTCTCACAAAAATTTTACAAACACACTTTTTCAGTAAATTGGCGAGTAATTTCCTTACGTGACAGCTACTAGTCGCCAAAAATGTAACAGAGACAGTTAAGTGAGAAAAACAGTTGCTTGTTTCAATTTGACATTTTTGTTTCATTTCTCACATTCCAGTTGAAAAGTTTCTCGACGCGGGAGTTACAGAACATGGGCACAGGAAGATCTTAAGAAGTTGTCATCAAGGGCTGATTTGATGTTGACTTATATACTCAAATTGCTACCGGAGCGTGTTGGCCTCTATTGATTGCTCTATGTTTTTCCTGAGGGTTCAGAGCTTAGAGTTGGCTAAATATTTGGACAAGGTTGGATACTTAAGCGCAGGCTAGTCTAGAAACAATGCTACAGATGAGGTTTAGATACTAATCTAGAAACTAGGCTTTAGATTATCCTAGAGAGTCAAGGGATTAAGCAAGAGACTGGCCTACAAAGTAGGCTAAAAGCTATATCATAGGCTTTTCTGGAGAACAGGCTAGATACTAGGCTTTTCACAGAGCTATAAACTAGGTGAGACTAAGATTAAGGCAATGTAAAAACTGCTTATAACGGCTTTAGAGACTGGACTATAGACTTCACTTAGAGTTATACCAGAGCCTAGCCTAGAGATCGGGCTAGAAACTAGGATATACATTAAACTATAGAAAAGACTAAAGACTTAAAAGCAGTTCTGTATAGCAAGTTGGAAGCAACGTAAAAAGCTTAACAAAATTCTGTAAATTCTAATCTATAAATCTAATTGACCGTTAAAAATTATTTAACAAATGGTCTAATGAATTTCGAACAAAAAACCTCAAATAAAAACATCACCTGGCTTTATGCATAAAAAACAAAACCTGACCCTTACAACTCAAGTTCTTTATTTTTGTTCCAAACTCATATCCTGAAATAATCTCAAACAAATACAACACTTTTCACATGCCGACAATTTTATTTCCACAATTTGAATTTATGATATATATTCTATTCAAAAAAATTTCTTTTCCTTTTTCTTTTAGACAACCTTTATGAGAATGCAACCAATTAAAATTTAAATATTCTTTTTTTATTTTATGTCTTTCAATTGGAAATCCTTTACATACTCTAAGAAATTTAGTTTTTTACACTCATACAAATTCCTTTATTTCATTCATTCGTCCATGCATTCCTTTAGTATCTTTTATTTTTTTCTTTAAATTTTTCCCCCACAACTCGAACTTATGAAGAGAACTTAGATTTTCAGCCTGATAAAATTCAAAAGGCGTATGAATTTAATGAATTCTTTTGGGATCCATAAATGTTGTGTTTTATGGTTTCTATTAGGTTTTGGCCTTTAGCAAAACACTGAGGATGATAATGAAAAGTAAAATAATTTTATTTTCTTTATATATTTTCCTTGAACAGATTAGATTTAAAAGACAATTAAATTTGTTGTTATAAATAATATTAACAAGTAAATGAAAAATGTAAATGAATGCTAGGGTACAGAAGAGGCTATTTTTATACTTAGTGACTGCCTATAAGCCAGCCTAGAAAACAGCTTGCTATAGGCTTGCTATAGACAAAGTTTAATATTTGACTATAGAAGAGAAACTAAGCTGTAAAAAAGTATATGAACACGACTGAATAAATACTTTACATACTGTTGGTAAGAGACTACGTAAGAAACTTGGCTAAAGACAGTCTAAGCTGTAGACTAGGCTAGATACTAGGTTAAGTGTTAGGCTATACACTTGGCTAAAAACTTGCAAAAAGACTTAGCTTTACACTGGGCTGAGAACCACTAAACTAAACAATGATATAGAGTTAAGAGAGAAACTAGACTTTAAATAGGCTCCATTCGTAACTATAGATTAGGTTAGAGACTTGGGTAGAGACTATGCTAGCGTGAAGGCTAATGCCGTTGCTATTAACTGGTCTGGAGAAGACTATAGACTAGGAAATAGAGACAAGGCAGACACTAGACTATTTACTAGACTAGCGACTTAACTATATACTGGGGTAGAGACTAAGATCGAGACTAGGTTAAAGTATAGGGCAAACACTTAGCTAGAGACTAGGCTTTAAACAAGGCTAGAGATTAGACTTAAAACTAAAAGACCAGTCTATGGATAAGGTTGGGATAATGCAAACGACTAGACTACAAATAATATGTTGGGTTCGGCTGCAGAATACGTCTAAGACAAATACCAGACTAGTGTTAAGACTAAAGATTATTATATTTTTTTTTAAATGAAATTTTTTCTTTTCCTATTAAATTATTGTCTTGATTAAAATGTCGAACTTCTGCTTCCAATTTTGCCCCACTTGAGTGCAGTCAAGCGTTCAGAGAGCTTCTATTTCCTTAATTTTTATTTTTTTGCTCTCTGCACTAATTTTTCAAACACAATAAGAATTTTGAAATATCAGCTATTATACCATTTTTTCTCCTCAACTAAACAAAATGTAATGTTGAAATGCTGTCAGTTGTTATAAGAGACAAAGTCATTCATTTACAATTTGAACTTTATATTCTTTGAAGCGACAAATGAAAAAACAGACAGAAATGAACGCTAAATAGAACTATCGATACTTATTTTGCAATCAACTGTATTGTTACATACATTTGTTATTAAAGGAAGAATGAACAAGAACTATGAAATTCAAGGAAGTCAAAATAAATTGGCGATAAGAATCATAAACACTTAGTGAAGTGTTAAGATTATGCGTTTTCCAATTTCAAATAAAGCTACTAGCATTTAGGGTTATTGCTACAAGGAGAATTATTATCTGATTTTATTCTTCTTTTTTAACGAAATCTTTTTCATTTTTCTTTTTTCCTTTTGAAGTCTATAAGTTTTTGTATCAACCTATTTTAGCTCCTCCCATTTAAATCGAATAAAACAATTAATATCAACCTTTTGTGTCTTTTTAAACAGAATTAATGAATGTGCCTGTGAATAGTAGAAACATTTTATGGAGTTTACTTAAGTTCAAAAAATCTTTGTTAAAGTCGTATTGTTACAGAAATTTACTGAGCCGAAAATGTTGTAAATTTTCATTAATTGACCAAACAAAAATTATATCTCCAAATGATGTACATTTAATAAGATAAATATTACAAGTTGCAGAGATGAAAGATCAGATTCCAATGTTTTAAGTTATTTGAAGTAGTAAGTGTTTAATTGGTATTGTAAGATTTATTACTGTTAATGAAATATAAAAAAAAATCAAAATTTTGATTAAAAAATAAAGGAAATTTAAATTGTTACTTCCAGAATTTATATTACGAAAGTCTTACCTTTCATGGTTATAAATTTGCCAGTTCATCCTTAGATTTCTTTAACTTGGCGTATACTTTATACTTTGTTTATTACTAATTAAATATTAATCATACGTCAAACTTATATTCACAAGTTTTTAAACATATATTTAATTAATTTTTTTATTCATAATTCAATCTTCTTGCTTTTACCTAAGTATTCTTTCTATTCTCAATTATTTTTAAATCATCAAGACTTATACTTATTTTTTATTTTTTAATTAAATATTCCTCATACGCCTTGTACAATATTTTAAGTTTTTATTCTTATTAGAATTTTATAATTGCTTTCTTCTCTTATTTTTAGGATTTTTTTTTCCGAATTCTTTTTATCTTAACACCTGCGTAAGACCATTTTTATGGAAAATTAATTGCAACGTACATTTATTTTTTGTTTTTTCTTACCAAAAACATTAAAGGAACAGCTTTTTAATGGTTTTTGTGGTTAAGCAATAAGCTGAAATTGTTTTTAAATTTATGTCTTAAAATGTGTCTAACTTGAAATAGGAAAAATTACTAATTTTAAACAGAAAGAAGGTCAAAGAAGACCATACACAAGGAGATATTTTAAACGAAAACTTTTTAATGATCGGACCAATTAAAATAAAAAAAAGTAATTATGTTACAAAGAAAGTAATTATTAAAAAATATGTTTAAAATAAAAAAAATACAATAAACAAATTATGGCTTCTAATAAAATTAGTAAAATTTAATAGGTTTAACTTTAGAAAGCTTTTTTAAAACGGCCATTTATAAACTTCTTTTACTGTTGTTTCTTATAATGATATCTAAAATTTTAATTACACAGATTCATTAACAAACTCCGGCAAATATGATTTAGAAATGCCATTTTTAAGCTCTTTTTACGGAAATAACTTTTATTTTATTCTTGTATCTCTACAAAACAAGTTCTGCCCCTAAATTCCCAAATAAAAAATTAAAGGATGTATAGCAAACGTTTTATCTACAAGGGCATATACTTGAGGTATAGATAGGTACAAAGTAAGGACAAACCGTAATATAAATATTTTTAAAAAAATCTTAAAAATTTTGATTTTTCTACATCTATTAGAGTTTTTAATTGAAATTGATATGAATTTCTTTTCAAACTAATTAAATTGGCAATTTTATATGAAAGGATATATGTATGTACTATGGTAATATGCATTTAAAAATTTAAGTGTTGTTTCTTATAACTTTAACTTTAATTTTTATTTAACAGATAACTATATTAACAAAATCCGGCAAATATGATTTATAAAGGCCCCTTTTTAAGCTATTATTACGGAAATAATTTTTATTTTTTTTTTTTTTTGTGTTTCTACACAACAAGTTTTGACCCTAAATTAAAAAAAAAAAATAAATAATTAAATAAGGATATATAGCACACTTTTCAACTACAAGAGCTACACTGTCATTCCTTGAGGTATAGATAGGTATAAAGTTACCACAAATCGTAGCACAAATATATTTTAAGAATCTTCAAAATTTCGATTTTATAAAATTTTTTTTTGAAATTTTAATATGAAACGTTGGAAGTTTTCTGAAAAATTATCTAACAACAAAAACAGGATATATGACAAACTTTAAAACTAAAGCAGTTTTATAATTAAAATTTGCAAGATATATAGAGATGTAAAAACTACTTGTTATACCTAAGAATTTTTTGATAAAATAATCGAATTTTCAAAAAAATTATTCAACATGTATCTGTTAACAAACTAAGTTTGTACGGTTTCGCCGCATTTTCATTTATTTAAAAAAAGGAAATATGAAAGACTTTTAAACGAAAATAGTTAAACCATTACAATTTAATGATATACAAAGAACTATAAAAACTACTGGTTTAATTCACTAAAACTTTCAAATACATACTACCAAAAAATTAATCAAAAAGATATTATGAAAAAACTTGTTCGCTTTTAGTTCTTCTCATAAAAATTTTCTTCTGTGTTTTTTAATTCAAAAGACGTATTGTAGCGCATTTTTAATCTCAAAAGTAATCACAACAATCAAGTCAAGGTAGCTTAAATATTCATTGGACTGTAACCGCCACCAAACAAATCAGTTATGCTGCATTGTTGTGGAAAAGTTTCAAAGAACTTTCAACTATATAGTTTTTTTTTTTTTTGTGAACTTTGGCTAAGTTAAAAGTTATTATTTTTACAGTTTTATACATAAATAAAAAGTTACAAATAATTTCTAGTTTATCCACGTAAGCTTGGACACTAACAGTGATTTACTAAGCAGAGAGTGCTTAAATAAAAAGGTATATAAATAAAAGGTGTATAAAATATTATTTACACTTTTGTTTCTTGTTCTTCTTTTTGTTTTTTGTACCTAAAACTATGCTTTAATCTTTTGTTTTATTAGTTATTATTTTTAGTTTCAAAAACAGATTGGACAGTATTCTTTAATTTGGTTTTTATACATTAAGACTGTCACATAAGCTTTTTACTGGGAAACACATTTTAAGATAAACCGAATTTTCTCAGCCTAAGAATATTCTTTAATTACTCTTTTTTTATAAGCGCCAAACTATATAGACTATTTGTTTAAATTGTAAGATTCTCATAAAGCAAACAAGATTCGATTATTGTATAGTTTATTTTAAATTTCGTAAGGGATTTATAATATAAGCTGTGCTTGTTTTATTACTACCATGCCTAGTTATTTTATTAAATTAAGAGTTATTTTTTCAAGACTTCCAAATTGAGGACACTGCAGTTCATCAGTAAAAGCATTTTTTACCAGTTCAGAAATAGACTTGGGTTAGAAAAATTCTTAAAAGAATTGTTTTTTTTCAAAGCTGTTTTGATTAGGAATACTCACAGTTATTCCTAAAAAGCAAAATACTTTTTGAATAATATTTTCCAGCCTAAAAATATGCTTTATTTCCCTATATTTCTTTGTTAACCAATCTGTGCATAGCTTTTTTATTTTCTTTATTTAAGAGTTCTTTGTTGAGTTTTTTTTCTCATTTTGCTAAAGCATTCAGCTTTTATAAATTATTTTGTTATGGATATACAAAGCAAAACTCAACCAAGTGACCATTATGAATTGTTTTTCTTTACTTTCATTTATTATTGTTGCAAAAAGAAAAAAGCAAACTTTTCTTAAGAGCTTCCTTTAAATATACTTAAGTGTATGGTTTCTTAAGCATTTCTATTGTTTATTGGCAACAAAACTTTTCTGTATTCATCCTTTTCTTTGTATGGCCTAGTTTTGGTCGAAATATAAAACCATATTAATCTTAAATCTTATGAAAACCACAAATGATTTTGGAAATGGTCAAAGTTTTGTGTAGGTTTTGTTTTTTTATTGCTTTATAGGGATTTAGTTCTTGGGTGTTTGTTATTTAAGGATAATGTCTACTAATTTTCAAAACCAATAGGAGCTAAACGTATTTATTAATGGGCTATAGAGTAATTGTCGGGTTTATGGAGGTTCTTAGTTCTGAATTGTAATAAATATTGGCCAGACAATAGGCAGGCTAAACAACATTAAAAAGAATAACTAAATTAGAATAGAAACATCGGACAAATTTATATTTAATTTTCATAAAAGAAAGTATAACGCTATGAAAAATAGTTATATAAAAACTTTTATTTAAACATATTATATTTTAAAGTCTATTTATTTGCTAGTTATCACTTAAAAGCATTTTGCATTAAAATAGGTAATATAATAAAAAAGGATATATCTCAATTTATTCAGCTACTGCTGCTATAATAATGCAATTTAGTATATAATTAGAAATGATGGAAATGCATTATTGTAAGCTATAAAAATATAATCTAACATGAAAAAATATTGATGTTTAGAAAATTGGAAAATCATTTTAATTTTTTAACCAAAAAGTTTGAAGGATGAAATAATAAGCGCGTTTCTTAAACTTAATTTATATATCTCTGATCTATGAATAATAAAAAGTTGGGTTATAATATAAGTTGTTTAATGTGTTAAAAGATATATCTTTTATTAGGTTTGGGTTTTAAAGTTTTCTGCATAAGGCAGAGAATGGTTAAAATTGCAGAAATAAGGTTATGACTTATATAGTTAGAGAATAGTATGTAAAATATGTAATAATTTTATAAAAAATTTTTAATTTGTTCCTTAAGAAAATTTAGCTTTAAATTCTATTTAATATGACCTAATTTTATAAAAAAAAATTTATAAAAAATTTATAAAACTAATAATTTTTCCTATTTTGTAGCTAAATTCATTTTTATCCCTTCCAAAAATATACTTTAGTTAAATTTTTACACCTTCTCCTGAAAGTACGATTAAATATATTGAAAGTTAGTTATGGGGCTTATGTTAATGCTCTAGCTATTACCCGTCTGCCTAAACATGTGCTTAAATGCGTTATATAGTAGAACTTATAATATTTTTGCCCTTTATCCTAAAAGTTTACTTCGAAATTTTCTTTATGTTTTAAATTTAGATGTACTTTTTTCTTAGACTAATTCTAAAAGTAGTTAAGTAGTTATTTCCTAAAAGTGTGCTTCATTAAGTTTTTTATTACTGCCATACTAAGTAACAATCGGTTATTGTTTTTAACATTTTATTTGTGTTTTTCCATTTTATGATATTAAAAGTTTAACTTATTTACTATTATATATTTGTCAAATTTTTTCACCTGTTATTGCTTTAATAATATTGGATACCTTATCCTAAAAGTATTCTCTAATATTGTTTTTCCTCTTCTCTTTTAAACAACTTTGCTTTAATAAAGTGTTTTATTTAAAGAAACCATAAAGTTTTTCTAAAACTTCTTAAATTCTGTTGCAGTTTTAACTACTTCTTTAAAAGAATTACTTTAGTTGTGTGTAAGTTTTTTGTTGCAGCCAAGAAAGCCAATACATTTTTTTTCTTATTAACCAAGAAAACCACAACTTGTATCTGGTAACTTTCACCAAACGCTTAAGCCTTTAACTTCAAGTTAAAATAAGTGTCTTTCGATGCAATTTATTTAGGAAAGAAAATTTAAGAACACTTTATATCTTTCTGTTAAGAAAGCAAAAAGGAGTTTTGGGTGAAGAAAAAAAGTCCTGTTAGTACTTTTATGTTACTCCTTTTAACGATGTGTTATTGTTTTTGTCTTTAAGAAAAAGTTTCATTTTAATTAAAATTAACATAACTTGTGGCTGTAAAGATAATCTGTTGATTTTCATTTACTTTTATTACAGTTTTCTCAATATTTTGTAAGTAAAACTTCAAGTGTTAACTGTCCTTTGTTAAAAGGGCAATGAAAACTGCTGGAATTTATATACTTGTCTTCAAATAAAGTCATTAAAGTAAAGTTTGCTTTAAAAGAAATTTAAAAAAACTTTTAAATCAGAAACTTTTTTAATTTTAATTACAAAATAAATTCGCATTAATAAGCAAAATTTTTTAATAAAATCCTTAAACAATTAAGTGGTTTTTACCATTTTGCCTCAAGCGAGTTTTTAAATTCTTCACTTTTTTCTTGTACAAGTTTTTCATAAAATTTCTTCAAAAAAGTTCTATCAAAAATACGCCTTGAATTTCCATTTAAAATAAAGTATACAAAATTGTATTAACAACTAAATTTTTTACGTAAACCAGTCTCCCTTTTACGGCCTAAATTACCACCCATATACACATCATAGTTTACATTTTAATTATTTCAATTAAAGTTAATATTATTCAACTTTTTGATTATGCAAAGTATTAAAGACAAAGTTTTATAAAGTGTTGTTTACTTCTATTTACGACAATGACAGCACACGTTTAAGAGGATACAACAACATTGCCACTCTTAATTTATTAACACACAGCGAAAAAGGCAAGCAAAATAGTAGGCTTAAAAGAAATAAAGGTACAAAAAACTCTACAGTTTTTGTTTAAGCATACACGTTCTTAAAGGCATTTAGTCAGCACACTCTTAATGTATTTAGATATATATTAAGGCAATAATAATAAAAAGATTAATTTGCACACGAAGATTATTATTTTCCAGAATAAGGCTGAACGTTGAAGAATAATTGCTGACAAAAATATTTCCTTAAATAGGTTTCTGTCAAATATTCCTCTCATGTACATAATTTCTGTTTTATATCTCTTATGAAAATGGATTTCGGTTTAACTTTTAAGCAAATTCTAGGTTTTATTAAGAAATTTGTTTTTACAGTTTAATTTGTTAACAACTTAAAATTGACATGATTATAACTAAATAATTTCATTAATCACATAGAATCCTCTGAACATACCTTAAACTGAGTATAATGTTGACGTATACAACCGACCACGATTTTTCTTAATGTTTTCCTTGTGTCCTTAAATAACTCATAAATTTTCACAATCTTATCATAATTATGTTTAAAATAATCTTTTGATAACTTTATTAAAGTAGTTTTATCCATTTTTAATACTTTTAAAAAATATAAATTTGTTTGTTGCATTTTTTTTATTAATCAACTGTCATCTTAATCATCATAAATGTAAATTAACAATTTCGGAAAGGCAGTAATGCTTCATATGTCCCCCTCTTGGTCATAGTTTAAAAAGCGAATATTTCCAATTTCATTAAAATCGATTCAGCTAATTTGCCGATAAAGCGTAGCAAACGCAAAAGTTACTTTCGCATTCGTCCACGGATCGGTCGAGCGGACAGATAGACTGGAGGCGGAATGGAGGAGTGAACTTCTCGTTAAAATGCCTTGGTTTTTCTTTTGAATACGGAAACTATTGCTTTAATAGACCTCTAAGCGCCCCTAGACCCTATCCCCACCCCTTTAGTGGAACCTTGTATAGTCTTCGTCCGTTAGGAGGTTCCCTTCTTCATTTTCTTAGAAAAATTTTTTTAATCTTACACACATATTAACATACAAACATAGGAACATACAAACTTTTTAGCTTTATCAAATAAGTAAAGATATTATAATTATATAAATATAATTTAATTTAATTCAACAAAAAAGTCTTTAGCCTATAGTACACGGAATGTAAAAAGTCACATGCGCAAGTAGTTCTGACGTAATTTCGTCGTCATCACACAACACGGACTTGCTATTGTGGCTTTGTAGTGACGTCAAAATTACGGCAGAACCACATGCACATGTGGCTTTTTACATTCCGTGTACTTTAGAAACTACAATTCGCAGAATCCTTATTATTCTTATTGGTAATCTTTAAAAAAAGGTTTGCTTTATATCCTTTTTTCTAAGTATGAATAATATATATATATATCAGCTAAAAACATTTTTTTTTTTGGGGTTTAAAAGAAGAAAAAATCCAAATTTTTAACAGTGCTTTTTTTAAAAATAATTCACTGTCATAAACTCAAAGATTTTAAAAATTCAATAGTCTGCAACAAGTGTTAACTGAAAAGTTTTCTTAAAAAATTAATATGAATCGAGCACCTGACACGGTTTAAAAGTTTTGCATATATCCTTTTTCCTAATAAAAAAATTTTTTTAATGAATGTATCGAAGATTCACCACTTTAAAACAAATAAATTGAAGGAACTATTAATTTTAAACAAAATTCAAAAACTTGTTTAATAAAAGCGAAATTGTGTTTACCAAAATTGAAGTTTATGGTTTTTAAGCTTCTCATATATCCTTTATTTTTAGTACATACATATATCTCTTTTTTGTATCAAAACTTCGTAGATACATAAAAACAATAAAAAATCTAAAATGTATACTTCTTTTAGGGGAAATCGACTACAAGATCAACAAATTAAAAAACTAAATCCCTAACGATAAGTTGTTTTCCGAAGGTTACCACAACCCGGAATTTGAAAAATGTACCTTCAACGAGTAAAAAACTTGCCATATATCCTTTTTCTAAAAAAATTATTTTTTTCCCAAAAATTTTAATTTTTGTTTGTATAATTTCTTTTAACTTTGTAAGCCCATAAAAATTTGAATATATTAATGTATTTGTTTTTTTTTTTAAACAATATGTATATCCTACAATTTGTAGGTTAATTAATTGTATATATTGAAAATGTTTCCTTTATATCCTTTTTCTTGACATACATTTTCAAACTGCTTATATAAAAATTTTAAAAATTGTTGTTCTCATAAATCATATTTAACTTTTTAACTTTCCCATTTTCAAAGTTTATTCGACATCCAATTGAATTTTTTTATTAACTTCTGTGTAACCAACTGAATATGGTTATATAGTAATACTCATGGTGATGATGAGTCATTGATAATTATGATATTTGCTAGTGGACATTTACATCCATTTATATTTACATAATGTTTGTGCTCATTTAATATCCTTTTTCCTGTTTTCTGTTTTCGCCTTGTTTTTATAGCCCATTTTTAATAAATAAATATTTAATTCATTAATTTTTTAACATTCCATTTGATCAATCAGTATGCAATTTCAATAAGATGGCACTATAAATAAATCAGTCAAAATTCATTTAAAATTATTTTAAGCACAAAAACCAGTTTGGGGTTTTTATATATGAGATTCATTGGGTAATGTCACACATTTGTTTAATGTTATTTTTGCTAAAACTTTTTCGGATTTAGTATTTCTACGGTCCAATTTAACATCGGAAAGCCGAAACTTCAGCTCAATTTAAATCGCTGCGTTCGGATATCGTCACTCAGGCCAGGATATTTGAACACGAGTTATGATTCCTTGTATAATTCGTGTATAGAATTTGTAAACTTAATTGAGGGTATATTTATAAAAAATTTTCGCTAGTACCAGCGCTTTCTTATACATAATCTGAATCTAAAATCGAGGATCTGTTTGTACAAAAAATGTCGCCTAAACTGTAGGTTTGAATCTAGGTCTGTTAACATAAGATCTGAAGTTTAAAAAGCAAGTTTTTTTACGAAGAATCTGAAGATGAAATCGCGGATTTGTTTTTATAAAAACTCAAGCTTGAATCGTGAGTCAGTTTATAACATATCTGTTCCTGAAAACTTTAATGCGCTTATAACGAATCTGTAGTCAGTATCCGAGGTTGTTTATTTAAAATACATAGCTGGAATCGTAGATCTCTGTTCATGTGGAATTTGCAGCTGAAATCATAAATACGACTATGCTAATTTTGAAACAGAAATCGTAGATCTGTTATACATATGAAATCCTTAGCTGGTTTGAGATCTGTTTTTAAAGGATTTGTAACTGAAGTCGGGGACCTTGTTTTATTTTTATTGCATTGGCTTAAAATGTTGAAAATTTGTTCTATAAACTTAATTTTGTCATACCATTTTCTTTAAATTCCTAAGTCCTTTGTAATCAGACAATTTATTAAGCTCTCCATCAATTGCTTAGAAATTTCTCTATTTAACATTTCCTAACATTTTCTTTTGATATTTTGGTTTGTGACATACTGACAGTTATATATTTGTCAAATAATTCTGTGAGTTTTGATTGACTTACAAGTCAAATTAAACGTTAGTCTTAAAAAAATCAACATGGTAGTTTGTTTTAAAAAAACTAAATTGGACACATAAAGTGGAACAAAGAAAATGCCAATAACAGTAAGTTGTTATTTAGAATTTGACAAATTTGCTGGCATATAACAACAGCAACAAAACAAAACTAAAAACAAATAAAATTCTACACAATCTCCATTTGTATCCTGGTAAATAGGCAATATGTTTATTTTTTTGTTAAAGTAACTCAAACATATAAAAACACTTTTTATCGATGAATAAATTACGAAATATAAATTTGTACTGCTAAAAGTGACAAAAGCAAAGAAACGTTACTATTTAATTTTCTTACATTTCTAATAAAAAAAGTCTTTTATGACAGCCTCAAATTGTACTTCACAAAAAATTAGGTCAGCACTCATTACAAACACTCTCTGGAGAGAATTATTTTCTACGACTCATATATCTTTTTCCCCTAGAATTGTAACACAATAAGATTTAATTTTCCATTAAAAAAAAAAATCTCACAAAAAAAGACTTAAGTAATAAAAAAAAATAGTAATACTAAACAGAAATGTGGACTTTTTTTAAGTAAAATTTAGTTAAATAAAAATAATAAAAAAGCAGCAATTTAAAAAAAGCTACTTGCGCTCGTGCAGAATTTATCTATGCCGCATGAGCTGTGTGTCACATAGCGCTGTCTTACTAAAACCACATGGCATTGGTATATCATCTTATATAGGTAAAAAAAAAAATTATAATCATCTTCCTCGTTATCAGTGCTCGCAATTGAAATATGGACCAACTTATTTGGGAAAGACCAAACATCAAACAGTGCCTTGCTTGAACCCAATGTGGATTGAATTTTTTTTCTAAAGGAAAATTTTCGAGGCAGTTTTTATTTTTTTGATATTTATAATTTTAAAAGTTTCTTTTTTCAAGCTTACCTCAAATTAATTTTTTGCAATTTTCTTAATTTTACTGCAAATTAATTGGTTTTTCCGAACTTTATTTTTAAAATAATATTTTGTAACAAAAGTAATGAGGACGTGGCATACGTCTCTGAAAAAAGGGAACATTTTTATTTTTATGCCGCAAGCTACTGGTATTTACAATAAATGTGTCACATTTATTTTTTTTAAATGGTTATTTCGCACTAGTGTTTTTAACTGGAGCAAAAAGTTATTTTTGTTGTTTGTTTGTCTCTTAAAAACTACACAGAAAAAAATATCTCAAGAAAATTTTAAACAACACAGTTTGTTAAAAAAAATTTTAGGTCAACAAACTTTTTGTTACACTTTGCAAAATAGCACTCAATAAAACATATTTAATAATGAAATAATTAAATATTTTTTCATATTCAATAAAAAAAAAAATTGATTCAAAGTAAAGACAGTATTTTAACAACTCTTGTCCATATTTAAATAGCTCATAATTCTCATTTGTTTTACAGTTTTATTTGAATAATATATACAGTTTGCCAAAGTCTTTGGAAAAGCTTTCCTGATGATCTGGCCTAAGCAACCAGTGAAATGCGCATAGGAACTTACTTATCCCCGCATAATAAAGTTTAGTGTTTTTTTAAAAATATAAAAATTGAAAATTTATGACATCATCATTAATAAATAAAAAAAATAAAGATTCGATTAACATTTTGTTTGATTTATTCAACATTTTCAACAATTTATTTTAACAAATAAAGTAAACATTTTGTTGAAAAAAATTATTTTGGGCAACAACGGTTTTTATTGACTCAATAAACTTGGTTGTTGAATAAAAATTTAACAATTATACGTACAAACTTTTTTATCAATACCGCAAAAATCGTCATCGAAGAAAATTCAAAAATTTTTGTAATCAAATATGCGATTTTCGTATTCAAATATGAAAATTATTTTTTTCTGTGTAGGGAATAATTGAATTTTTACAGCTTAGAATGTTGCTGTAGATTATTCAGGGAGTAAAATATTTAAAATTACGTATTTGTGAATGTTGTATGAGTAACATTCAAATTTTATGCAAAAATTTATTACTATTCAAAATTTTTTTAGGTACTTTTTAAGTTACTAGCCTTTAGATAATTATGCCCGAGTGAAAGAGAATTTGTTGGATAATGGAATTGTCTTGCTTATTGATATTGATACTAAATGGTTTTTTTATGTTTTCAGAATCTTTTCAAGTACAATTTTTTTCAATGTTAATTTTAAATAAATTCACTATTTTTGTCTTTAATTATAATTATTACTAACTTAAAGATTTCAGTACTTTTTTTTCTAAAAATCGCCCTGCGATTGGGTACTATTCTAAAATCTCCATCCCTTTTATTAATTCTTTAAAAACTTGTCTGAAGAAAAATAAAGGATTTTTGAAACCGTGACTAAGAAAAAGGCAAACTTTAGCCAAATGTCTAGCAGCATGTTTTCAGATAGCGAGCTCAATATTCGTTCGTTAAATTGACATTTAAGACGAAAACAAAAATTAAAATTAAGTTGCTGTTTTTGTATCAATTGTAAACTAAACGAAGGAATTTTGCGCTCGTCATCTAAAAACAGGATATTAGTCGTTGTCTTAGTTTACCTTTTTGTAGATATACATATCGCACACTAAATCATTAATAGTCACAACTCAAAATTTAAAAATATTCAGGAGATGCAAAAAACTGGCTTCAAAAATATGGCTGCAATTTTCTAATCAAATTGAGTCCTTCAAATGTTAAAGAAGAAAAGTTAAACAAGACAGTGAAGCTAACGAAAGTTTCATGGTCCTTATAGATTTTATTTGTAAACGATTTTGATGAATTTTAATTTGAGACTGTTTATGATTTAGTGTGCGACAAGTAAAGAGTGTTTAAAGCCCGATGGAACTTACGAAAGGGTTTTATAATCAAACGAACTGTTATACTGCTTTCAATTTTTGACATTAATGATCAGTATCCTCTGGCAAATTATTACGATTAGATTGACACTTGAACAATGGTTCCAAATTACCTTAATTAACTTTGAATATCAGTCTTTTAGGTTCAATCGGAAAATTGTGTTCAAATTATTATGGCAAGACAGATTGCCAAATTTTAAAAATAAATAAAAAAATATAACCGAGAAATTATTTTTTTGTTTTGTCAATCTAGTGTTAACTTGTTGTAACAGCAAATCAAAGAATTTCACAGACATACGGCGCACAGTGGGAAATTTTACGAGAAGGCGGTCAAAATTCCATAACTTTTGACTGGATCGGTATTTTTTTATGCGATTTTTTTTGCTCGATAGGTGCGATGTTAGGCTTTAATTTGCGCTATAAAACGTAAAATTCGACTGATAGGAGCAAAAGTTATGGGGAGTTCAAAATGCATTTTCATTTTTTTGTTGAGTTTCGGTGTAAAAGTTGAATATTTCAAATATGATTTTTTTATAATTTATCATTATTTCTCTTGTATTTTACAACTCATACTTATTTTTTATTGTCGAACTTAGATCCTGTCAGAAAATGCCAATATTTGGCCCCTGTAAATTTTTTAGTCCCAATATTCACAGGGGCCAAAGGTTGGCTTTTTTGGGAAAGACGAGTTGTTATAAGGATAAAACTGAAAAGGAATATTTTGAAAAATGCCCAAATAGCATTCTTGGCTATCGATAACATTTTAGGTAATTCAACTTTAATTTTTGGTTTGAGATGTATGTGTATTTTATTTTTATATATTAACTAGCTTAACCCGGTGTGCGTTGCTACACTGCTTCAACAACGTTTGAAGGCTCTCCCTTTAATAGTTCTTCAGTTGAGCGATATTTAATATATGCATCCTATGGGAGGTATTTCCCCCCCTGCGCCTACCCGCTTTATTTTTATTTTCAAAAGTGAAGTATACCATAAGAGTGACTTCCACAAAGTTTGAACATTCTCACTATAACAGTTCTTAAGATATGCGATATTAAACATTGGCGTCCTATGGTGGGTACCACTACCCCCGCCGCTATTTTGTTTTAATTTTGGGACTCAGAAGATCCTACTACCAAAAGTTCAACAAAATGCGTGCAGTGGCTCTTATTAATATTTCTATATATGAGGGGTACTGCTCCTCCCCCGTCTACCCCGCCCATTTGTATATTGAAATTTATAGTTTACTATAATAATAGCTTTAACCACTTTTGAAGACTCTCCCTTTAATAATTCTTCAGTTGAGCGATATTTAATATATGCATCCTATGGGAGGTATTTCCCCCCCTGCGCCTACCCGCTTTATTGTTATTTTCAAAAGTGTTGTATACCATAAGAGTGACTTCTAGAAAGTTTGAACATTCTCACTATTACAGTTCTTAAGATATGCGATGTTAAACATTGGCGTCCTATGGGGGATTCCACTTCCCCCGCTGCTATTTTATTTTAACTTTGGGGCTCAGAAGATCTTACTACCAAAATTTCTGCATAATGCGTGCAGCGGATCTTAATATATGCGATAATTAATATTGGCATCCTATGGGTGATACCAATTCCCCTGCCCCTATCGAAAAAATAAGTAGCCTATTTTATTTTTAGGGCTCACGTGATGTATCTGTAAAAATTTCAGGAAAATCGGTTCAGTAGTTTAGGAGTCTATAAGCCAACAAACAAACAAACAAACAAACAAACACACAAACATTTTTCATTTTTATATATATAGATACAAATGTATACTTAAATCAAAAACAAATTATAATCTATAAACTATTTTAAATTAAACAATATTAGTAAACATTTCTTCTAAATAGCTTTGGGTTTCATTTTCCAGAAGTTGTTTAGCTTCTTGTTAGCATCAGATGAGTTTTCTGAATTACATTGCTTGTATTGTTTCTGACCAGAGCTTCCATCACATCCCCATTTAGAAAATAAAGTGATGCTGCAATTTTTAAGTTTTTTTAAACAGTCAGCATCAAGTGTATTTAATAATCGTTCTGCAGTGTGTTCGAGAAGAGCCTGCAATTTTACTTCTGCTGAACTTAAAGTTACACTAATAGCCGTTTGTGAAGATAAGCACTCTTTTTTGACAAAAACTAAATCTCGATATCCTAGAAAGATTCCACAATTTTTTTCATTGGTTCGCTTTCGCAGTTCTGTATACTGATTTTTTGTCAGTTTTAAATCCAAAAATAGTGCAAATGCTTCTTCTGGAGTAAATTTAATTTCTTCAGTTGGTGTAGGCATACTTTTTAAAATCCTCTTTGTGCGTTTAGGGCTAGCTTCCACTATTTTTTCAATTATTGCAATTTTTGATTTCTTATTTTGCGTTGGTTAAATTTGATGCAGAAATGAATCCTTTATCATACTATGAGAAATTTCTTCATTGATATTTGCTAGCTTGCGTCTTCGTGATCTTTCACTGCAATTGTCAATTTGTTTTGCGGGCCGACCCACTTTTCCAGTTTCCTTAGCGGTTATTGACAGCTTCTTAAAAATCAGATCATTTGTTAGCCATTTTTCGTTGCGTAAGTAAAACGTTTTCTTGTTTCTAGAACATTTAAGGTACCGTTTTCTTAATGTTAATGAAAAATTTTTAATTTTTATCTTATGAATTTTGATTTCTTGTTCGTTGCATAATTTAAAGAATGGATTATTCATTATGTGTAACACAAAATCTTTTTCATCTTTCTGTTGAAAATATATATCTGCGAGAACTTTATAACTGAACTTAGCCATTGTTTAAACAATAATGAAGGTAAAATTATGAATGCATGCACTTTTATACTCTTGATAGAAGTTTTTTGAAATGATCTTTTGTTACTACTTCTTTAAAACATAAAAACTCTTTTTTATTTAAATATAAATTTAATCTTTTATTAGCATTTCTTTGAAACATAAAAAACCCCTGTTTCCACACTTTTTAAAAGGATAACATACCGGCAATAAATTAACAGGTAACATGTAGGTAATTTTCACGTAAAATATAACTGCGTGCTAGTTTTTTACCATTTACCTGCTCTTTCATTTTTTAAATTAAGTTGCAATTTTCAGGTAATTTAACTATGTAGTTTATGTTGCGGCTA
This sequence comes from Pollenia griseotomentosa, assembly GCA_963931875.1. Classification (NCBI taxonomy): domain Eukaryota; kingdom Metazoa; phylum Arthropoda; class Insecta; order Diptera; family Polleniidae; genus Pollenia; species Pollenia griseotomentosa. The sequence goes on along the minus strand of OZ007563.1, from coordinate 192,227,970 downwards.
TTTACTAATGTTTAACCTCTTAACTTACTCAGAAATCAAACGTGTTAGTCTATTTATGTCGCCTATTCGTTTTGCAGCATCCGTTCACCCACAATAAGTTCATAACAATGGCAATACCTTTACCTTCTCCAAATTAATTGATAACCTGACGTGCTAGATAATTTATGTGGCCTGAACTGCTTTATTTGTCGAAAATTCTTTAAGATTCACCTTCTTTAATTTCAGTAATGTTTCCTTGCAGGACTTATTTTTTGAACCTAATATCTTACCTTGGGTCACAGAAATTGCTGTAGTTCGCAAGGCCGTATCCAGATGTGTGTACAATGGGGTATAGAAATGTAGGTTAGATTCTGGACTACAAGAGAGTATAGATTTTTTTTTGACGCATTTTGACGCTCAGGACTTATGCTCTATAAAGTAGGAAATTTCCGGGAAATTTTGACATTAAAAAAAAAAAAATTAAATAGTTCTAGAGGTCGCAGAGTTTAATGCTTTAAACCACGTATAGCTAATAAAATAAACTAATACACAAAACTTATTCTGTCAAAAAATCTTAAAAAACCAAAAAGTTATGAGCATTTCAACTTCACAAATTGACTCAGAAATTCAAAACTATAACCAAATATTGAGAAAGTCCATTTCGGACCACCCTGTTATCAATGAAATAGTTGAAATAGGGTTGAAATTTTTTGGCTCCCGAGGTTCACTAGTATTTACTTTCACACGAATAAAAAAAAATTAAAATCGGAGAACAAAAAAAAAAATAATTTTGGCCGCCTTCTCAAAATATGAACCAGTGTGCGGCGGTATTGCCAAACTCTATCTTTAAATTTGGGTAGATTTGTATATTATTGTTTAAATTCGCCCTAATGTCGCCTTGCTTAATTTATAGCATGAACACTAAGGCCTGTTCGTCGATTTCGATGTATATATTAACATTTGTTTTTGTTCTAAATATAAGTTAAGCGAATGAAGTCTTCGCTCGAAATCGACGAACAGGCCGCAGTTTTTTTTCTTAATAAACGCATTAAATTCTTATGAATACTATATTCGCGTAATAACATTAAACCGCTCAGAAATGAAGCTCAGTAATAAGCCACTTGCCGCTCAGACGCTTAGCCGCTCATTGCGTGGTCTCCGCCTTAGAGGCCAAGACTGTTCGTGTTATTCGTGACATACAAATGCTCAATATAGTGGCCCTAATTATACGTCGAGAATACACTTCGTCAAGAAAAGCTACGGTTTGCACCCGAAATTATTTTTAAATGTCAATGCTATGCATTAATATTTCAAATAAACTTTTTTTTAACTAAAATTTTATTACCTGCGTTATTTTTTACAAATTCAATTTCTATCAGGCCGTTTACGTTTAAGTCTATGTATATCTAAGGGTTTGCCTATGCCTATATCTTAGTTTAAATCTAAGTCTGTGTTTTTTTTAAATTCGGTTGCAATGACTTGGATTTTGATTTAGTCTGTGTCTGTGTCTATATCCTGTTTCTTTGTATATCGTTACCTAAAACGCAAAAGGCCATAACTAACAAAAAATAAAAAATCGACTTTTTCATTAAATCTGATGAATTGCATCAACACTAATGTCCACAATAAATTTTGGAATCTTTCAACCAAAATTAGCGCTTTTATTAACAAAAAACAAACGGCCCTATCTACAAAAGATTTTATGGATACACGGTAAAAGACCTTACTAACAGTTTGCATAATATGCAACATTGTCAATTGTCAAAACAACTGGTAGGTTTTACAAGAAAAATATAAGGAAAATAAATTATAAGCAGTTTTAGGCAATTTATCAATTAACATTTTGAATAGTAATTTGCTTCTCCTGTGAAATTTTCAAAATGTTAGATAGGGCGTTTTGCGTTTTAGGTAACGATATGTATTTGCTTATGTCTTTATCAAAGTGTGAATTTAAGTCTGTGGCATTACCAAAGTCGAATTTTGAATCTAGGTCTATGTAAAAATATGTGCCTTAGTGATATCTAAATATCTTTGTCCACTTTTATGCCTAACTATGTTCATCTTATAGTATATTACAATGTCAGTGTTTTAATATGTATATATTTATGTTTTTCTGTGTATATAACATTCTTTCCCTTCTTTCAAATTTACATTTCCCTTTGGATAAAAAAATCAACTTTAAGAAGAAAAAAAAATGCTGCGAAAAATTTCCAGGACAAATCATTGATTTGTCGACAAGTTAGGCAAAAAGCTAAAGAACCATTTGATGGTGTTGTTCACCAACAAAAAAAAAAACTAGTTTTTCCTAGAAAATACTTTATAAATATTCATCGATTGCTGGGTGGTAAAGGACACCATGGCTAACGCGGCTGACCTCAAATCAAATCATGTTAAAAAAAGGATTTCAAATTGTTTTATATTTTGTGTAAACGACAATTAATGACAATTTGATTTTGAAAGATTTAAGGAATGCTAAGATTTTATTGATTTAAAAATGAGTTTTAAAGAAAATATTAAAGTAAAAATTTATTTTTTTTTTTTGTATGCCTTAAAGTATGCGTAAATGCATTTTCATTATATCCTTTTTTATTTCTTAATTTCTGTAGTTTTTACTAGTTTTCCTTTGTCATTGTAAAATCGCTGTCATCCTTGAAGAAATGCAATTAATTTTTTTCTTGTTAACTTTTCTCTGTAGAAGTTTTTTTCTTAATGCTAACGAGTTTTTTTGTATACCTACAGGTCATTATCATGTCTCCGTTTAAATAGAAAAAATTGTGAGAAATAAAACATTAAGAGGAACAAGAACTTAAGAAAAAGAGTTGAAAGTATAAAATCAGAATAATAAAGAGAAAATGTATCGTATTTAACTGATTTAAAAAGTTTTCCTTTAAATTAACAGATTTTTAATGATTTTCATAAAGTTTTTATTTTCTGACTTTGCTTTTTAACATAAATAAAAAGGTTTTATAATGCTAGAGATCTTGGTCCGTTTTACTACTACCGGCTAAATGCCTTCTATTTCTTGGTGATTTTAGTAAGAGTATAATTTTTAATTATATTTGTAATATTTTATAATTACACAGATTTGGTCATGTTAAAAAATTTCATTTCCTCCCTTAAATTTTTATATGAAAATTTTTAATGGTTATCTTATTATTTTACTGGCACAATCATGCATAATAATACAGCCCAATAAAGCAAATAAGCGCTTAGTTTTAGAATTATTTTAAAATAGAAAAGATAAAATTCAAAAGAAAATTGCCTTATGGTTTTTGCAAGATAAAAGCAATTTGGGAATGAGCACAACAAACAAAATCTTATTAATGAAAAATTATGTATTACCAAAAATAACTTTCATAATAAACTTGCAAGTACCCGTGCATAAAAATCTGAACTGTCAAATTGCTTAATTTTGATTTTCTTGCAAAAACAATAAAAAAATTTGTTTTTTAATGTTGTTTTTCTCTTAACCTGCTTAAAACTACAATTAATGTTGGGAAAATATCGAACCAATTGTAGTGGGGCATGTTAGAAAAGATAAGCTCACTGTTTATTGTTGGTATTTTGTTTTAGCTTTGATATCGTTGCAAATAAGAGTTTAGTGAAATTCTCATTCACTTTGCAGTTTAGTTTGTATAATATCTTCAGCTTTCCTAAAGTCGTGGGAAAAGGTGTCCTGATGATCTGGCAAAGTTCAGTTATAATTTACTATCACTTAAAATTGTCAAAAACATATTGTTAGCCAGCAAAATTACTTGTATTCTATTCTTCCAAATATGAGAATGCTGCCAAGAATCCCTTGTTATCCACGAGCCCACCCTTTTGCAAACCTCTGCCTTATAATACCATAGAAACTCTCTCCTACCTTAATATTTCTATACATTTGTTACATTTGACATTCAAAGTCATTGAATAAGTATAAGTACGGAATTAAACAACCTCCTTTTTGTAAAGCATTTGCTTATCCCCTTGGTGTGTCAACAATTTTTTTTTCTCTTTTTTTCTGCCACTTAAATTTTAAGTGCATGACTGAAGCATCAACATATTTAAGTGTATGTTCAAATGTCTATAGGACTCACAGTTCTTCAAATTAGGAATAAAAAAGAAAAAACTAAAGGGTGTTGCAGGTCTTTTCCAAGGAAAAATAAACAAACAAAATGAAGTTTTTTTTCAGCCAGCGTCATTAAACAAGAGCTTGTAAGGGCATAAACTGCTTTGTAAGATCAATGTTTTTCAGAAAAGATTATGTTCACTTGAAACTTACGAGTGTTGCATTATGAGAGAAGGAAAATGAATTCGCATTTCAAATCCATAAGGGATTCTTACAAACAGAATACAGAAATAAAAAAAACGGCTATTAGAGTCTTAAGTTTTGATATTGTTAAAACAACATTTCAATCTATAAATGTAAAAATAGTTTAAGAAATATTTATAACAAATGCACAGGATTTTCTGCCAACTCCTCCATTTCCACCTGTTTTTAACTTATTTCTTGCCAATTTCTACTCTAATTATTTATTGGTAATCTTTAACTTATTCATTAGAAAATATTATTTATTCTTTATTATGAAATAAACTACACATGATGCTTCATCAGCGTATGTCAAAATGTTTCTAATACATTTTTCAATAAAGTGTAATAAAATTTATTATATTAACTCGCTTATGCGTTTTTATATTAAATAGGGCTTATGCATTGCGTCAGTGGTAATTTGAAACGGAAGACCAGAGCTTACAGAATCAGTGGGTGCTATTAACGGAGCGCTTTTAAAGCATTTCCAAGCAGCAGAATTCTTTGAGAAGAAAAGAAATTCGATACCACATGAGATCCGTAAAAGTCAACATTAGGGTATGATTTTGAACCCACTGAGGGGAAGTTCGGCCTGCTTTTGGCAGTGTAGGCTAAATAGCTTCAGCTTCCCAGCAACGGAAGAGCGTACAGGTTTCCACCGAGATCCTTACGGCTTAAAGTTTCTCCCTTTGTAGGTATTTAAACATATTGGCGTGATAGACGGATTGAGTACACCCGGTGAGTACACAACTCTGAGGTAGGGCCGACTAGGCAGGTGCCAACGCTATTTTTAGATATATATGTAAAAATTCTTTTGTATTCACGCTTAAAATTTATCAACAAATTCCGAATTTTTAAGTTACACACCTAATATGTCTTCAGATTTTTATATCGTTATTATTGCTACTGATTTCTTTATCATTTGTTTGTATTTTTATAATAAATTTGCTTAACTTTTTGTTTATTTGTATTCAGACTTTTTGAAATTAAATTCTTAAAAAAATAGTAAGAATTATTTATTATGTTTGCGTTACTTATATTTCTTAAATTCTTCTTTTTTATTGGTTTTTCTTTGCTTAAATATGCAAACTTTTTCACATCAAATTGTTTTGACATATGTTGCTTTCAGCAAAGCTTTTAACAAATTTGCTAAACACATTTGTGTTTGTACTTCGAAATCATAAAAAGAACACAAAGTCTCAAAAGTTTGTGAAGAACTCAACCTTTTGATCAGTTTGAAAATTAATATTTAAAAAAAAATGTTGGAAACAGTTAGAGGTTTGTATTTATTTATTAAAAAAAAAATCGTGTTACATTGTTGCCAGAAGATACATGGAATGTCTTAAAATTTCCTAGAACATTTTCTTTTTTTTTAGAAAAATATTTCTTTTATTTAATTTAAATAGATTTTCTTCCTTCTGGTAAATAATACTTATATGTACTTGTCAACTACATTTGTTTCTTTGGTTATCTTTTCTGAAATAACTACTTCCCTTCCTTTTATCTGGCCCTGATTCCACTCTGTCATTGACATAAGTTTGTCAAAGGATCTTTAAAAGATATTTTTTTTAAAGTTAAATGTTAGATGAAACATCAGTTCTTAAGGGCGGCCAAAGAAATCTTGGAAAGTGAATCTTGTTTTTCGAGTTTCCACTAAGTTGAACAAGTGCAAGTAAAAAAGAAACAATGTGGCCAATAACTTAAGAAAGATGGCAGCAAAAGATTTTTTTTTCTAGAAATAAAAGTAAAGAAAATTTAAATGGAAAAACATTTTTGCAAACAAAAAAGGAAGCATCATATGGAGCGTAAAAGTGTTATTGGATTGTTGGGCATAAAAATAATTTAGAAAATATTTATTAAACAACTTTACTTCGTAATCTAAGTTCAATATCAATCATACGCCTCCTTTACTTATCATAATTAATAATATTCACACGCCTCTCTTAAACTTACTTCAAGTATTAAAAATGTTTTAACATTTATTATAGGTTTTCTACTCTTTTGCACTATTTATTATCTAAAATTTTTTATTTAACATTTTTTTTCTTCTCTGCCTCAAAAAACATGTGGAAACTTTGTATAAAATATGCAAAGAAGAAAAAACTTTTTCACACACATTAATCATGCAAAATTTATTTGGTTACTGTACGCAAATTGCTATTAAATATATGTATTTTTTGCATTAAATATGTATATGAACATATTTTTTTGCTTTAGTTATTTTACCAAGCAACACATGTTTCCAAAAGCTCACAGAGAAAACAAAGAGGAAAAACTCAAGCCAGGTGCTGTTCTAACTGCTCTTACCCAAAGGACACTATGATAAATATTTATTTTTATATATAAACAACAAACTTTTTTACACATATTCGTACAAAAAAATTTTGTAATTTAATACTACAAATAATTTAAAAATAAAAATACTATAAAATATAAAGTAGACTATAGAAGAGGATATAGAAAAGACTTTAGTGTATACAATGATTTAGACTACAAATAGTCTATACCGTATAGAAAAGATAATGGAAAATAATAAAAAATAAGATAAGATATTTAGAATAAAGAATAGACTGCAGAATAGGCTATAGAATAGACTATGCAAAAGGCTTTAAACTGAACTATAATATAAACTATTGAAGAGGCTGGAATGACAATGGATTTGTTTGTTCTCTATAGATTCATAAACTACTTAATCGATTTTTCTGAAATTTTAGCAGCCATTTCTTGATTTCCATGCTTTATTCATCGTTGCCTGGCTTTAATTCGTATGGTACCGATCTTTATGCTCTTGAAAAAATTTTTATGCCTGCAAACGTTTTATAATAGCCGATTGAATATGACAAAAGTCCTTAGTGCATTTTGCCTTTTGATTAATTATATATGAACTTTTATGACTGTCTTTGTATTTCATGTCATAATCTCCGTTTCTGATCTACGCAAACCATCTTTTGCAAGTTGTATACGATATAACATTTATAGGATAATTGGTGTGCAAACTTGATATGCTTCAACTGCACTTTTTTAAATTGAAGAAGTTAAGAAACACAACCCCCTTATAGTGCACAAAATTTGACTTATTGATGTTTAAAATATTAAATGATTAAGAAAACATGTGTAAAGGTGCTTAAACACGATCTGTTTAGCAGGGTACTTGTCAAATTTCCCACTGCAAAATCATACATGTCGTTTTAACGCAAAAAAAATTTCCTTCTCTAAATGTCATATAGAATTAGCAGTGTAAAATTTTGCAATTAGAGCGTGTACTATTTTGATCTGACAAACCATCTGACAACAGCTGTTTTGCAAGTCACTTGTGTGTGACAGCATATTTATATCAATTTTTATTTATTTATTTACACATATTCTTTTAAAAAAAAAACAACAATTTTAATTAACTGAAATAAAATTAAAATTGAATAAAAAAGAAATATGTAAATAATTTGCTGTTATGAACGGTTTAAGGTTATGTCAGATGAAACCAAAAACGAACGTGTGAAAGCAAAAATTATAAACTCCCTGTATTTGTCAATTTTGTATGGATTTTTTATTCGACAAACCCACTGCAAAATACAGATCGTGTAAAAGCACCTTAAGTAATACGCCATCTGTAGTGGATCTCGCATTTTTATATTATACACCGAATAATTTTCTTAAACTATTGCTTTGTGTTCATTATATGCTCTTTATACTTCTTTAGAATTTTCTTTAAATTAGTCTATTAAAAATAGATGCAATAACTTTTTTTTAGTTTTTTGAAAACTATTACTTTATAAATAATAAATTTATTTTTGGTAATACTTGCTGCACTTTATTAGAGAATAGTTCTATAGAGATAACAAAAGTCACATAATTCAAAGCCAAACAGGTTGCCCAGATTATAAAATTAAAGTCTATAATACAATTATTTTAAGTTTATAAAATCCAGGTGAAAATATTTAAAACAAAAAAAATATATTTCTAATTACAATTCTCTAAATTTTACATAAGTTAGACAAAAGTTATATTTTGTGGCTGGGTTTAGCTCTTTTCTCCCTTTAAAACTTTATTTCTGCAAAGTTTAGATAACACATTTTTTGTTCTCGAAAAAAGTTTTTAAATAAAAAACTTTCATAAAATCCAATGACCATAAACACCTTAAAGCAACAGCAGGTGTTACTCGTGTATGGTATTGATTTCAATTTTCTTACGGTCTGCTTAAAATCAACTTATTAATATTCATAACTTGACAAATAAATAAAAGAGACACAAAAAAAATCAAAAATATCAGCAGAAAATATAAAATCTTATTTGAAAAGGAAATTCAAAAAAACATAAATTTTATAAAATTAAAAGAAAAGTAGAAGGAAAATAATATTATAAAAAGAAAGCATATTAAAGGGGGGAAATATGGGAACGAAATTTAAGGATCTTAGAATTTAGTAAAAAAAAAAGCAAATTGGATCAAAAAAAATTATCTGTAACCAAGATTTATTCCTGTAATTGCCGAAAACCAAGTCTTGCAAATGTAAATTGGAAAAAAAAATACTTCAAGGAAAAAAATGTTTTAGTAAAATAAAGTAGAACTTTAAATAAATTCTAAACAATATACCAACAATACTTTAGCAATTAAATTGATTACATTTGAAGTATACTTACTTCATTTACATTAACTCTTTATGATATTTAAAGCAAAACATACTTTTACGAGAAAACAAATTCAACAAAAATAATTGAAACTATTTTAGAAAGAATTTTTAGGAATATAATTGAATTTTGCAATTGAGATGGTCATTGTAGGAAGTTTAATTTGAATTAAAAAAATATAAAGTATACTTTAAGGAAAATATAGGAAGAAGCCTTTATTTTAAAAATTAAAATTTTACAGATTAAAATCCTGTTTACAGATGTCTAATTTATTGACGGAACTAGTTTACACGTTTTTTTTTTCCTTTTTTTCAAGTTAAGCGGTTTTAAAGCACTCAAAAATGTTTTTCAAAATATGCCATTATATTTTCTAGAACTAACTCTAAGATTTATTTTTTTATAAGCTTTTCATATTGAATACATAATATCTTCTAATACCAGTTTTTTAAAACTATCATTTCTTGTACTTAAAATTCTAGTCCAAATGTCGATATTCATTTCAAATTTAATTTTCTCCCAAGGGAATTTCTTTGAAAAGGAATAAAAAATATACATTGATGAAATATTTGCTCTTAAACATGAACAAATTTGTCCTATAACGAAAACCTGCCTTCGTTATATACATTACAAATTTATAAAGCATACTTTAAGGTAGTACACTTTTCTTATTATACTTATAGGATTGTCTTGTGAAAATCATATCATTTTAAAAGATTGGATATTATCAAAAAGTAATTTCAATTTTTGGGAATACAAAATTTTAATTTCAAAAGATTTTGTTATTCGTGCTTAATTCCCAGTTTTTATTATTGATAAAAACACTTGAAATTTATTGTTGATGGGATAAGCTATTCCTATGCGCATTTCACTGGTTGCTTAGGCCAGATCATCAGGAAACTTCATCCATAACGTTTTAGAAAAACTAAAGATATTAAACCAAATAAAACTGTTAAGCGTATAAGACTTATAGCAACAGTTCTACTTGTAATAATATCAAAGCTTAAACAAAACACATCAACAATAAACAGTGGGTTTATATCATCTTACATTCCCCACTACAATTAGTTGAAATTCTCTCAACATTAATTGTAGTTGTAAGTAGGTTAAGAAAAACAAAATAAAAACAACAACAACAACTTTACAAAAGATGTTGACAATTAAGTGTTTTTTTTTTAGGCCGTGCACTGCCTGTTTATTATCAAAAAGTAATTTCAATTTTTGGGAATACAAAATTTTAATTTCAAAAGATTTTGTTATTCGTGCTTAATTCCCAGTTTTTATTATTGATAAAAACACTTGAAATTTATTGTTGATGGGATAAGCTATTCCTATGCGCATTTCACTGGTTGCTTAGGCCAGATCATCAGGAAACTTCATCCATAACGTTTTAGAATTGGATTGGATAGAATTGGATATTTTATTTCTTTTCTCTTTCGAAATTTGAGCTATCATGGTAGCCGTCATCATTTCAACACACAATAAGTCTATAATCTTAACAATAAAATCACCGAAAGAATTTCAATGAAGTGTTTGCTGTTGCCTCACACAGTCTTCAGGCTGCATTTATTTTCTTGTTAAAAAAGAAAACAAAAATAAAAAAATAAGGCCAATTGTAAATAAACTACAACAAAAATCAATTTTAAACTAACAATTGACTTTCAGAGACGTGTTGTTTTCAACTTTTCGTTTAAGTAAAAAAACAAAAGTCTAATAAATCCTTAGGGCTAAGCGATGGAACTTTAAAAATTAATATGTCTGTGTTATTGAGTAAAAACACGAAATGGCTAACAATTTGTTAAGGTCGTTAATATAAATTTTAAGAAGCCAATCATTGTTAACCAATACAGGATTTTTGTTCTATAAGATATTAAGAAGGAACATGTCAAAGAACTTTGAAACATTTTTTTATTCAGCCTATCTTAAATACATCTTCTTCAAGGAAACTTAAAAATATATTCTTTACGAAAAAGGCAGCAACAAATAAAGTACATTTATTGGGTAAAAAAAGGGTACAAAATCGTACTGTACTGTAATCGTACGGAAATGATTTTATCGACCCAGGACAAAGCACACATGAGAATTGATGTATGTATATTTAATAAAAAGAATACCTTTAAATTAAAATTTTACAACAATATACAGTTCCTCAAAGACACACACATGATTTTTTTCATAGCACGTATTTGCGGGGAAAATGTAACAAAATACAACTTATGATTTTTTCAATGAAAATAAAATAACATAAGACATTTAAAGTTTTTGATATTACAAATATATTTCTTACTTATAGCAGTCTTTAAGCAAAAGAGATCTGTGTATTTGAATAATACATGCATATGAACACAAAATACTAGCCTGGACAAAATCGAATATTTAAAAATATGATACAGTAGTTTTCACCTGGTGACCTTTTAAGAGGATTTTTAAAGTTTTATTTGGTTTTTTTTTAGTTTTTCAATACAAACTTGTATTTTTGAGCATTAATTCTCAATGTCATTGTATGTATGTCTAGTTCAGTTTATCGTTATTTTATGGTTTTAGTGTAACAATTGCTACAATTTTTAATGAACATATCATAAGCAGACAAGGACATTGGAATTTGCAATAATAATTTAACATACAAACTCAATATAATAAAAATTTTTTTTATTAAAATTTTAATAAATGAAAATGATTGATTGCATAAGAACTCAATCAGTTCATAAAAGCATTTTTTTTTAATGCAATTTTTATGGTTTTGACAAAAACACAAAATTTGATTATGGATGTAAATTTTTTTTGTTAATTGATTATAGAGTGCTTAAAAAATGTTTTTAATGATGGATTAAAAGTCTTTAAAAGGTTTTGTTAAAACAGATGCACTATTTTCGAAATAAATCTAATAACCAACCAGGAGTTTACGACAATGATGTGATATCTAAATTACGTTTGGACGCAGATAGCTTACTTACTTAAGATTGGATAGAGTGCAGTTGCCCTGCTAACAGCAGGGGCCGGGTACTCACGGATGAGATTAATGCACGTTACTTCTCTTTCCCTGTCATCGAAACTGGCACAAGACGCCTTGTCTTTAGTCCACATTAAGGGTATTGTCTATGTTATTGATTATAGTTTTGTCTACACACAGAAAAAATTAAAAATTGTTTCTAATCACCAAATTCATACCAATATAATAGAATCAAGCATCCCATTTGTTGATTTTGCATCTATTATCAAAATGATTATATTAATAACAAATAATTGTAAAAATTTAATATTTTGATTATTTTATTTTTCCATAAATGATATTTTTAATTTTAATTAAAAAAATGATCAGAAAAGTTTGCCGTTTCAAACAATGGGGGTGTGCTGGAAATCGCAAACGCAAAACGCAAGAATTTGGAGGCTGTTTTTAATACACTTTTAATCTAATTTTTATAATTTTTGCTATTAAATTCTGTTTAATAGAGAAATGTTTGTATAATATTTGTCATAAAATTCCTTTATTTCAGAAACCTTACTAAAAAACGACTTTAAAAATTCTTGCGTTTGCGATTTCCAGCTCACCCCTGAATATGTTGATTGATTTTAAAAATTTCCAACAACAATTTCACAAGTTTAAATAATTTTATTTTAAATAAAATATTTATTTGTTATTTAATTAATATTTTAAATTTAAAATTTATTTCAAAACAACTAAAATGTTAAAAAAATCAAAATTATATTTTTAATTTTCTTTCAACAATAAAAAATAATTGATTTAAATAATTATCTATCACATTAATTAAATTAAAATAATAATAACTGAAGTAAAAAAATCGTAAAAGTTTGCTGGTAAAAATTTACAATTTTTGGCCATTGTTGTTCAGATCAGATTTTTTTGATTGAAAAAATGGAAAATTGGACTCATGTTGAATGTCTTTATTATAATTTAAAAATGTAATTTTGTACATATTTGTCGTGTCAAAAAAAAGTAAAACAGCCTGTCATCTTATTATTACGTCGTTAATGGAAATAGATGATGTATATGAAAACACATAATGGTAAATGGAAAAAGCTTTAAAAATTGCTATGGTTTAACTTTTAAACCTGATTGTGCACACTTGGTTTACGGTTGTTTAAATTGCAGCTTTTAGTGTTAATACTTTTCCTTGTGTTTGTTGTAAAAAAATGCATTCTTCCATTTTTTCAATCAAATAAAATCTGAACTGAATACCGTTATTGTGAAAAATATTCTGCAACTTAAATTTTGAATGCCAAACAGGGTGCAGGAAATGAGTGGTGCTTTTGACTTATCCATTCTTCTGCTATCTACATTTCTTGACTAATTAGTTGCAAATGAAGCGGAGTCACTTTGTACAGCATTTAGATCTTTTTGAACTTTGAGTAACATTTGTTTGAGATTCAAAGCTTCTTTATACAACTGAACGTTATATAAAATTCTATGAATGTCATTGTCAAAATCATTTATATGTTCCGATCATATTTGGGCATAAAAGTTCAACTGTGCATCACTTGGCAGTTGAGGCATATATGTAAGGACTTATTTAAGTCCTTGCTTTTCTTTTAACCATCCATGCATTTGATGATGATCCATAAAAAAGTATTGAAGATTTTCTTGCTAAAGAGCTGAGTTGACAACATTGCTTAGACCAATTATCATACCATTACACGAAAAACAACAAAACCCAATAAAACCCAACTTAACCCAATAAAACTTTCAAAAAACCCGGGTTTTTGCCAGCCCTAATTTAAAGCAATAACGATGCATGTTTATTTTATACGAAACGTGTCTGTATTTTTTTCAAATATTACTTTTATTTTACAAGCTCTTGCAGTTTTCCAAATATTACATGAACGCCCGTACTTGGCACGTTTGAATGGAACACGAGAATGTTATTACGTGATATTATTAGAAAATTATCAGGATGCTTGACTAGAGATTAGTTAGTGGCATAAAGAGTTTTTTTCAGATAAAGAAATGAATAGACAAATATTTTGTAGCTTATTAAAAGGAAAAGAAATCGATATTTCTTGAAAATATTTCAACTTAATCATCAAGTTTGTATTCTAACATTTAAATGATTATTGTGAAACATTTCAACACTTCTTTTAAATTATTTTTAATTTTTTTTTCAAGACATTATTTGATGTTTTTTATCTTTATGTTGCAAAAATTCACAAGCATTAGCTGAAGAAAATTAAATTGACATTTCTTTTATAAATCCAATTTATTTGTAATCTAAAAACGAAATCAAATATTTATTATATTTTCATTTTTATTAAATTTGATTTAAAATTAAAATGAGTTCAGGGTAATTCCTTTATTATTACCGAATATAAAAATTTTTTTATAATAATCGCAATTTGAATCGCAAAGAAAAGTCACACAGTTATTAAACGTATTCGACACGAAAGTAATATTTAAGGTAATAAGAAAGAATTCTTAAAAATCCATTAAAATGGAGTAAAAATATTATTCTTAGAATGACTTTGCTTAATATGAAATATATATATATATTAAAATTAACGTTTATATTTAACAATATTACACACACGCATAATTTCAAATTCGTTAATGTAACAAAAAATAAATTGACATTTTTCCATAAACAAAAATCTAAAAGTATGCAAAGCAAAACACGTAAACACAACATCCTTCCGCTCTCTGTCTTAGTTTCTCCAAGCAAGCTTTAAAAGCAAAAAATCTTAAAGTTTTTAAGTCCCTTGTGCCTCAAATGTAAAGGATGTATTTGTCTAAATATGCTTTTTTGCCTTTTCACCAAAAAAAAAAACTATAAGAAAGAAAGAAATTAGAATTTAAATAGTCTAAAAAGTTTGACAACAAACAAGCAAATGTCAACATTACCACTCATCTCTATAACCAAGACACTTATTATGGCTTTTTGTTGGTTGGCCTCGTTATAAGCCTGTGTGTAGGTGTGTCTGCATTAGTGTTTCCTTGTATTACTTTTAAATTCGTATTTATCTGGAGTGTGCGATAAGTCCCTGGTTGACAATTGGATGAAAAGTTCATTTGCATTGCAGAAGCTTTAGGCATTTTAAATGAGTGGTCTAAATTAATAGTTGCTGTTGTCCCTTTAAAAAACCAGCAATATTGAAGTTTAAGAAAATATATAAAAGAACAAAAATAACCAAATAGAAATGGTAATAATTATAACGAACTGGAATAATATCCATAGTCCTTTTACGTGCATAATTCGGCCAACTTTTGTTAATTGTTAAACAAAGGTACAATAAAAATGTGTTAAACATATTTGGACCAAACATCACTACTGCTAATGATCTTTTATAGCAGCAGCCAGTTTTCTACTCCATATTTGACTCTTGCTTTGATCTTTTCCCAACTTTTTTAGAGCAGACGTGGACGAGATTTATACGTGCACTTGCATGTGGCCTTTTCTCATCGTGTTAAGGAACTTCTCTGATTTTGCAAATATGCCAGCAGCATCTGTTGAGTGGCAACAGAACGTAAAGATGATTATATCACTCTGCTAAGGTTAATCTACTTTCTAACTGATGAAATCATCCTTAATGCTTATCGTCCCTTTTTGTGGCCTCATATGATGAATTTCATGTAAAAATCGAGATGCATTGAACCCGACCCCCTCAGATATCGATGAAATTTTGTTCATAGCTAAATTTGATCAATACAAACAAACTCTCATTTTTAGAAATGACTGTTTTGCGATTTTTTGGGCGTGACACAGTGGGAACGTTTTCGAAAAAACGCGAAAATGGTCGAAAAGAGCTCCATTTAAACTACAATAACTCAGAATCGGCTAAACCGATTTCCATGATCTTGGTATCATTAAAAAGATATTTTAACAGGCTTTATGACACGTTTAAAAAAAAAAAAAGAAATACACTGTAAAAAAATTTATAACAAAAAAAATTTTAACTGACGAAAAAACCAAAAAGATCAAGGGTTTTTTTACAGTGTATTAATTTTTTAGAAAGGTTTATCCTTCATCTATACCATATCAAAAAATAAAAATGGGTTCTTTTTTAGTTTTTTTTATATAATTTTTTAAGTAGTGTCACTTCTAGTAATTGCCCTTATATTTTATAACAAAAAAAAATTGTAGGTAACGAAAAACCAAAAAAGATCAAGGATTTTTTTTACAGTGTATTACTTTTTTAGACAGGTATTTCCTTCACCTATAACATATCCAAAAAGTAAAATGGGTTCTTTTTTATTTTTTTTTTAATAATTTTTTAAGTAGTGTCACTTCTAGTAATTGCCCTTATATTTTATAAAAAAAAAAATTTAGGTACCGAAAAACCAAAAAAGATCAAGGATTTTTTACAGTGTATTACTTTTTTAGAAAGGCATTTCCTTCACCTATAACATATCCAAAAAGTAAAATGGGTTCTTTTTTATTTTTTTTTTAAATAATTTTTTAAGTAGGGTCACTTCTAGTAATTGCCCTTATATTTTATAAAAAAAAAAAATTTTAGGTAACGAAAAACCAAAAAAGATCAAGGATTTTTTACAGTGTATTACTTTTTTAGAAAGGTATTTCCTTCACCTATAACATATCCAAAAAGTAAAATGGGTTCTTTTTTAGTTTTTTTTATATAATTTTTTAAGTAGTGTCACTTCTAGTCATTGCCCTTATATTTTATAAAAAAAAAAATTTAGGTAACGAAAAACCAAAAAAGATCAAGGATTTTTTACAGTGTGTTACCTTTTTAGAAAGGTATTTCCTTCACCTATAACATATCCAAAAAGTAAAATGGGTTCTTTTTTATTTTTTTTTTAAATAATTTTTTAAGTAGGGTCACTTCTAGTAATTGCCCTTATATTTTATAAAAAAAAAAAAAATTTAGGTAACGAAAAACCAAAAAAGATCAAGGATTTTTTAGAGTGTATTACTTTTTTAGACAGGTATTTCCTTCACCTATAACATATCCAAAAAGTAAAATGGGTTCTTTTTTATTTTTTTTTTAAATAACTTTTTAAGTAGTGTCACTTCTAGTAATTCCGCAAAATTCTGAATAAAAAAATCAATGTATTCTTCATAATAATTTTCTATTTTGTCATAAACATTTATAAAATAATAATAAAAAGAAATATATATAGAACAAAAAATTCATAATTCATAATTATAAACAGTTTCGAGAAGCCAAGATATCCCATTACAATTTTTACGCGTATATTTTAAAAATAAGTGAAAACGAGGCTGCAAATATAATTGAATATTTTCCAGCTGTCGCCAACATTCATTGTAGCCGTATTTGCGAAACTTGCCGGAATACACTGAGAAAAGCGCGCAGTCGTAATGAATCCAACGTGGAGCAGAATGAAGTCTCAAATTATTTACCAACAACGCCCAGCGATGAAGTTAGCGAAGAATTGAATGAACTTCCAACTTGTAATGCAAACATCGAAAGGACGGATGTCATTGAAAATATAAATGATCATATTATTCCTCATCTACCAAACCAAATGTCGCCTCTTAAAAGGAAATATATGAAACAAGATGCATACAGAAATAGAAAATCACTGCAAATTTTCGAAAATATAGCAGATTCACTTGGAGCTGATCCATTATCTGATTTGTCAGCGCAACTTGAAAACGTCAAAGCCATTTACGAAGAAATTTTGGAAAACATCAAATATCAAATAGAGAACAGCTCAAATCTTTTGGAAAAGCAAAAACTTTTATCTCTTTTACCAATCAATATGAGTCACGCAGAAATTAAAGATCGTTTTGGGGATGATATATCTCACGATTGTATCAAAAAAAGTAAAGATATCCAAAGGAATAAAACGAAGTTTGCAGATATCAATCTTTTTAAAATGAGCAGACGTAGTTTACCAACCGAAACTCTAAGCACAGTCAAGTTATTTTATGAAGATGATGAAATTAGCCGAATGATGCCTGGATCGCAAGATTCAATAACTGTTAAACAAGGAAACTTACGTGAAAAAGTTCAAAAAAGACTTTCGGTACGTATTACTAGAAGTGACACTACTTAAAAAATTATTTTAAAAAAAAATAAAAAAGAACCCATTTTACTTTTTGGATATGTTATAGGTGAAGGAAATACCTGTCTAAAAAAGTAATACACTGTAAAAAATCCTTGATCTTTTTTGGTTTTTCGTTACCTAAAATTTTTTTTTGTTATAAAATATAAGGGCAATTACTAGAAGTGACACTACTTAAAAAATTATATAAAAAAAACTAAAAAAGAACCCATTTTTATTTTTTGATATGGTATAGATGAAGGATAAACCTTTCTAAAAAATTAATACACTGTAAAAAAACCCTTGATCTTTTTGGTTTTTTCGTCAGTTAAAATTTTTTTTTGTTATAAATTTTTTTACAGTGTATTTCTTTTTTTTTTTTTAAACGTGTCATAAAGCCTGTTAAAATATCTTTTTAATGATACCAAGATCATGGAAATCGGTTTAGCCGATTCTGAGTTATTGTAGTTTAAATGGAGCTCTTTTCGACCATTTTCGCGTTTTTTCGAAAACGTTCCCACTGTGTCACGCCCAAAAAATCGCAAAACAGTCATTTCTAAAAATGAGAGTTTGTTTGTATTGATCAAATTTAGCTATGAACAAAATTTCATCGATATCTGAGGGGGTCGGGTTCAAAATTTCAGTTTTATCTCGATTTTTAAATGAAATTCATCATATGCTAATTTACCAAAGTTTTATTTTGCTCGCACAGTTTTCATTTACATCCATATCTAAAGGTTCCATTCCTGCTTAAGCTCATACAGCTATTAATATAGAGCCTAGTCTATATTCTAGGGCGCAGCCTAGTTAGTTGTCTTGTGCATAGTTTAATCTGTATTTGTACCATATATAAGTTTTTCGTTAATTTCCGAATAAAGTCAAAAACTTTATCTGCAGTCTTTTTGGTATACTTACTACTTAAAAAGTATCTGATTGTTTAGTCAAGAACTTTATTCTTTTTTTTCTTAGCTTTTTCTTCCTTTATATTTAAATACTTAATGTCGGTGTTTTTCTCCTTTTCTTTTTCACTAAAGATGTGTCTTACAACTTTTATTTAACTTTGTCCTGCTTGGCCTTTTATCGATTTTTTTTTTTTTTTTTTATAAACTTTTTGTTCTCACTAAAAGGTTATAAATTTTATTTTCGTTAAGTTTATTTAATAATTAAACTTTTTTCATTTGATTAATTGAAAATTTTATTGTCTGGACTTTGGAACTGAATAAATTTTTTTTTTTTTTTTTAAATAAAATTTTCTTAAAGTTAAGCAAATGAACAGGATTCTTAAATTTTAATTTCCAAAGACTTAAAAATTATTCTGGGAAAATGTTTCTAAGTTTCAGACATGTGAATTGAACTTAAATGAAGGTTTTAAAATTGTTAAACTGTAATATGCTCATGTGCTTAATTGAAAAGCTACTACATATTTTGATAATTAATTTGTTTTAATGTTAAGGCTGTCTTTCACTGACTTTGAACTTTTGTTTAATCCTCTTATGTTCTAAATATATGTGATTATATATGGCGTATGCGTAATATTTAGTTTGATATAGAGATTAAATTTTTTTCATACGCCTAATTTGAAAAAATTTTAAGTTTATTTAAACTTAAGTAAAGTTCTTTAGCAAATTAAGAGCTTTAAAGCATGTTAGGGATTATGTGTGTGTACTATTTAACGAATGATTATTAGTTTTAATTTTATATTGCTCTTACGTTTTTTAAATATATAATTTAAAAAGAATGTATATTTATTTTAATCTTTACTAAACTTTTGCTTAACAGTTTTATTTCATTTAAAAAGTTTTGGTTTTTTAGTTATTTATACATCTTGATTTAAAACTCATTTAACTATCAGCCTGTCATTTGAAAAGTAAATGAAAAAAATTGCAAAACTTTTTTAATCCAGAAGTCTTAGGAAAATGTTAGACCATTTTATACACTTAAATATTTATAAGTTTAAAATGTTTGCTCTATATTTTTAACTGGATAAGACTTTGTAACTGCAAAGAGTTGACAGTGCATGCAAATATTTTTTTTTCTGTATGAAAATGCAGGTTGATTAAAAATTAGAATTAAAATGGTCAGTTTAAAGTAAATTTCCAAGTCAAACCAAAAGTTTAGTGGATAAGTCGATAGTCCAGTAATAAGTCTTCTAATGAGATGTTCCACTATGTTGGCTAGTCAGTAGACCAGTTAGTTGGCTGGTCAGTACACTATTAAGCAGTATATTCAGCAGTCTAGATAGTTTTCTATTCCCCGCTTAAGTTTGTAAGCCAACGGCCCAATCAATAGTTAAGTTAGTAAAAGTATCAGTTTATTTAAATGAGTCAACAGTTCAACCGATATTCTATGCATTGGAATATTATGTGGCCTAGTCATTAGAATAATTTGTAATCTAGTCTATTGTGTAATAGTCCAACTTGTAGTCTAGTCGATAGTGCAGTAGAATGGCTGATAGACTAGTCAATAACTTAGTTACCAGCCAAACCCGCAATCTAATTAGTTAACTAAGCATAAGTAAAACCAAAAGATTCTTTTAACTAATAAACATTTAAATTTTTTTATATCAACTACGGCCGTTTGCAAAAGTGTACTGTGGAGTTTTTCCTATTCATCATAATTTAATTATAAAAATTACTTTCCTAAATGTTTTAATACCATAAAGTTTAAATAATATTTAAATTCAATTACCTAAAAAAATAAAATTTTTTAATAGAAAAACTTTGTAACAAGCCTAAAAAAACCCCGCAAACATTTCAAAGCAAATGTGTAGTATGAACTTTTAAAACAAAACTTAAGAACAAATTTTTTTATTTTAGTTTAATTTAATTTCCAATCCAATTCGAAAGGAATATTAAAACTAACCCTAAGGAAATACTGCATATATGTAAGTAGTTCTAAAATAATGAATTTATTCTTTTCGACCATTTTAAAAAACTTTTTGAATTTATAATCCTTATATGCTTTTTTAAAGCAGAAATTTTTCATTATTATGAACTAGTCTGGCAAAAAGGCATGTGTGATAAAGTTCTGTGTGAGAAAAAGAGAAACTGCTAGTATGTGTGTGTGTGTGTGTGTAAACACTTGAAAATATTTGCCTGTGTTTATAAATTCATAAGTGGAAGTTTAGTAACATTAAATGAAGAGTAGATTGTAAAATAACTATTTAATGGATCACAGTGGTGTGTTTAAAAGTCTTGTTAAATTTGCATATAAGCTAAATTTATTTCCAAATGGTAGTAAGTTAACTAAACTGGAAATGTTTAAAGGGCAAAAATTAAAAAACTCTGTAAATTTTGAAAAAATCTTCCAAACATTTTCAATCGAATACAAGAGCTGGCAATCAAACATTTACGTTAAGAATTTAAAATGTCAGTATCTGGCTTAAACAAACTAATTTTTTTAAGATTCCCAGTGGTTTCATTTTCTTGTTTGTGTTGTCTTCCATTTTGTTCTTATTTTGATATCAACCCAATATTAATTGATAAAACTTTATTTATTAAAAAAAAAAAACTAAAAACTGGTTAGAAACAAATTTTCGTAAGTTTCAATTAATTTTTTTAAATGCAGAGTAAGAAAGCAAATCAAAAAAGAGAAGTAGAAAAGGGATCTAATAATATTAAAAAATAAATTTTAAAAAAATTCTAGTAAAATACAAAGAAGAAAAAATTTTACAATAAAACCAACTATTTTAAGTAAGAAAGACAGAAAGAAAACAATGCAAACATATGAAAATTTAAGTTAATTAAAGAAATTAAATCTTAAGTAGGTAGAAATTTGTAAGCCGATTATGGCACATAGGCTAGGTTACTGAAATTGAATAAATAAATAAAAAAATATAATTGAACACCACAATATGGCTGAGTACTGTTCAATACAACTGACAAACACTTTAGGTTCTTTGCTATAAATTACAGTTAAGTTCAAGAAAATCGAATAATATATCTAAAAACAGCACATATTTTCGCACACACACACGCTTATAACTAAATTTTAATTGAACTCCCTATTTTTAAGTACTTACAACAGCAACAACAATAAAAATCAATTTTGTTAATAAAACCAATAACAAAACAAAATATTTCCCTTAATCAAACATAACAGCAAGTACACACAATTTAACTAACACTGTAAAAAAAGAAACCGTTTTTAAAAAAACAACAAAACACGCAGGCCTACACACATTCATGTTCTGTTTAAAAGAAATTCGTCTCTTAGTTTTTTTTTTTTTTGTAATTCCCTAAGCTAATCCCGCGAAGCTCTACGCTTGTCTGCAGGAACATAACCAGAGTCTCTGGCGAGAGTCGAACCTGCAACCCCGGCGCTGATAGACTAGCTCACTACCAGCTAGCCAACTGGGGCACTCAAAGTGATTGATGTTACGAAAAATTTTTAAAAAAGTTGTTAAGAAAACACACACGAACACAAACTTACCTGCTCTACTAGAACAATGTTGTCAGGAAACTGTTTAAAAATAATTTAACTAAATAATATGTTTAAATAAAATTTCTTTTTTTTGCGAAATTACCCAAATCCCCGCTCTCCAATATTTGTCACCAAATTAATGTGTAAGTACCCAATTTGTAGACAATTTCCTTTGTCTGGCAGCACTGTTCAAAGGAGGACTTTTTATTTTGAAAGAAACATTAAGAAAAAATAATAAAAGAGAACAGAGAAACAATCATTTGAACCTAAACTTTGTTTTTACTTACAGAATATTTTTGCGTTTTCCTATATATTGTTATTTTGTTTTTATTTTTTATAAAAATCCTTTTTTTATTGAACAACCATTCTATTGCCAGCAAAATTTATGACTTTTCAAAACTATTTAATATTGAAAAATTTAATTGTTTTTTCCACATAGAATTGTAGACGTTGTTGAATGTGTGCGGTTGACTTTTTCACCGCACTGTAGTGTGGCTTGTAAGGGTTTGTTGTTGTTGAAAATAAATATGCTTTGGATTTTTTTTATATGCCTAATTTTTATGGGTTAATTTCCTCTAAATATAAAAAAACTGGTGAGAAATAATGTAATCAATATTTTTTAAAAATGCAACAAGTATTGGGGTACTTTATCAAGTAAGACAGTTAGCTTAGTAGCGGTTAGGGAATGAAGAACGAGTTATGCCTGAAAAGGTACACTTAATGCAGCCAACTAGTTAAGGAGCCTTTGGTTCTTGTTGTACGTTGTCTCTTTAATAAATTATTTATTATAACTTTAATATTTTAATCAAGTTTTTCTTTCATACACTAAATTTGCAAATAAAATTTAAATAAGAAAACCCCATCAATTTATTTTAAAACTTCTTACAAATTGTATTTTTCTATGTTGTGGTTTTTGGCTTTTTTAATTCATATGATGCAAACTGTATTTGTTTTTCATTTAAAGAAATATTTACGTTTTTTAAGTCTTTATTTGAATAATTAGTATTATTGTAGTACGTTTTTCTACAATCTGATTAAATTGTGGTTTAAATTTTCATTAAGATTATTCTTAAATTATATAAATAACTAGTAAAGATGAAGCTGAAATGTAAAATTATATAAAAGAAAATCCCATTTTAAATACATCAAGTCAAGTGTAAAATAAACGAGACAAACAAGAATTTAGGTTAAGTAATTTACAGTTCACCAGAAACCTGTCAAAATGACATTTAGTGAAACTAAACTAGATTTAGAGCTAATGCCAGGAATGCTAGAGTTCAAAAGAGTTAGGTAGAGTACGAGTCTGGAGTGAAGTTATGCTAGGAACACAACTGGCGGGATCACCACGAATTCCGATCAACTCAATGAATTTTTTATATATAAAACTCACTGTGTAAATTCGTTGCATGAAGCGGAATGAGGCCATCTGGTACTGAGTTAAAGTAGAGTTAAAGTAAATATTGAGTAAAGTTAGAGTAGAGTTATAGAAGAGTTAGAGTTAGGTTAGAATAGAGTTATAGTAGAGTTCGGAAATAGTAAGAATAGAGTAAAGGCTCAGTTAGTTGAGAGTAACAGTAACGTTGCAAATCAGCTGCTTCATTTCGTTGTATGTAAAGCAATTAGAACGATTATAGTTAGCAGTAAGATGTAACGTCTCAATCTGTAAGGAATAGATTGGTCTTACTTACTTTACGGTGAGGTTAGGTTACTGTTTCTCTCAGCTAACTAAGCCTTAAGAATAGAGTTTAATTTCAGCAAAAGTAGAGTAAGTGTAGAGTGAAAGTGTAATGTATATATCAAGCTTCTTGTTCCCTGTAAATCTAAGTAGATATTTTATTTGTTTGTTTTAAAATGATAGAAGTTTTGCAATTTACTTTAAAAAGATTTATTACAAAATTAAGCTTTTTTATTAAGCTGCTTAAAATATTTAGTTTTTAACTATCATGAGGTTTTCTGAAGCAGTTAAGATATGGCTGTTTTACAAAATAAATAAGCAATTTACTTAAAAACAAATGTGTCGTTTAGATTTTGTTAAAAGCACAAACTCTTCTTATAAGACATTTTGTTCGAAAATTTTCTAAGCTTCGGCCTTAAGTTTACTTTACAACCTTAAATCTTTTACTGTAACTTTCTTCAAATAGCTTTTAATGCAAATATTTTATCTCCGAATTTATTTTCTTTTATTTATACTAGAAATTTTGTTAATTTTA
Source organism: Pollenia griseotomentosa (assembly GCA_963931875.1). Classification (NCBI taxonomy): domain Eukaryota; kingdom Metazoa; phylum Arthropoda; class Insecta; order Diptera; family Polleniidae; genus Pollenia; species Pollenia griseotomentosa. Next base: position 192,203,471 of record OZ007563.1, on the reverse strand, counting down.
TCTGTTGATTTTGTTATTGTGGCTGTATAGTAGACAATAACAGATAAGAAATATATTTGTAATAATGTGTTAATGTTTAATAGTTTCCATGTAGTAACTCTTAATACATTTATTCATGCAACATATGAGCTGACATTTTGAGTAATGAACATATAAAATACAAGACATATAACATTTCAAGTATTTTATGGAATTAAATGGGAAAATTAAGTAAAATATAATAATATTTTAAAAACTATAACAACAAAAGGGAAATGAGGGAAAAAATTATTTCTTAATCACAATTTTGTTCTATCTTAGCTATCTTCTTGAAGAATGTGTTTTTTTCCAATGTCACTATGGTTTTCAATTATTTTTAGTAAATATTTACCCCTTTAATTAGGCGTTTTATATTATTTTCCAAAATAAGCTTCTTATTTAATTTATCAGCTTCTTTAAAATATACTTATGTGTTGACATTATATCAAGGCTATCTAAATACTGATTTTTGCTAGGATTGCAAAAATATTTATTTTTTCTAGACTACGTTTTCATTTTCTTCCCTTTCTCTCTTTCTTTTCCTCAATCCTTAATTCATCATTCAAAATCACCAAAAATAAATCTTGCAACATTTGCGAAAATAAAAACACTAGTACACGTCCTCCCATGTAACTGTCTCATAGCTGTCATTTGTGGCCTGATGTTGCATAGACCGGTTAGTCCAAAGAACAAAAAAAATTATCAAAAAAACGCCGGAAGCCACATAAAACCGCAAATATAAATGAACTTTCATACATACAAATCTTTTTCTGATTTTTTATGCAACAAAAAAATATTAAAAAAAAAAGAGCAAAGATTTTTCGCCAGTCCCACCATTCATCAATCACTCTGCTTCAAACTGCTGGTTTGTTTGATTTTTGTTTTTTTTTTTCTTTTGGTGGCAAAAAACAATAAAATTCACAAAGAAATACATTTTATTTAAAAACAAAAAAAGAATTGTTTAACAAATTGTGCAGAATTTACATAAATGTCTGCAATTTTAATGAAGCAAATAAATAAAATCAACAACTGGCTTTCGAACGAAACCAAAAAGCGCTTACAATGAGGGAATTACGTTAATGTAAGAAACAACAACTACTTGATTACATTTAAAAATTATATGCAAATTAAAAAACAATGTTTAAATTTATTACTCGTAACACAAATTTCTAATTGTAGTTTAATTACCTTCCCGTCTCTTCCACTTTAGTAAACGAATTAAATTGTTAAAATTTTATTCAATGCACATTATTGTGTATGCTATACAACAATTATCTTTACCTTTCCTTCTTGGTTCTCTTTTCATCCATTTATCTTTCACATGAAGTGCCACTTACACTTCTTATTACTTTTCTTCAGCATAATTAATATTTTAAAATCAGCACCAAAAGGTATTCCAAAAGAAAATGAATTTTTTTTAAATGTAGTATATAATCTATATTTAATGTTAAAAGAAAACGCAGGAAGAATGAAAGTAATTTGTGGCATGTATAATTAGTTACCTGCCAGGTGTTGCGTAATTAAATATACAAAAACAGTTGTAGTAACAAAAAGAACTTGTCTAAGGCAACCATTTTGAGACGAATAGATCTCCTTTAACAATAAAAATTAGTTGGAGTAGATTAAGAATAGAGTTAGAGTAGAATTAGAATTGAGTAGAGTTAGATTAAGAGTCGGAGTAGAGTAGAGTTAGAGTTAGAGTGAAGTAGAAGTAGAGTTAGTATTGAAATAGAATAAAGTTGGAGAATGTAAGAGTAGAATTGGGTAAACCTGGGTCAAAATTTAATTTAAAAAAGTGTTAGAGTTGACTAAGAGTCTAGGGGTGTCATGGAAATCGAAAACGTAAAACGAAAGAATTTGGAAGTTATTTTTAGTAAATTTTTAATCTAATTTTTAAAATTTTTGTTAAAGAATTATGTTTAATGGAGCAATATTTGTATAATAATTGTCATAAAATTCTTTTATTACAGAAATCTTATTGAAAAGCGACTATTAAAATTCTGCTTAAGTTAAGGTGAAGCTAGAACAAAAGCCAATTAAGTTCGAACAATCACCATTTAGTCAAAGTAGCGCTATTTTAACCTGATATTATCCAATGAAAAACAAAATGTTTCGTTAATGATTTTTCATAAAAAAAATTCATAATTTATCTCACGTTTATATTAATGCTTTACTTTATTGATAAGTCCCATTAATTCCAAACTCCCTAGAGTATGCTTACTTATTTTTTTAATATTTATAATTCTGGTAGGTCATTATATCCTTGATATGTTCTTTAATTTTTTTTTTTATTTTTTTTTTTTTTGCTACACACTTTATAGTACCTAGAAATTTATTTTAATCCATTAATTAAATGTCGTTTCTTCGTTATTACATGGCCACAAAAGCCCCCATCATAAGGGTTTTCCAGAAAGTAAAAACAAACCAAATGTTACTGTTTTGTAATCTCAGTACAGCGACAGGATAAAAAAAAGGATTCAGAACATGTGCGGAAAGCATAAATAAAAAATTAAATTGTATCAGGAAAGGATAGCCAAATAAATTGACTCTTTTACCTCTATTCCATAATAAAATTTTAAAATACTTAAATTTGTTTAAATGTGTGTATGTGTGTCTTTTATTTGGTTTTTTATCAATATTCTAATTGAAAATCGATACCAAAAAAAGAGGGGCGCTTATTATGTGTGTAGCACATAAAAAGCAGAAATCCTATAAACTATTTATGTATGCATATATGTTTATTATGAACCCTTGTGAAATTCGAAGTCGTAGCCATGTCCTGAATTTTTATTTAAATTCATTATTGCAGAAAACTTTTCTGTAAAATTATTTAACTAAATAAATAGTATCAAAGTTTATGGCTTCTGAAACTCAAGAAGTGATTAAAATTTGAATAATGTTAAAAAAAAAAATTTTCAAGGACGTATATTTAAGTTATGTTCCTCATACAAAAATTTCTTTTAGAACTTTATTTTATTTAAATTTCAATTCAGTTGTTATTTCGTGACAACTCAACAACTTCACAAATAATGAGATTTCATCACCTGAATGAAATATGTGAATCCTTATGCAGCAAACCATAGAAGTAAGAACATTAGATCAAAATATTTCCAAAAAAAAAACAACAAAAATTTAACGAGTTATTGTTCCTTCTTCTTAAAACCAATAGCTTATTTTTTCCAAACTATTGTATTGTTCTTTGTGATTGTCATAAACTTGTGTATAATATTTTACTACATAGTTCCACAAAATGCTGTTGATATATTTACGGCAGTAGTTCATTTCTGCTAGTGAAGAAAAGAGTAAGCAATAAATTTTGCTAAAGAAATGGAGAAAAAAATATAATTTAGTGTAAGTGAAATGTACAACAAAACAATTTTCAGTTTATTTAACAAATGTCCATAAGTCATTTAACAATAGAGACAGAGATAACATTTATTTATAACAATGAAAAGAGATCAGGTTGCTGTAGATTTGTATTCCAGGAGCTGTCAGTATTTTGTAAGAGTTATGAGTTTTCAATGGAAACGATAGTCAAGGTAGTAAAAACTTTAGATTAAATTTATAGATTCTCTTGCAATTTTGAACATTTATTATATTATTTTAACAATTTTTTTATTTGTTTTATTTAAACAAAGTTTGTACTAGGACGTATAAGTCATATTATTGCTTATACGCATACCTTTCGAAAAATACAAAAACTTAAACATGTTGCACCCTAAAGTATGCTTCGAAATAATAAAAAGTATGCTTCAAATAGTGGTTTTTTAACTGCATTAATCCTGTCTTTAAATTTTGTTTGCTTTCAAACAGTTAACAAAACTTTTTGTATAGCACACTTTTAAACTTTATTAATAATAAACATTAGTAGCATACTTTAAGCAGAATTTCATGTTCTTTTTCATCGTATGCTTTATAATTTTTTTAACTTTTGTAGCTGCTTCTTATGAAAATTTCGCCCAACATCTAACAAAACTTTAGTCCTTCAATGGCAATTTATTGAAGCATAGAATTTTCGGTCTGACAACTTTATTGCAAGAGAACCATTGAAAATAAATTTTAAAAAATTTTTAAAAAAAAAATGTTACAAAGGCGAGCAGGAAAGTTTGAAGACTGCTGAGTTGTAATTAGACATAATGAAAATTAAATGAAATCAAAAATGAGAATTGAAATGAATTTTGTGAGAAAGGTAAAAGTTGACTATGAAAGACACAAATTTTATTTTTGTTTTATGAAATTTATTCAACAAATGTGTTTAGATTTTTATATTTATTGAGAAAAATTATTAAAAAGTAGTTTTAAAAACAGACTACGACTATTGTTAAAGAAATCTGGTATTATTTTGTAAGCAATATTTTGTATTATAATAAATCTTAACTTAATAAAATGTTCCTTTACTTTTGTTTATAAAATTATCATCTCAATTGAACAATTCGACTTCGTCTTGCCTACTTAGGCGTATGAGTTAAAAAAATATTAAGCATACGCTATTTAAAACTGCTTAGGTTTTAAAGAAAATAATTTAGTTAATACTTTTATTTTAGGAATCGTATTGTTATCAATAACAATTAGTTTCGAACCTTTAGATTCAGTTAAATGAAATTTAAAAAAAACATATTTATTAAAGAAATAATATTTAATTCATAATGGATTAAATTTAAACTATACCCTCTTTAAAGCAAAACTAAATATGTATGTGATAAAAGTATACAAATATGTTTTATATTTTAAGGATTTATATAAAGAAAGTCTTAAGGGAAAGCTTTTCAAATCTGCAAATGATCTTCCAAAAAGCCGTTTGTTAAATAATTTATAGCCTTTCTTCTTTCAAAATACCTTTTATTTAAAGTTGTGCCTTTAGTTTTCCCTGGGCTGCACTCCTTAACATTGTCGACAACACTTGTTCGAATATTTTGGGAATTATTTATTGTTTTTTTTTTTCGTTTTATCTTGTTCAATATTGTGGCCATAATTGTTTGCTTTTAGTTTTTTTGATGACCTTATTTTATTGCCACTTTTGCTGTTATGGTTACTTTGTTTCAATTTCCTCCCATCACATGCAACAATTATGTATTAAAAGATGTGTCATTTATGAGACAATATTTTTATAAAAAAAATACAAAGTGTTTTTTATTATTTGTACTTTTTTTTGTGTATTCTTATTTCAACAACATTGTTGAAACCAATTTATAATTTCCAAGGAGTACAACAAAATGAAAGAAAGTTAAAAGACAATAAGCCACATCTTTTTTTAAGTGTTGGTCTTAAAAATCAGAAGAAAAAGCTCGAAAATATAAATTAAATAAATAAAAAGAAACCTTTACTTCAATAATAAAATAATAATGGTGACAAAAATTTATATTAGAATATTTAAGCAAAAAGATTTAAAGGTGGCATATGAATTTTATGGCAGAGGGCTGGTATTGAATCTTAAAATGCTCTTTAGAAAAAAAAAAAGATTTATGCAAAAAAGTCTGCAGTATAAATATAAATAAAAAAACAAATAAATATCATTACCAAAATAACAAAAATTATTTACTAACAATGAGCAACAGTGGACCCGTCAAAGCAAAATTAAGTTATGAGGCCAAGTTTTGTTTATGACTTCTTTGGGCCGAATATTATCTAGATATCTGCATTTATATAAGATTTGCTTGTCATAAAGCGATTTAAGACAGACGAATGTTGGTTCATTCCTAATATCTTTTAAAGTTACCGTTATCGTGGCAAATTTGTACATCAATACCGGCATTTTAAAGGAAGTTATCGAATTAAAAGCTTTATTTGGAAGTGTTTTTGTAGGGGAGCTTTTATGAAATATGAACTGATTGCAATACAATTTGGAAAGTTAGTTTTGGTTGCAATTAAATTTTTTTGGGCCAAAGGAGCTTTTACAAACTATTAAAAATAGTTGTAGTAAAATTCAAAACTATTTTTTTTAATTGTTACAATTTATGCTTTTTTCCAAATTTTATTTTAAATCTATTTTCTACCAGTCATTGATTATTCATCCACTTCCATTAAATTGCAAAAATACCAACTAAAATTTTTTTAATTTACCTCAAATAACATAAAACTTTTTTGTGTATTTTATTTTAATGTTTTTCAACTTAATAAACGTGACTTTCTGGTCATATTTGAAAATATGTATGAAATCAAATTAAAATCTAAACATAATTAGAATTCCTGGTGTTCGGTGAGGAATACAAAAAAAATTAAATAGCTTTGCAAATTTTTGGTAAAATAAAAGTATTGGATTAAAAAACACGTACTTATGAAAATTAAAACATTTTCAAACTCTGTTGAAAAACAGACAAAAATGGATATAAATAAATTGTTTAAATATTTGTAGTACAAATTTACAGAGAATTAATTAATTTGCTTAAAATTGTGAAACAAGAGGAATACTCCTACCCAGCCTAAAAATTTGCAACAATTTTTGATTCCAATTTATTCAACGTCAGAAAATTCAAACTAAATTTTTATATAAAAAGGGTTTTTAATTAAAATTACAACTTAATGGAAAGAGTTTATTGGTCTGAAAACCATTATAAAATCATAAAATAAAAAATTAAGTGGTATGTATGTCTTTTAATTACGAGAAAGTCCTTAGGGCTAAATCACTTTTGTTGTGTTTTAATTGCAACTTCATTTTTGTTCTGCTAAATTAATTTATTGTATTTTTATATTTGGGCTAGGGTTACTTTTGTAATAGGAAAATTACTGCTTAAGTTATTAAGGCAATTATTATATAATATCCTAATAAAAAGCCTTAGCTAAAGTCAATTTTTAGTTTTGGTGAACGTCTCAGATAAAGTCTACTCGAAAAAAAAAACTTTTTTTATTTTTATAATAGCTGTAGTAGTAATCATGCAAACGTTTTAATCTTAATATTTTCCATATATATTTCCATATTGACGCCTTTGTATTTGCTTTGACGCCTTAAAGCGTGTGTGTTAGTTTTCATTTATCAATTCTTAAAATTCTTTTAAATTTAGTATGTGATATTCTAAGACTGATACAAAAAAATATTTGCTTAAATCCGTGTTTATTTTACATTTAAACAAATATTCCAGCTGTATATTCAGGCTGAGTTTTAATAAAAATTAAAAAACAAGTGCTTAAGGCAAACATGATTGCTGCAGAAAGAGCTTTTATTAATTCCTATTTTATACTCCATTAGTGTCCACCTTCTAGTTGCTGTTTTTTCCTCCACGTTCTTGATCTAATGTAATTTACCTCCTCCATAAATTGTTGAAAAATTTTGTTTTTATATCCGACTAATACTTAAGAGAAATAAAGATATTTTTGTGTAAAGTAATAGAAAAAAATAAACACTCCAAAAAGAAAAGGAAGACCACAAAAAAATCTTTAGTGTTTTTTTTTATTTTTATTTTTTTTTGGCATAAATATTTACAGAATAAACCAGCATTAAGTTTTTAACTTCAAAAGTAACAGAGAAACAACATTTATGGCTTAGCAATGAAAAATATTTATATAACTAACAAAATAATAAAGCTAAAAAGTTAAAAAAATATATATGGGTAATTCCATGTCAAAACGAGTGGGACACGACCCCTTCCGGTTTTAATGAAATTTGGTGAGAAGGTTCCTTTTATTTTAAAAGGAACATATATGAACGAAAAAAAATAAAAAAATTTTTTTTCGTAAGTTATGTCATGTCGTATTCAAAATATCATAACATCGCCGAATTAGCCGAATGTGTTGAGCTTATAACTTCTATATCTCGAAAACTACTTTAGATACGAAGATGATTTTAATGTCATTTAAAGAGAACACTTGGGACTACAAACCATATATTTAAAAAATCTGTTTTTTGTTACTAGCACACTGTACTTATTACTCAAAACTACAATATTAAAATTCTTTTTTAAGATTATTTTTCTAAGGCTGGATTTTTAAAGAACGGTTTGAGGATTTTTAAAGAACGGTTTGAGGTATTATATAAAAAAAAATCAGCCAAATAAAAAAATATGTTTTTGACTTAGTCCGTTTTTAAAATTTAATATTTTGCAGATATAACATTTTTCAAAAAAATTAATTTTTTTTAATATAGTGCTTGTTGCCCAAAGTATTCTTTTTAAAATCATCTTCTTATGTAAAATAGTTTTCGAGATATTGCAGAAATAAGCTCAACACATCCGGCTAATTCGGCGAAATTATGACATAACTTTCGAAAAAAAAAATTTTCAATTTTTTTTTTGTTCATATATGTTCCTTATAAGATATAAGGAACTCTCTGAACAAATTTCATTTAAATCGGAAGGGCTCTTGCCCCACTCTTGGTCGCTTTGACATGGAATTACCCATATATAACCAAGACCTTAAACAAATCCTTGAAACAAAAATACCCAACAAGACAATCCAAGTACACGACAGCAATTTAAAACTATAAATTACTGGTTCATTTCATAAGAATTTAACTCGAAAAAAATAATTCCCAGAATTTCCAGCTAATTTCTAATGAAATCCTTGAACTTTTGTTTCCTTCTCATATTTTAGCAACTTTTATAGAAAATTTCTAGTATTTACCAAACACTTCAACTCTGAAAGACTTGCACAGTTAAAAAAGACTTAATAGAGAAAAAAATTATAGTTATTTAGATGAAATTGTGTGAAAAGTTTTAATTTTTTTTTCAAGGAAGCTGAAGTTGTTGTTATTATATGAAACTTTTGTTTAATAATAAATACAAAAAGTGTGTACCAGAAATTAAGAAAAAAGTAAGAAATAGAAAGTTTTTAATAGCGATGGTCTATGAAAGCTTAAGTCTCGTTTATAGTATTATCGATTATAGTCTCGTTTAAAGCTCCGTCTATAGTATTGATCATAAAGGGCGTTTTTTTAAATGAATAGCATGTTGCACTATCTTGTTGAAACGACGTTTCGCCCGGTTCGATGTCATCTATATTTTCATTCATGATGCGCGAATGATCTCCATTGTCCGAAACGCGACATCCAGCTTCATTTTTGTAGTAACAAATGATGAAAATGGCCCTCGTTTGCTAATAATCTCAAGTGTCTTTAAAAAAAAAAAACAAATAATTTGCAATTTTTTAAGTACTGAGAAGAAGCTTTGACTATGATAACTACTTTGCATATATTTAGTTTTGGAATAATAATAATTCGTTAAATATACAAAAAAAAATTAACGAAAAAAATTGTATAACAAAGAATCTTTTTAGTTTAGTGACAACGATAGAATATAATAAAACCATTAAATTTATGTTTTCTCTTTATTTAAAAATCAAAAAGCCATTAAAATAAAGTATAAAAATAAAACCCCAAATGAGAAAAAAGCCAAAGAAAAGAAAATAACACACTTATGGTTCCGTAAGGAATTCATTAAAATCATACGCATTTCTTATTTTATAACGAAAAACACTCAAAAAAAGAACATTTTTTTAATCTGAAAAGGACATTAACAAAACAAAAGTACGTGCATACAAAGAACTTAAACCCTATGAGTTTGTAGGTTATTTTCACAAAACGCAGTAGAAAAAAAGCCTAAATTAAAGAACATTTTTACTTCTTGTAATTGGTTTGCCTTTTAAAGAAGTTAAATTGAAAGAAACGTTATTAAGTACAAAATGTTTTGACCAAATAGTAACTGCCGTTACTGGTCATGTACATTCATGTTAACGATGCATAACACACTTTCTCACAAAACACACATTCTCCTTTATTTTATAGTCTTCTTTTACACATTTTGCTCTGTGCTTTAGTCTATTATTCCAAAAATTCTTTAAATACTTCCTAAACAGACACTTCCATGTGCAAACAAAAGTACTATTACATTAAAAATCATGTAAAAAGAGTCATAAAGAAAAAATAACAAGCAAAAGAATCAATACCTGGTATTTACTAAAACTTTCAATTTCTGTTGCATACATGTGGGATGAAACAGAACAAACGACCTTAATTGTTGAGGATTGTTTTGAGGCATAAAATATAATTTACGATTGTACATTTAAGTGTAGAAAAGTAAAATTCCATCCAATTGTTTAGAAGGACTTATTCAAATTAACTTTTACATATAAAAACAAACAGAAAAGCTTTTTAAAATTTGTTTTGCTTACACCTTTTTGACCTAAAGAAAATTTTGTTGATAAAAGTTTTTAAAAAAAAAAATATTCTCTATTAAGAGTATTTCCACCCTAACTCGAGAAGAAAAATGTCTAAGAATTTCAAGAAAATTTCTTTCAAGAAAATTTTCTTATCCTAATTTGAGAAAGTTTTTCCTATTGTAAAATTTTTAACGACAACTCTTTAAATTCGTCTCCATTAAAAATTTTTGACCAAAATTTAGAAAAAAAAAATAGTAAAAAATTTAGAAAACTTGAGAAAATGTTTACTAAAGAGAAAATTTCGTCACCAAATTAAAAAAAGCTAAATTTATAAAACATTGTTCAATCTGAACACAAGACAATTTAACTTGAGTAATATTTTGCTAAACACAAATTTTCGATACAAAATTAAGATAAACTTTTTATAAGAAATTGTTCGTTCTGAATAAAGGAACATTTTTTGATCACAGCTCGAGAACTCACTCTACGGTGAAGCACACAGAAAACATTTCGTGTTGCAACTGAAAAAGGTTTTGCCCTCAATTATAGAAATTTTTTTACGCCCAAATTATAGTTAATGTTTTATTGTAAATATTTCGCACTCAACTTGAGAAATTTTCCTTTAAGTAAGTTTTTTGTTTTCAACTCGAGAATTTATTCCTTATTATTATTTATTACTTATTAAGGAGGACATTTTTCTTTGCTCAAATGTATTTTTTTTTTTTTGTTTTTTTCTCTTCTATTTGTATACAATTCATCATGTCTTAGTGTAAAAAGTCTATTATCTTCAATCGTATAAACAACCTGCAAAGGAAATAAATTTTCTTTAAATAAAATATGTTGCATATTTGTAGGCGTTTCACTAGACTGACTGGCTGACGACTTACACTCTCGAGAACAAGTTCAAGGCGAGACACTAAATAAAAAAATCTTGTAAATATGTATAACATACTTTACGGCTGAGAGAAAAGTGTCAATAATAACAATAATAATAATTATAATAATAATAGTAATAATAATAATAAAAAAATGTTAATAATAATTTAAATACTTAGCCTATATTAAGGATGCTGGAATATTTGTTTTATACGCAAATCTCTTTTAAGTTTCTAAACAAAATAGAAGTTTATCATTAATACGATTTCTGTATGACGTGCTAAATTCCCAATTTATCATATTTGATAAATACACTGAAATTTATTGTTGAGGGAAAGCTAGCTTCTATGCGCATTTCACTGGTTGCTTAGGCCAGCTCATCAGGAAACCTTTTCCTAAGATTTTAGAAAAGCTAAAAATATTATACGAATAAAATCCTAAAGCGAATAAAAGTTTTAAACACTCAAAGTCTTACTCGTAACAATATCAAAGCTTAAACAAAACAACAACAATAAACAGTGAGTTTATCTTTTCTTACATTGGTTTTGGGTTTGGTTTTGGTTTTGGTTAATATATTTCGACGAATAAGTTTATTTAAAAACAATTTTTATTTTATATTAACATATACTTTTATGCTAATTCATTATTTTTTTTATATTAATAATTTTCTTTTAGTTTTTTTATTTCTGACCTTTGAACTTTTTTCTAAATGTGATCACTAGGGCAACCAAAAAAAAGCACTAAAAAAACAGTTTTAAGCTCTTAAAAAAAGCGCTTAAAAACATGAAAATAAGCTGTTAAAACTAAAAAAAGCAATTTAAACTTGTTTATTTTCCACTTATAAGTTGATGCAATAAATTTTCGAAAAGAAAACTATGTCTGTTCGGAGTCAGCAAGTTCTTGTACATAGAAAAAGTTCTTTCTACGTCTTCAGATGTTGAGGGAGCATATTTAAAATTGAGTATTTGCTCTGAAGTATATTTTATACGATTGGACTCATAATTCCGCTTGCCTCGAAAAATATCCCCAATATCTTTTAATACCGAAAATCCTTCATTTTTTAATGAAACTGATTTAAATTTTTTATTAGCTTTGTCTTCTATATCCCCTGGAACACGGGACATTTTTCTTACGGTCCATAACTATGTTCACTTACCCTGCGGCCACACGGTCAAGATGTTCTTGATAGTCTTTTACATATACTGCTTGTCAAAATTTACATAAATTGAAAGCTGTGACGTAGGCTGCATTCAATTTGTAAGCAATTTACTTTCAAGATTTCATCAAGAAAACAATTTATAAAGACAAACATGTAATCAGCTGTTAAATTGAAAGTAAAATTGCCAAACAAATGGAGAGGTAAAATTGAAAGCCATCTCATGGTCAATTTAAAAAGTGTGAGTGTGGTAGTAAAAAAGTGAGAGTGTATTGCAAATTGAATGGAATTGAAGGGCAAAACTTGATCGTGTGGCCACAAAGTTAGAAGACCTATGAAAGATTTTTTGTTTCTAATTTTGTTACAACTTCGTGTAAAACCCCAAAGTTTGCAGAAATTTACAATATTTGATATACAGAGAAATTCTTAATAGTTAAACTATATTAAAAAAGCCAAAAAATAAGACGTTACTATACCAAAAACAGAGAGAAGTGGAACTAACAGACGTTACTTTATACAAAACTATATTTAAAAAGAAATAAGACGTTACAGACTGAGGAATTTGATCGTAAGAATACAGCTATGAAATTTTCGATAGAAAAGAACTTAAACAAGCAAATAATAAAATAAGTTGATAAAAAGGCTTAATACTAAAAACATAAACACATACAAATTATACACAACACTATAAAAGGTACGTTACAGTATCGCTAAGACAGAGTCAAGCCCGACCGTATGATACCCAACACCACAGTATTTAAAAACAAGTTTCGAGAATGTATGGCTATATGAGTAGAGATCTATCTATGTTTTTAATTTCATTAAAATCGGTTAAATAGTTACTGATGGGCAGAAATTGACCCTATCCTATTTTTTCAAAAAATGCATACCTTACGTGTCCATATAAATATGGATCTATATACATATGTCTTAAATTGCATTTAAATTGGTTTGCTAGTACGCACAAAGACCCCCTTCCGGATAGCAGCTTGTATGCGGGCTATATTAAATTTTGGACCGATTCGCCATTGTGCCAATTGGAATCCACATACCAAATTTCATTAAATTATCTTTAAAATTGTGACCTGTCTTTTGCGCACGAGGTTACATGGACAGCCAGCCAGCCGGACGGACATCGTTAGATCGACTCAGAAAGTGATTCTGAGTTGATCGGTATACTTTAGGATTAATATTTTAAGGTGTTTCTCACATCAGCACAAATGCATAATACCCTCTCCACTCTTGTGGTGTGGCCCACACCGTGTGGGTATAATAATTGTGGGGATGATATTGTGCAAGGGAAGCACAAAATATTACCATAACTTTGAACGATTTTTTTAACCAGAGTTGTTACAGCACAGAAATGGTTGATTTTTTAGTATTTATAAAAAAAAGTTGCACATAAAAAAAATAATAATAACGATTTTTGCAAAATTTTATTAAAAAAATTAAAAATTATCTTAAAATGGCAAAATAAGCAAAAAAAGCCGATATCGCAAAAATAACTAAAAAAAAAACCGATATTGCCAAAATAAGCAAAAAAAAAGCCCTAACAAATATAGCTCATTTTCTTTGTTTTTTTATGATCGGAATTTGTGTTCAATCAAAATCTTTCTATCTTGTAAACCAAAAAATAAGCATTTGCTTTTTTTTGGTTGCCCTAGTGATCACAAAATCAAAAAATTGAGCATGTGAGATTAATAAAACAAATATTTAACTTTTTTCACTTCAAAGTTAAATTTCTACACGTAACTTAAATTAAACAAGCAATGACATTTTTATATTTCAAAATAAATAATCATAGTATACCATAAGGCTTTGCTGTAATGTCAAAGCAATAAAAATAATCGTCGGCAACGATTTTCAACAAAAAACCTTGATAAAATGTTTAAGTATCTTTAATAGTATCATTTAGTTTCTAGACAATGACTTGTTTATTTAAGAAAATTTTTGTAAGCAAGAACTTACAAAATGTGTTGCATTCTTTTGGGATTGTGATTTCTTTAAAATTGTTAAAAGTTTTAAAAAGTAATATAAAAAAAATCAAATTTCTAGCATACCATTAATATTTGTTTAAATGAAAAAAGGCATCTAAGGAAAAGTTCTGTAGCATAGTTTTAGGAATATGCTCTCTCCTTTTTATTAAAGTGTAATATAAAATAATTTTGTGTTATACAATAAATAAAGGGATATTTGTGCATGTTATACTGTTGAAAGTTATGAGCCAAAACATTGTTAAAGGAAATTTTATTGTCAAATTCCAAACAGAGCAAAAAAAAAGAGAAAATTAAAATTTACTCTTAAATACATATAAATGCTCTCTTTTTATGTAAATAAAGTGAATAAATTAATAATCTCTTTTGTTGATAGACATATCTACTGTAAAAGAAAGGCGGTGTGGAGATTAAGGTTCGCCTAAAAGCGTTCACGACTTCTACAAACAAATGGAAAGTTAATTGCTTGAAAATTAATTTGGCTATAAAAAAATTTTTTTAATAATTTTTAAATACCTTAGATGCAAATGAAAGAATTTTTTGTGCTCATTAGGCAGGTATTCTCTAGTCTATATACCTTAGAAAGGTCATCCCACACCTGCAAAATATTTTAAAGCCGCAAAAAGATTTAAAAGCTTCGTTCTATTGGCAACAAAATTGGAAATGTATGTAGAAATTCTTCCCACTATTGAGCCTCTTAGTTCAAAGTTGGTGATGTCAACTTGAGCCCATTTAAAGCTTGGACCATAATTGCCTATACCCACGTAAGTGTTAAGCTATTATTGTTCCAAGTAACGAGAAATGTATTTTGTTGTACAGTTTCAAAAGTTTCGATATTATTTTTGCCATGTTTTTTATAAAAAATACAATTCTTTAACTGAAAAACCATTAACGTTTATTCATATTATTTTTGTATCTTCTTATTATTTAATTCCCGGAAGATTTTCTCTTTACATTTTATGCTTCCTTGGTTTATTATCTTCATTCTAGCCCTCAATTTATTAAGCTATAAATAATTTTAACACTTCATTAATAATCACTACCCTCAGCTAAGCAATGACTAAAAAAATCAGCCAAAAATTATGCTTTATAACATAAAAATTTCCAGCCACACATCTTTTGAAGGAAAACAAATATTAAAATGAAATATTTTAACGTTAATAAACAACAAGCAAACCGTTTTACCAAAAAAAAGATAATAAAAAATACCCTGTAGTTCTGAAATCGTACAAAAAGAACTGATAATTTCTTTGGGCTAATTGCGCGCAATATAGAGAATATTATTTAATATACTCTGACATATTTTGCCTTACAAAGGGCTTGAAACTTATTTAATTTTCAAGTTTAAATTTGAGACAATTACTTTTAAGCCTTTTAAAAACCGCTGGGTTTTTGTATTCCCCTTAAAGGAATAAAATCTTCTTACATCAAAACAGTGGTTTGAAAATATGCCTTTAATAAATAAAAGTTAAAGTGAATAATACACCAATAAAGCATATGTAGAGGCGTTAATTCCTTAAACAAATTTCCTATTTTAAAAACGAATAGACTACAAACTTTCCAAGTACAATTTTCTTGGCTTTTAAAATTTGTTTTTATTAATTTTCTTACATACTTCAACACTTTAGCAGTTTACAAACATTTTTTTTCTTTTAGCCTATTTTAAGGCTTAATGCCAAAACATCAATCAGTGTTATGAGCCAAGAGAAAAAGAAATAATACAAAAACAAAATAGAGTGTAAGCACAACAATTTATTTACAGACGCGTCACGTTTTTATACATTACATTTTCTTAAAGCAATTTTTTATTATAGTGTCATTGTAAAAGCAAAAATGCTATTGAAAATTCACTTAGAAAAAAACTGTAAGAGAAGTTTTTCTGGTTTTTTTTTTCTTTATTCGTTTTTAGATAACATTAAGCTTTATATGATTGTTTTTATTACAAGAAAAAAAAAAGAAAGTAAATAATTAAAAACCTAAATTTTAACTACCTTAGGTTTAACAATGAGAATGACAAAAAGTATAACATACTTTAAGGCAATTTCATAAAAAAAATAATTCATTCGTAAATTAGTGAATAAAAAGATGTGCTTTAAAATGTACAAAAAAATTGATCAATTACAGAGCTTTTGCCTTTTTTCCCTGGATATGTATATGGCACAAATAATTTAATTAGTTGAACTTAAGCCTTATTTAAAAATATCGAAAATTTAATAAAAAATAATATATATATTATTGAATTCACTTTTTTAATAACGTAAGCCTAGTTTTAGGCTCTTCAGCCTCTAAAGGCTAAAGACTTTACTAACCCACGTCTATTCGTTAATATTAACATAAGCGTTTGTCGTATTATAAAATTTTCAACTCAATTACTTAAATATTTAGCATACTTAAGGTAATTGTTAAAAAAACAAGCATAATTTTAGAAAATCACATATTATTAAAAAAAAATTATATGCAGGCCTCTCAGAGAAATCAATTCCGATCGAAAGTGGAAGTAATTCTGTATTTCGCGTTCCAACAAGCGAAAATTTTACTAAAAAAGCTAAGACAAATCGGAATGTCTGACAGATCGGATGATTTTATATATTACTTAGATATGGTTAGATATGAATATTATGTGTCGATTTTTTGTAAAAAGTGTCAAAATAAAAATTTCGAGTTGTTACACTATTGTTGAACAAGTGCGATTTTAAAGCATTCCCAAGGAAATTCATTAATTTTTTAAAACTTTTGTTTTTTTTTTAAATGTCAATATAATTTATTCCTTTAACGGCCAATTTCACCAAGTTTAGTTATAATTAACTTTCAGTTGAAATAAAGAAAGTTAAAGTAATAGTTAGTTTGAGCTGAACTGAACTGAAGTTGGTGGAATTGGCCGTAAGAGAAAAAAACTCTGCTTTCCCTTTTTAATTTAAAAACAAATTAAACAATTTCAGTGCTTTAAGTGTTACTAAGCAATTAAGCGTCTTTGAAGGAGCAAAAAAACACTTAAGCATTTAAATTTTGCTACACCTTAAAATTTACCTGTCTCATTTTTCCACTTCCACCGCCAATTATTCTTATATCAAATTGCATTTTTCTTTAGATAAAAAATGTTTAAAGTTAAGTGTCCAAAAAAGAGAAGAAAACTGTAAAAGTACAAAGAAATTATAATAAAATTGTATATCCATTTCATTCAAAGTAATTAAATTCACTAACGCAAACATTTGTTCAATTTTTTTTCTATTTTCTTCCCCTCAGAATCTCAAGCCATTTGACTGTCGAAATGTGTTGCTATTTGCGAAACTAAAAAGTGTGTGTTTTTTATGTGTGTTTGAGTTTGCATGCGTGTTGTCACCCCTTTTTAAGTTGAAAAAAACAACGTTAAACTTTATATTAACTTTTTGACTTTACAGGAAAAAAATGTTTTAAAACTTATTTAACGTTTGTTATTAGCCAATAAAAAGTAAGAAAGAGGGAAGTGAAATTAAAGTTTTTACGAAATAACTGAGAAAGCCTGAAATAAAATTTCTAAGCAAAATTTAGCTGAAAGGGAAGCTTTATCGTAGGCTTAAATAAATGCCAATTTTTTTAAGTAGGACTTTGTACTTAACTATAGTCTAAATTAGAAACCAGAGTATAAACTGTTATTAAGATGGTATTGGACTATATTATATCCCTAACAACAATATTTTTAAGCTTTTTAATACTTCTTCATAGTTTTTAACGGGTTTAAAATGTTTTAATTTGGTGGTAAATAAAACCCAATAAACTTTTTGCAACCATTTCTTTTAAGCCTTTATTTAGCCTCATTTAAAATAAGAAACAATGTTTTATAATCAGAATATGAAACTAAGCAAAACGAAACGTTTTGTTTTGTACTTTGTAGTGGGTCAAACCAAAACAATGAGAATGTTTTTTCCATAAAGTTGAAAAGCTGAAAAATGAAAGATAAACTGAGCGTAAAGTTAATTTTGTTTTTATTCAAATGCTTATTTAAGCGCCAAATGCAAACATATAAGTCAAAACAGTAAATACATCATGTACAAAATAAGTTTTGGCATTTGTTCTCAAAAGTACGATTGTAAAGGTAAATTAAAACATGCAGATAAATAAACGAGTGAAAAAGTGAAAAACTCTTTGTCGCTTTAAAAGAATTTGTTTTCGTTTTTTTTATCACAAAAACGAAAAGTATTTTAAAAATTGGAATCGTTTCCGAAATATTTAGTTTTTTCCTTTAAGTGGTGAATATAATTTAAAAAGATGAAAAAGGGAAGAAAAGGCCATTTTTGTTACTTTTATTAAAGTTTCGTTTAAAAAAAACCAAAATATTTTTTTCCAAAAAAGTTTAAAGATTCTTTAAGTTTCATGTTCTTATCACATTCCTATCAAAATTAACGACAAAGCTAAGAGACTGTGAATAAAGAATCTAAAAATATGTTTCAAATTAGATAAAAAAAAATGACAACACTTTTGAATTTTTTTTATTGCCATTTGAAAATGATCACCCCTCTATTAAATTTCAATATGAAATTGTTAGAAAATTGTCTTCAAATCTTTTATAAAAAAGATAAGAATTTCCAATCAATTTCTTCAAAATTGTGAAAAGTGATGAAAATGCCAACAATAAAGATGTTTAAACAAATAAGTTCGCAAAGTATTAAAAGGATAACAAAAAGAAAGTTAAAGGATAAAAATCCTTGGTTTATGTCTAATAATTGTGAGTTATAAACACGTGTTTATTCTTAAATACGAGCACAATCACACAATCTGGGTGTTAGTTACAATAAAAACATTCACCATGAGGATTCACCTGAGTTCACCTGCTTAAACACGTTATTAAACACAAAATTGTAAAGAAAATATCAAAATAAACAAAACAAAGCTTTTATACACATACTTTCATTCATATAAACCTTCTGTGTGTGTTTACTTTTAATGTAAATGTTTGTTTCTGTTGTTATTAGTAACGAATTTTTAGGTAACATGTCTTTTTATGGCATATTATTTCCGCCGGAAACATAATATAATTATAAAAATACCCATGTCCCAATACACACAAAAAGGAATCCATTTTAAACAACACACAAGCATGTATTTCAAAGAAAAGGAAATGAAAAAAATCACTTTAATTATTTAAGAAATTCAAAATAAAATTAAGAAACACAAAAAATCTTTGGATTAATATAAAGATTTTTGAAATAACTTCATAACTGCAATAAATTAAACAAAAATATGGATTTTATTTTCTACCAAATGTCGTTAACAATTTTAAAAATATAATAAACTAAAATAAATATGAACTATTATTTATTCTCGTATTTATTTTTGTGATTTATTTTTTAATTTATGGCAAAAATCAGTTAACAAAACAATAAACCAAACTGTTAACTGAATATTAATTAAAAAAAAAAAAAAACATTTAAATAAGTTGATTATATTAATACTCTGATTATTATAAACATCACCAATGATTGCTAACAGACATGGTTAAATTGTAAAAATTAATACAGGTTTATCAATTGGTTAAAAATAAAAAAAAATTAGAACAAAACAATTAATTTACTATAAAATTTTATTCAAAGTGAAAATAATAAATGTTATTTATTCTTATTTGACCTTTATTTTTATAATGATTTTTAATTATATAAGCTTGAGGTCTTTTTATTTATAAAATTCAATATTTCGCTTACCTTTGGTTAGCATCTTCAGGAAATTAAATTAACCAATTTTGTCAAAAATTAAATTCAAAAGCCTACTTGTCATAAAAAATTTTTTCAAAAACCATAATAACAAAAAATAAAATATAACTAAAGGGTGTATGTGAAACGGTAGCAAAGTTCTATGGTGAAATGAAATTTGTTTGTGGTAGAAAATTTTCATATTTGACAAAGTAAAATTTTGACATAAAGAAAAAAACAATTACTAGTAGTTTTGTGAAAACTAATAAATTAATCAAATTTTTACCAATAATCATTTCAATTCTGTTGGAAATGAGATCGTCCCAACTATTTGATGAATTCGTTCTGATATATTAACAATTTTTACAAAAAGTGTGGGCAAAAAAGCTTATACATATGTAAATACTTACATGTTGTATAATTCTTTTTAATTTTTTTGCCTGTCCATATTATTTTTTATTTTGTTTAAGCAAATTTGATGAAAAAAAAATAATTTTGTGGTTGTCAAAAATTTCTACACTAATGTCAAAATTGCTACCGTTTCACACACACCCAAAGTGTAACAATTCATATAAACTGAAAAAATTTCCTATCTATAAACCTAATTCAAAAACCATATGTACAATATTAAAAAATTCCTATAACAAATAAAAATTTTTAAACTATACAAACTTATTATATTCTTACATATATATCGTGACCTAAGGACAAGAAGATCCTAATTTTCATGTAATTTTTGAAAAAAATTTGTATGACAAATAGGTTGTTGAATTTAATTTATGACAAAAAAATTTGTTCATAATTTTGTTATCGTTTTTTGTTATTTGTACAAAAATTTGTTAATTTAATTTCCTGATGATGCTAACCAAAGGTTAGCGAAATATTGAAATTAATTAATATAATATTTTATAAATAAAAAGACTTAAGCTTATATAATTAAAAATCATTATAAAAATAATAAAAATATACTGCACCTAAATGTATGCCACACAAAACAGTTTAAGCAAAAAAGTAAAAGTATATCATACAAACCTCGCCATTTAAAAATAATATAATAATTATTTAGTTTAATTTCTTTGCCCTTTTTAATATTAGTTCTTCTTAAAAAAATTTTCCAAGCTTAAGGTAAATTTTATAAAAAATATTTCGCTATCTAATGGAAAGCTTCTCCAGGGATATTTGGTTTTTTAAAAATTCAAAAAAAATGGAATGTGAGAATTATTTCTTTTTATAAGTTATTTTTATTATATTAACCATTTTTGTTTCATTATTATAAACTAATTTAATTTCCTATCTTATTCTTAAAAATTAAATGTCAGTTATTTTTAGCTAAATTTTCTGTAACTGTTTTAAAATTAATTCTTTGTTCCACTGGTACGTTGATTATTTGTGACATTTCTAACATGAAGCGTCGTTTGTAGTTTGTATGATTGAAATTTACACAATGTGTTGACAATGCAGTCCCTTGAGAAGATGTATTTCTATAATTTTGGTCAGATCTATGTACTGCTAATCTAGTTTTTAATTTGTTTATAATACCGATAAACTTACCGCTTTTTCCAAAAATATTAAAATGGGTAGAACATAAGCATGTGGAGGTTAACGACCACCTTACCCAGTACTTGAAGTATCTTTTCAAATATGGGCATAGGTTAGGTTAAATGGGCAACCGTCACGACGACGACTACCTTGGGTCCTTATAGAAGTCCCTTTGTGATACCCCTAGCCAGTGACAGCAGTCAGCCAGTATCCACCAGACTATTCCCCAGAGGTCTCTGCAGCCTCGAACCACCCCGACTCCCTGCAGAACAGGGAGATCGATTTTAGTCCCACATTAAACAAATCGTCCAGACATGGCAATTCTGGTCTCCCAAAATGCCTTAACCTAATGCTCCCTAGACCGGGGCATTGGCAGAGAAAGTGAAACACCGTCTCCTCCTTTTCCTCATCATGACAACTCCTACAGTAGTCATTATACGCAAGACCCATCCTCCTAGCATGAGTCCCCATGACCCAGTGACCCGTAATGGCCGATATCACTGTTCTCATCCGATCCCTGCTGAGACCGAGTAGTCATAGCCAGGCCATAGAGTCCTGGCCATCAAGCAGGTATGCTCCCCCTGCCATCTCCCTTGAGCCCTTCTGTACGACTCTCGTCTGAGTCTTGCAGCGGTCCATTGAAGTGTCAATCAGGCCGTCGACGAACATGTCGTCCAAGAGACAGCCCCGTTTGGCCAGACCGTCCGCAGTTTGGGTACCCAGGCATCCACTGTGCCCTTGTACCCATGTCAGCGTTACACTGCATTGTTTCGCGATCTAATTTAGAGACATCCGGCATTCCACTGTTAACATAGATGTCGTAAAGACACCAGCCAGAGCTGCAATGGCAGCCTTGTTGTCCATAAATATACATATATCCCTCGATATACGATAGTACTTCAGCCAGTTTGCCGCCCGCTTTATGGCAGAGATTTCCGCCTGCAGCACACTACTGCTACTGGCAGCCTAAAAGAGACCCTAATGTCCAATCCCTCTATGAAGAAACCTCCACCCACTCTACCGGTTCACAGAGATCGCGTATAATCGAGCAGCACATCATCATTACCATGATGAACTGTGAACAAAGCACCGAAAAAGGGTTCCAGAGTGCAATAGTCCAGCTCCGCCAGGTCATATGATGCGTGAAGCATGACGCTGGCATGACCATAGTTCCGCGTAGACCATACCCCACCGCCTCCAGTCTAATAGCGGAAGTCAGGGCCTGTTGTTCGGCCATGATGTCAACCGGCAGCCAGTTCAGCATAGTAAACAGCGCGTTCGTCAGTGTCGAACGGAGTGATCCCGTGATCATCAGCGCAGCCACCCTATATACTTTCTCAAGCATCCTGCAGTACCGTCCCCTTTCCATGGCAGGCCACCACACTATGACCCCATAGAAGAGGATCGGTTTTGCCACCGCCTCAAAGACCCATTCGACGCCCCTGGGGCCAAGGCCCCAGCTTCTACCCAAAGATCTCTTGCAGGTGTATAAGGCCACAATGGCCCTATCAACCCTCGTGCGAACGTTGAGTTCCCATGATAGTTTGCTATCGAGAATTACGCCCAAATATTTGGCACTGTTCGAGAGCGTCAGCTCCGTGCCACTTAGCCTAGGATGCCCAAAAGTTGCCAACCTTGTACTTCCTGGTAATATAAATATGGGCATGAATTGTCACTTAGCTGTCTAACATAAAAAGAGTTGGATCACGCAAAACTTGTTGCTCGAAGAGGGAGGTTGATATAGTACAAACTTTTACTCCGGAGAATATATTTAATAAAATGCTATTCTCAGGTGTCAATTATCAAGTATTTTGGAGCCAAATAACTGAAACTGATAAATTGCTACACACTCAGGAGGGAAATCACAAAGATCGGGAAGAGAATAAAAGTAATATGCAGGCAGTATATATGCTGACTATTCCGGGATTGTAAGACCTAAAGGCAACACCGCGGCGCACAACATCTAGTGGAATCTCACATAACATCTTTAGAAGATTCCGCACCCCATTAAAAAATTAACCTTTAACTTGGTTGAAAATTTACACTATTAAATAAATTATAAAAAGATGAATAGACTAACGTATGCGGAATAAAACATGGACTGACACATTACCAGTTATAAAAAATTTATATCAGTAGGGTAATTCTGTAACTTTTTAAGTAGAAAATTTCAAGTAAAAATTTTTAAAATTTATTACTTAACGACAAATTTTACAGTTTACAGTTCCAGAATTTCCCTACAGGTATTAAGAAATCAAAGTTAATATGCGATTGTTAAAATACACAACTTAAACTTATTTTACAAAAACATATCTAGCCACATCGATGAACTTTTTCATATTTTAAGGCACCCTACGGATAGCCTCTTGAATCACCTTTGTGTGCATTTTTTATAACATCCATTAAATTTGATGTTTTATCACTCAAGTCTAGGTTTCTCGGTTCCTATCCCTATTTATAGAAATTTCTTTTCAAATTCGGCTAAAACGTTTGAATTGGTGACCATTTTTGAGCTTGCATTGTAAAGAAGCTCCCATCATCATGATTCTTTTCTTTTCTGAGACTGCTGTAACGGGTTTCTTTGCATATTTGACTACTTTTATATGTGCTACGTACTTCTAATTTGTACCTCTCCATTTATTTGCTAACGCATGGTAAGATTTTGAAGTATATCCGCAATTTCTTCCTTCAACATAGCTCGAGTTTGGTTGCATTGTATCAACAATTTTTACCGGATCGTCGTTTTCAATAAAACGGGTTTTTACTTTCGAAAGCTTTTACTATCTTATAACAAAAGATTTTTCAATTTGGATTTCAGAGAAGTGACGAAATTTTCTTTAAAGAGGATTATTTTCACAAAATTTACAAATCAACTTACGACCTTCTTATTCGTTTTATGATATTTTTTTTACTTATTATCAATTTATTGAACTGATCTCTAGCCAAATAGTTGTAGGGAAAGTACTATACTTTTTCCATATTTTGTTTTTATATTACATTTGGTTTTATTTTTGAACTGATGGTTGAAAATCAGTCTATATTTTATTCCGCATACGTTATGTTATAAACTAGACTATAAACTATATTCTAGACTAGAATGTAAACTACATTATAAACTTGATTACAAACTATGCTACGAACTAGAATATAAACTAGACTGTTAAATAGACTACAAACTCAAATATAAGTCAGGCTCTGAACTAGACTCTTTAGTAGACTATTATATAGACTACAAACTAAATTATTACCTAGCCTTTAAACAAGAACATAAACGAAACTATAAATGCGAAGATAAACTACTCTATAACCTACACTTTAAACTACAATATAAACAATGCTACAGGCTATGCACTGGACTATTTACTAGAATATTAGCCAGACTGCGAACTGGACTAAAAACGAGGCTATAAAGTGGACTATAACATGTAAAGAAACCAGACTTTAACTTTTTATTGTAATAACATGTTATATTATTAACAAATTCAACGTGATAATTTTCCACTGCCTTAAATTATGCCGGTTCTTTTTTAGTCTTAGTCTTTTTCCATAAGTTTCGCTAAAAACAATATTATTTCTTTCTACAAGTTAGTAAATAAAAAGTTAGAGAATGAACAAAAAATCACAAAATATGTGAAATGTAGTAATATTTAAAGCTTTTTTCTTATTTGATTTTTTAATATTCCTAAATGTATGCTATGTGTTTTAGGAATTTTGCATTTTTATGGGATTATTTGATGTTTTGTTAACTTAATTAATTAAATTATGCAAAAACTAGAGCTATTATAAAAATACCATTGTTATAATATACTATAAGTAGTTTTATAACAGTTCCCTGCTGCAGATTTTTACATAAGCTTGCATTAATATTCCATATTTTTGCGTTTTTTTTAATACTCGTGGTTTTTTATGTACATTTTCTTTATTCGCTTTCCCTATTTTCTGTGTAAACGCATGATATATAATATTTCATTAAATTTTTTTTTAAGCTAAAAACTCGCAATTATGGGAAGCCTAGAACTATACTATAGACTTACATCGTTTTTATGCAACAGTCAGTTGCAATTAAAACATCAGAATTATGCATGCAATTAAGTGAAAGTTAAAATTTTTCCATAGAGTTTGCATTATGTACTTTCATACTCTTTTTTTATTGTACTAAAAAAAAAAGTGATGAAATTAATTCACAGAATAATATCGTAAGTTTAATTAAGATTTTTACTAGAATTTATGTAGAAGCTTTTAATTTAACATATCAATTTTTTCAGAAAATCTCAATGCAATATTAATTTTTAAACATATTCTTAGGAAATTGGGTTGTAAACTGACCCCCGTTTTTTCTACAGAAAGTGTAAGGTGTAAAGTCATAAAAATTTTTAATATTTGGCATCGCAGAAAAATGTACCTGCTGGCCAAACTAATGGACTGATGGGAAGACAAACGGCTGAAAAACAAAAACAACTTTAAATTTTAGTCACAGTTTTGTGGTCGATTTTTCACTTGAGCGCTCTAAAGTCAGCTTTCTTTTTTACATTCCCCGGTCTACATGATATGTTGAATAATTAAGTGCTTTTTTATACAAGCACACGCAAACACACACATACTCTCTTTATTTTTTTTCAGCGTGTCTGTGCTAAAGTATCATGTGGGTAGCTTTCAATCATTTTCATGTGTGATTGCCACTGCCTGGAAGGCGTTACATTGAATTGCCACAACTAGCAGCCATACGAGAGCAAAAATGACTAGTAACGACGCATTTTCTGTCATGTCATGCAGTATTCTTTTTATTTTTCGACGCAAAAAATAATTTTTTTAATGTATGACTTAAATATTCTATGACAGCCTCAATTTGTCAACATTTAAAACATGTTGTTGAGAAAAATGAGCAAATTTGCACAATTTAATTAAAAAAATATATATATAATTATTTTATGAAGAAGGCAAAAGTTTATGTTTTTACTCAACACAGATTTTGATTTAAAAACTTTTTGTCATAATAAAGTAAAACTGTATAAATTTTTTTTTAAATTATAAGAATAATTTTAACTAAATAAAAGCGTTTTAAAAACTATAATTCTTGCTTCATAAATTGCATACTTTTTAAAAGATGCCAGTAATTTCTTATAAATTTTAGGAACATAAAACTATCATTTTTAGATGTTTATTACAACAAGTGTTTTTTTATAAAATTATTTATTTATTTTTTAAAATTTCATAACCATTAAGTTATTTAGAATATGAAAGATTTATGTGCCTGATAGACACAGGTTTTTACAAATAATTGCAAAAACTAATTTAAATATTTATAAAATTTCTCCTTTAATGCATAGACAAACGCATAATTTTTTAAAAAGTTTTTAATTTTATGAATAAAGTATTGGCCTTCTTTAATAAAAAAAGTATTGCCTACATAAAGGCATTATTGCTTCATATCTTTCCACAATTTGCAAGCTTGAAGTGTTTTAAAACATGTTATTTTATCATAAATGAAGGTTTCCTCCTTGTCCTTAATGATATAAATTATTCATTAAAACTACTCACATCAAACTCTTAAAATTGCTTACTTTTTAAGGTTTAATTGAGTTTATACAATTTAATTAATTATTTGCATGCTTAAAAAATTATTCCCCAGAGTATACAATTTATGTATATAATTATAAGCTTTTGCCATTTTTTTTTTTTTTTTTTAATTAGCTCAAAATAAAACCATAAAAAAGAAAAAATTAACACTTAAAATAAAATATTATATAAATAATTATATTATAACAAAAAAATCAAACAACGAGGGCTGTCTTGAGTACTTTAATACAAATAACTGAGAGTTAATTTTGAACCAGCTGAACTTTCGTTGGAAGGGAGGGGGAGGGGAAATAAAAATAAATAAGCCATTTATTAACTGTTGCTTTTGCCATTTATTATAAAAAAAAGAAGTTCATGAAATAATGAAAATCCACTTACGTTTAAATAAACCATGCTCATGCATGCTGAAACATGTTGCAACCATTACACTCATTACAAGGGTAGAATGCAAAATAAGCAGTGAAATGCATGAGCAAGCAAAATTATTTAACAAGCTTTCGTTATTGTTTTTGTATGCCTGTTGTTGTAGTTATAATGTAGTTAAGTTGTGTTTTCTCTTGTTGTGTATGTGAGTTAATCATTTTTGTTGGTGTTGTGTTGTGTGAAAAAGGCCTGATAACGGAAAACTGTTGTTGTTTTTTTTTTAATGAAAAGTTAATTCAAGCGAAAATTCTCTTAAGTGTAGAGTTGATGTGATACAAATTATTATTTTTTTAAACCTAAAAAAATGTTTTTTATTATTAAGTAAAAGTTAAAATAAGTAGGCAGTTAAATGAAAACACAAAGTTAAGTGTAAAAAGTAAAGTAAAGTGGATTAATGAAGAAGTCATTTAAAGTTTGTCAGTTTAAAAAAAGTAATAGACAGATTAATAGAGAGAGAAAAACTTTTTTAATAGATTCGCTAACTCTTGTGCTTGCAATAAACTGTATTCATGAATCCTTAAAACCCTTAAAAGCCATTTTTATTTTCATAGCATCCTGTTAGAATTCGCCGTAAAGTATAGAAGTTTTGGTAAAAACATACAGGGGTGTCATGGAAATCGAAAACGAAAAACGAAAGAATTTTAAAAGCCGCTTTTCAATAAGATTTCTGTAATAAAAAAATTTAATTACAATTTTTATACAAATATTGCTCCATTAAACATAATTCTTAAACAAAAATTTTAAAAATTAGATTAAAAGTTTATTAAAAAGAACTTCCAAATTCTTTCGTTTTACGTTTTCAAATTCCATGACACCCCTGATAATAGAAGTTTATAGAAGTCTCCAAACTTCTTTAAAGATTATGCGTCTTCTGTTGAATTTGAATTTCTCTAATCACTGTTCTTTTTTTTAATTTAAGAGTTTTCTAAAGTTATCCCAAGCGTATCTTAATTCGAATTTCTCTGACAAGACTCGTTATGTATATCCCCTTAATATTGCATTTGTACATAGTAAAAATTCTGACCAATTTTTTTACAATTAAACCATTAATATGGCCCTATGCTCCCCAGAGGAGTTTAAGGTACAAATATATAATATATAAACTTCTAATCTAATAAAAAATCAGTTTTAATTAAAAATCAATTGAATTAAACGTTTACTTGTTTTTTTTGTATTTTTTTTTTTTTTTTTTTTTTATTTAAACCCACTTTAACCACAAATTATTTGTTTTGTTTATTAAACAGAACCCTTAACAGTTTTTTTCATAAATATTTTTAATTACTATCAGTTTAATTTAAAATACCTTAACAAATTAACTTAATCTTTATATTTTGTTTGTAAGCAGAATTTAAATAAAGTGTAGTTTATCTTTGTTTATGTCAGTCTGTCTCTCCTTCTGTCTGTTTAAAGCTATTTCCCCATTCGTTTTTTATTAATGCTAAATACAGAAACTTTTCTTATAACATTTGTTGCTTTATATAATATTTTACTCATAAACATTATGCACATGCCTGACTGCTTGCATGCATATGCATGAGCTTATAAATTTCAGCAGAAACAGCATGCGGTAGTGCAATTGTAAAAGCAAGGTTTTGGTGGCAATGTTAAAGTTAAAACAAATAAAAACAGAGAAAATATATATAAACTCTTGGAAAGAATTGCGTAGCACTTGTTAAGGCAGTTAAAACAGCTTGCTGCATTACACAAATTTACTGAAATAAATGAAATACTCATATTTTTATGAAACTTAAATACTCTTGACTACCTTTAGGCTGGCATTTATGTATACGTATGTATGAAATAAATGATTTTCGCTATGATACTGATGCCAGGCTTAAAAAGTATTTACATATTTTTTTTAACTAAAGGCATTTGTTTGCTTTGTTTTTTGGTTTTTTCGAAAGTTCACAGTGCATTTTTGTACTAATATGTTTTGCTGAAAGAAAAAAACAATTTAATTTTTTTTTTTGCCAAATGCCAAAAGAAAATGCCAGTAAAGTGTCAATGAACAAATTTTTTATTGTTCTTATTGTTTAAGTATTATAAGACTATAAATATTATTGTGCGGATTGCAAACGTTAAATGTGAAAAGAATATGTTTAAATGTTGCTTTCTGAAAAATTTTACAGGAATTTATTTTTTTAAACTTTTATTATTTTAAATTTTCTTTCTCTTTTTAAATGTTCCAACATTAACGAAACGTTTTACCTCATATGAGTGGAAGGCTTTGGGTTTTGTTTGATTTTCATGAAATCGCGAAGATATTTAAGCTTTTAATTGTTAAAGTTTACATAGATTTCATAATGAAGTCATGTTTTTAGGTGACTTATTATTTTAATTACTTCATTTTGACTTCTTTTGTGTCAAATATTCAGAATTAAAAAACACTAATTGGTGCAGAAGCTGAAAAGTTAAACAGTCCGGACCAACAACAACCCAAAAAAGCTATTTTTTCTTTTTAATAAATTGAAAAATACGAAAGTTTACACAACTAAAAAAAAAATAATTAAAAAAATATAACTGGCCCTAGGCCCATAACTATTAGCACAGGTGTCATATTGGCATATAATTAATGGAGGATGAAACTTATGTGTTAATTGAATGAAACGTTATTAAATTGTGACGTACCTTTTCTAACTTAAAAGAAGTCCTAAAAACCTTTAAAGAATCGTTTAACATTTTGGCGTTTGATCAATATTAACTTTTAACATAATTTAAGGTATTTATATACATAAGCGTGGCCGTTATTTTATTTTTTTTTTTTTTTTATTTCTTATGTTCATTTACCCCCCTCCCAAATTGGTTCAGTTTTATGTAAAAAAAATACAAAAACATTTCATAGCGATAAGTTGTGTTTTAGGGGGCGTCCGCCCTCAAAGTTTGCGTTCAAGCACATTTATTCAAACTAGTATCGCCCGGTGGCCGAAATTCTTCCACTTGGCATTTACTTTTGAGAGAACCTGTGCGTTATACAATAACAAACGTACACATTTTAAGAGAACTGCAAAATGCACTACTCACGCTTTTCAAACACTTTAGTTCCGAAAATTTAGAAAAAAATATATTTTGCATATCCCCGTATTTAATTTATAATATTTTCATGAAATGTTATCAAAGTAAAAAATAGAAACACAGACCTCCGTTAAAAGTCATTTAAAAAGTTTCCGACTTTTATTTTCTTAAACAACGTTTTTGCGCTACTTTATTTTTACAAATGTCTAATACGTTTATACATGTGTGTTTGCCAGCGCCAAATGAAAACAAATGCTCTAAACACATAGACCGCAGCAGCCTACACGAACACACGACTACAAATGCTTCTGGTTGCATATGGGGCCGAGTAGTCAGCTACTACATTACACAGGCCAACACTCAATTTGCTTCTTTGAATTTATCAACTGATTCTAGTTAATTTTGGTGCGCTGAATTCAAATCTGTAATCAGTTTGTTTCTATCAGTTCTAGTTTTCATGATATAGCTTTTTTATACCCTCCACTTATGACCTCCATTTATGACCGTCTGTTAGTGTTTTCAAAAAATTTTTTTCATCAAAATTTCTTATTTACAGTTATGGTAGTTGCCATAGATCAACACTTTTTTAATAAACTTTGCCAACTGCAATAAACCACTTCTTACAAGCAACTAACTTCCGATATTCAATTGGAGTGCAACAAGAAAAAATAACGTTCTCAATAATATTGTACATATAAAATTCCCGTTAATCAGCTAGCAATTACACAAAAAAAATGTTTTTTTTGGCAACTACCATAACTGTAAATAAGAAATTTTGATGAAAAAAATTTTTTGAAAAAACTAACAGACGGTCATAAATGGAGGTCATAAGTGGAGGGTATAAAAAAGCTATATCATGAAAACCAGAGCTGATAGAGACAAACTGATTACAGATTTGAATTCAGCGCACCAAAATTAACTAGAATCAGTTGATAAATTCAAAGAAGCAAATTTTGTCGGGCTGTGTTATTATTAAGACGGCAGCTACACCCAGAGAAAAAACATGTTTAAGTATGGTCACCTCCAACAAAACTATTTTTAAAGACAATTTTAATCATATTATGATTAATTTAACAATATTACTGTCACCGACAACCTTATTATGGTTGAATTTGTCCTCCATCAAGAAGCCACAACCATATTATGGTTGCCTCCGAACATATTATGATTAAAAATAACTTCAACATGTTTAGCACTTATAATAGCATAGTTGGTTTTCAACCATAGCTCTTGAAAAAGAGGAAAATACTATTGTTAATTTTAAAACAAATTATTGTCATATTTAACCATAACATGCTTAGAGGCAACCATAATATGGTTGTGGCTTCTTGATGGAGGACTAATTTAACCATAATATGGTTGTAGGTGACAATAATATGGTTATATTAAACATAATATGTTTAAAATTTTCTTTAAAAATAGTTTTGTTGGAGGTGACCATATTAAAACATGTTTTTTCTCTGCGTGTACAATCCAAAAAATATAAGCAGCTGTTTTTGTGCAGTATGTTTTTATATTTCAGTGGTGCCACTCTAAATTTTTATTTTTTACTTTTATAAAATGGAACAACATGCACAATTACTACTTTTACATAAATTTAATTATAGCTTGTACAAATATAAATACTTATAAATAATACATTTTATAACGTTAAAATAATAAATGTATTAAAAAACCCTTTATGATCAATGCATTTCAATTATTTTAACAAAGGGTCAATACAAAATGTATTTAAATTGCTTTAAAATAAAAAATGCTAATATAAGTATGTATACACATATTTTTTGCGCAAATGCACGTGGTTTAGGAATTAGAAGTTGTCAAAGCTTCAGAATATTTTATTTATATTTTTTTAGGTAAAAATTTGATTGTGGCAGTACATATTTCGAAATTATTTTTTTTTAAATCCGTGAGGAGCCAATTTAAAAATTCATATTTCTTGAAAGACTTTTTTACAAAATGGAGTTTATGTTACAAATTTGTCGATATAATATTATTTATGCATGTTATAGAGAACACTTCAAGCTTTTATATGCTATATTTTTGAAAACTCCATCATGTAAAATGAAAAATATTAATGCTTGTATTCATTAAAATATTTTATACCTAATAAAACAAATTTTCTATGACAATGTTCCTTAATAAACATTTGCTAAGTTTTATAATCGTTTATGAATACGGGGCTAAAAAATTTTATATTAGAAAACTACTCAATTTATATAAAAGTTTGACTAAAAATATATGTTTGGTAATAATTTATGCATTTTTTACATATTTAATTATTGTAATATGAACATAATTAAAAATTTCTTCGAACGTCCGAAGACCCGCAATATAGAAAAACTTTATTAAGTAAAGTCCTAATAATCATCCGAAAGTTTCAAGTGTTCTCTAAGGTATATGATGTTTATATAATTATTGTTGTATTGACATAATTTAATGATAAAGCCAATTTTGTAAAAAACAATCAAGGCAAGAAGTAATAATTTTTGTAATTGTCTCTTAATAGTATCGGTACGTTTAAAACACCATGTCAAAGGCATTTTGGAACATTTTTCAATGATACTCATTTTGCTAAAATTCAGTTTTTACCTAAAGAGATATGGGTAAAGTAACTTGGAACTTTTACTACATCTACATTTTTTTTAGAACTTCATTTAAGGATACTAAAAAGTTAAATACATTAATAAAAAATAAGTACTGAGTCGAATTTATATTTTGTTTAAAGCTGGTTCTTTTATGTTTAACAAAAATTAAATTTTTTTCAGCACTAAGTTTTTGCATTTTTTATTATATTAGCAACACTTTTTCACTGATATATTTTTGTTAAAAATAGCTACTACCTCATGTTTCTTTTTAATTTTCAACAATGTTGATATTCTTGACCTATTATAAAATATATTAAAGCACTTATTTATTTTATATTTTTTATTATGTTGGCAACACTAATCTGTTCATTGCCGCCTTTAAAATTAGAAATTATTCTTAAGTTGGCGACAGCCACAATCGTAGTTGTGTAGCCTGTAGCTGTGTTGTCTTCAAAATAATCATCTTCGTTTGAACGAGTGTATTTTATTTTTGTATCTTGTTGTGTTCTATGTGTTTAGAGCAAAAAACATTATGGGAGAACAACATAGAGCACAACCGTAGTTTGTACATGTGTGTACATGTGTGTTTGCAAGTATAAGGCAAGAAAAAACAAATTTTGGGAGAATAGCAAAAAACTCAACTACTATTTATACATGTTGTTCCCGTATTTATGTATAAGATGTTATTTGTTTGCGTATACATAACTGTCTCTTTAAAAAAACATTTTACAAAAAAAAAAATATTATATGGCACTATTTTAGCCCTTCTAGTCAACAACATTAGCCTCAAAGAAAGTTTTTTGCTAAAATTATTATTTTAGAAAGTAATCAAGAAAATAAAAAATAAAATACCAAACATTTTATGTACGTTTTATATATATATATAATAGGGGGATTTAATGTCGAGTTACCCAATTTTGAAATCGATGTCTTCCGATTTAGATGAAATTTGCACCAAACTTAGTCCTATTGGATAGTAGTCACAAATTTTCAACAAGATCGGTCAAAATGTTTTTGAATTAGGAGGGTCCATTAAATCCAGAAATTGGTATCACATGATAATAACAACAAAAAGTTGAAAATTTTTGATCCAGTGTTTCCCTTATAAAATCCAGAATTC
Source organism: Pollenia griseotomentosa (assembly GCA_963931875.1). Taxonomy (NCBI): domain Eukaryota; kingdom Metazoa; phylum Arthropoda; class Insecta; order Diptera; family Polleniidae; genus Pollenia; species Pollenia griseotomentosa. The sequence goes on along the minus strand of OZ007563.1, from coordinate 192,169,419 downwards.
TTACACGATTTTGTTAAAATGTACACAGATTAAATTAAACAAACAAATAACACAAAATCCAAAATATTGATGAAATACTACTCAAAACTTAACCGCCAAATAAATTCGTTTAACACAATTAGTCTATAACAAAATAACTACAACAAAACCACTTTAACCTAGTTAAATTTTTACAACAAAAAATACTTTTAACATCCATAAACAAACTCTGCGTTTGAAAAACTACAACTATTTCTACTCCAAAGCTGTTTATAACAATATTAAAGCATATCACTTTTAACCCCGCATCATCCACAAATATGATCCAAAAGTATTAAGATGAGTGATTTTCAAAGCGCGAGTTTGAAAGGTGTAACGCATAAGTGTAAAATGCTGCTTTAGTATGTGTTCGTTTGTAACAATATTAAAAAAGTACATTTTTAAATCCATTTATGCACCCTTTAACGCTACTAAAGCTTTTTGTGCTACAAAGCAATAAAAATTTAAAACAAATGTTTATTTATTCCTTTATACTAGAGATTTCTGGATTTTTTTTATTACCCCTAAAAAAACATACTATGGAATATGAAAATTTTGTTTGCTTTTTAGCCCCTTTAAAAAGAATGAAACCAGAAAAAAAAATCATATAAAAATATTGCTTTTTCCATGGATAAATGTTAGCATGTGCCTCAGCTGCAGCTTCAAGCGAAATTTTGTTTCAAACGTTGCATATTTGAAGGCTAAAAAAGAATTATTATTTTTTTTATTCAAAAATTTACTTTTTTGCTTTTAAGATAGAAACCCCAACTTTTCTTTATATGAAAATAGTTACAGACAAAAGTGATGCTAAATGTGTGTGTATGTGTTGTGTGTGTATGTGTTGTGTGTGTATGCGTATTTTTAATAAATTTTAAATCCACAAGGCAAAAGTTGCACTTTTAGTATCTTCTGCAATTTGGGTTATTATTCTTTTACCTTTGAGAAGAGTTTTCTTATTCATTACGTACAATCGTAACAAGAAACAAACAAAAAAGGAAAACCTACTGCAAATATTTCGTAATTAAGTTGGAATTAGTAAAAAGTCAAGGGGGTAGACTAAAAGGGATATTAGGTTCAGAATAATTAAGTTGGAACTAGTAAAAATTCACGCTGGTTGACTAAAAAATGATTTTTTAAGTTCAGGGGCCTGATTCTGGCAGTCGTGATCGAGCACTTTCTCTATTCGAAAGCAATTTTAATATTAATTCTTTCAGTCAATACTGAACGAATCGAAATTATTTTTTTTGTATTGTAAAACTCAAATAAATGCTTTACATTACTTAAAAATAGTTCCGATTTGTTCAGTATTGACAGAAATAATTAGATATTTAATTGCTTTCGAATCGAGAAAGTACTCAATCACGACTGCCAGAATCAGGCCCCAGATTAAAGTGTGCAGTAAAGTTTATTAGCCTTGTATATAGTATGATCCGCAGTCTAATCTGTGCTGTAGTCTTAAGTCCAATCTTTGGTCTACTCTGTAGTCTAGGCTATCATCTCTTCTGTAGTCTTATCATTAGTCAAGTTTCATATTTAGTCTAGGCTATAGTCGTGCATAAACTTTATTCGAGTGAGTAGTCAAGTTTTAGTTTGGTTCTTAGTCTAGTCTGTGATCTTCTCAGTAGTCTAGCCTTCGGTCAAGTCTGTTATTTAGTCTGTAGTCTAGACTATAGCCAGTATTGTAGTATGAGTCTGTAGTATAGTCTGTTTTCAAGGTTTTAGTTTAGTCTGTAGTTTAGTCTTAATTCAAGTCAAGTCCTAAGTCTAGACCTAAGTTAAGTCTGCAGGCAGGTTTTAAGTTTGTTCCGCTATCTAGAATGTGGTCTATTATGTAGCTTAATCTGTAATTTAGTCTGTAAGCTAGTCTTTGGCTAAGTTTGTTGATTGTATAATTTGTGTTCTAGTCTGAAGTTAAGTTTGTGATCTAGTCTGCAGTCCTATCAATAGTCTTATCTGTAAAATCTAGTCTTTAAATATTTCTATAGTCTATTTCTTAGCCTAGTTTTCAGTTAAGTCTGCATTCTTATTTTTTAAAATTGGTTCGGTCTATAATCTAGACAGCAGTTTTTTTTTGTAATTTTGTAGTAAAGTCCGTATTGTAGTCCCCAGTTTAAATCAAATCACTTCCTGTAGTTAAGTTTTGAATGAATTTAAGGTTTTTTAAAATTGGTCTTTCGAATTGATTTTTTATCTTTTTCCCCTTTTTATTTCCCTGGGTTATTCATTAAATGTTAATTTTAAAGTTTTTAATAAATTTCAAAAACTTTATTTAATGCCATTGAAGAAGAAACGAAAAATAAATATTTTTTGGTATCTTAATTTTGTTTTAACCAACTTGGAATTTGTGTTTGTGGTGAAAATCTTTTGATTGGTTTTTTCTTAGGCTAACAAAAACAAAAAAAAAAAGAAAAACTTTTTATTTATATTTTTAATGAATAAATAGTTTACGGGTTTTCTTTGTGCACAAAATAATTTTTGATTGTAAAACAAATAATTTAGTATTGTGTAAATAAAATATATTTTGACTAATTACACTGTGCTTGAATTTGACACTTGTTTTCTGACAAGCGGGGCATCGGGCGGGTAAACGTTTTATTAGGCTAGCTCTTGTTTTTGAGGTATACCTTTATTTTGAAAATGGAGGAGGGCGCACATCCTATATTCGCTTACCTCATACATCGAATAAACTAAAAAAAACAGAAACTCCGCAATAAAATTGCCTATTAGTTAAGCTTTAACTTTTTTTAATTTGCGCAGTCGGTTGGGAAATACAAATTTTTTTGGCAAAAAAATATTTTTTTATCAAAATTTCGAAATTTTTGTTTTTAAAAGGGCATAAAAAATTGCAAAACATAGCTTTTTGCGGAATTTTGAGTTACGCGAAAATAGATTTTCGAAATAGATGTATGTAACAACTGCATCGAAAACAAGAGCTTACCTAAAAACGGTTAGCACCACTGGATTCAGCGTACTAGAATTAGTTACTAGCACAAAATAAAATTCTATAAAAACACAACCTGCTGACATTTTTTAGTTTAATTTTTATGTATGTTCATATTATTGTATTTTTTTTAAGTCATTTAGCCCTTATTTAATTCTTTTTATTTATCTTTATTTGATATTCTTCGTAGATGTCTTTATATCCCATAAAATTTCCATTTTATTTTCTAAATTATGCTAAAATATTTATTTAATGTTTTCTTATGTGTATTCAAATGGTATTTGCCTTGTATATTATTTGAAAATCAAAGAAGAAAAAGATCTTAAGAGATGTCTTCACAAGTCGATACAAAGTACAAGCGAAGCAAGACAAACATGAATTTCCAAGATACTTAGATACACAATGTATCTTAAGCATATTCATGTGTGTTGGCTTGTTTGTAAATGGGTTTACAGATTGATTTTTTTATATAGAAATCAATGTTAAAAGCTTGCCAGATAAAACAGCATACATATGTTTACTTTTGTTAAAATGTCTTTGACTGGAATTTTGTATGCATTAAATTTGCATAAATAGTAGTTTTAAGACACCTTTTAGATGATGTTGAAATATATGCAAAAAGTGTATCAAAAAGGCATTTAAAGATGGGAAGTAAAAGAAAAAAAAGCTACTTTTTATTTTACAACTTTAAGACCCGTTTTCACTACTTACCGATAGCTAACGTAGGATTTTATCGGCTGTATAAAAAGTTATCCATTGTTACAACTTTTCTTTAACCTACCATGTACGATAAACCTTAATTTACTTTTTAGCTCACTTAAGGTTAAAGTAAAGTTTGAATAATGGAACACTTTTTAGTCTTTGGTCTATAATTTGTTCTGAAGTTTAGTTTATAATTAAGTCTATATTTTAGTCATATTTTATATATTTTTGTCTGTTTAGTTTTTAGCTAAGTCTTAAGTTTTGTAAATAGTTTAATTTTTAGTGTATTGTTAAATTTTCATCAAAAGTATGGTTAAAAGTCTCGTCTTAAACTCTTACTATTTTGTTTGCTCTCGTCAATAGCCTTATCTCTAGTCTAGTCTAATCTAAACTCTCGTCAATAGTCTCTTCTATAGTCTCGTCTATAGTCTCGTCTTTAGTAATGCCTATAATCTCGTTTTTAATCATCGTCTATAGTCTTCATAAAAGCTTCTTCTATAGGATCTAATTTTATTAGTTTATATCTAAGTCTTGATCTTATTTTATATTCTAGTTTATATTTAAAGTTTCTTCAAAATTACGGTTAATAGTCTCGTCTATAATCTTGCTTTTAGTCCTTATTTTACCCTCGTTTATGGTCTCTTCTCTGGTCTTGTCTAGTCTATAATCTCGTCAATAGCCTCCTCGATAGTCTCGTCAATAGTCAATAATATAAAGGGTGGTTAAATTTCAAGGGCCGATGTTGATTTTGAATAAAACACAAACTATTTAGGAAATTATTGTAATTTTATTTTATTATGATATATTGGTATTACTCAATTATGTATGGAACAAAATATCGGCCAAATGGGCGCCGCGACCACGGTGGCACACCTCCATCCGATGGTCCAAATTTTCGATGACCCTGAGGCATAATGGAGGTTCTATGCCGTTAATGTGCCGAATTATCTCATCCTTTAGCTCTTGAATTGTTGCTGGCTTATCGACGTACACCTTTTCTTTCAAATAACCCCAAAGAAAAAAGTCCAACGGAGTCAAATCACATGATCTTGGCGGCCAATTGACATCGCCATTACGTGAGATAACACGGCCATTGAATTTGTTGCGCAAAAGAGCCATTGTTTCGTTAGCTGTGTGGCAAGTGGCATCGTCCTGCTGAAACCACATATCGTCCACATCCATATCTTCCAATTCGGGCCATAAAAAGTTCGTTATCATCTCACGATAGCGAACACCATTCACAGTAACTGCCTGACCGGCCTCATTTCGGAAAAAATACGGCCCGATGATGCCGCCAGCCCATAAACCGCACCAAACAGTCACTCTTTGTGGGTGCATTGGTTTTTCGACAATCACTCTTGGATTATTATTCGCCCAAATGCGGAAATTCTGCTTATCGACAAATCCACTGAGGTGAAACTGTGCCTCATCACTGAAGATGATTTTCTTCGAAATTTATCATCCATTTTCATAATAAGTCTGGATAACTTTAACACGTTGTTGGATTGTGTATCTCTGCATGGTTCAAATTGAGTAAGTCTGAAATAGAGAAATGTCAAATGAAATTCGGAAAAAAACTTGGCGTTTAGGTGTGGTTCACATTCAACATCGGCCCTTACAATTTAACCATCCTTTAGTATCATCTGTTCTCCCGTCTATAGTCTCGTTTATAATCTTGTCTATAGTCAAACCTTTAGTATCGTCTATAGTCTCGCGTATAGTCGTGTCTATAGTTTCAGCTATTAACTTATTTCTAGTTTCATCTATGGTATGCTCTAAAGTTTCGTCTATAGTCTTTACCATAATATTTTCTAAAGTCTTGCCTCTAGTCTCGCCATTGATTTCTTTACGCTCATCTTTGCAGTTTCGTGTAACGTCTTGCCCATAATTTTTTCTCTAGTCTCGTCTAAAGTCTAGTCTATTATCTTGTTTTTAAGATTATCTATAGTCTAGTTGTTTGAAGAAACCATTTTCAAAATTTCAAATCGTTTTTTATTTTTATTTTTTTAATAACTACAAATTTTTTCTAAGAAACTTATACAAACTTAATTTATAGTTTAATATATAATAATAGTTTACTTAAACAAACTAGATGATTTTTATACGTTAAAATTGTTTATTACCTTAGAAACAATTATTTCTATCCTACAAGGATCACATAATGGCACAATGATTTTAAATTTTAAATTTATTTACAAAAAAACTGGCATTACAAAAATTCTTTTTTAAATTACAAACACAAAAAAAGAACAAAATTATTTATTTTGAAATTATTAATCAGTTTAAATTTTCTTGTTATTCGTAAAAAAAGGAACTTAATTATAAAAACATTAAATTTTGACATGAATCTTCTTTTAAAGTCTATTCTACTCATTTAATGACCATCGGTGATGAGGCTGGCCTATAGCTACGGCGACTGCCATTCGTATAAAGGCTTGTGGTGGTCAGTGTATTGCGTTGCTGTTTGTAGCGATAGCCCGTAATCATTTCTCGTATTGTCTTGCGGTATTTGTCCGATAGGACGCAGTATAAGAAAAAATTTGCTGCCGCATTTGTGGCTGCCAAGAAGTTGAATATATTGCCGAAGATGGACTGTAAATGAGATTCGATTGCAATTTGACTAGAAACAATCAAATAAACTGCCCACGGTAATTGACAAACGATGAATAGTAAGACGACAGCAATTAAGGTGATTGTGACACGATTCTCTTGGGAGACAGAGGAGGTGGTAGATTTGCGCTTAAAGAGAAGAGAAAAGAAAAATAATTTTTAAGGTTATTTCTTATTTTATGTAGAGCAAGTGAATGAAAGTTTAAGAAAGTCGCAAGATTTAGACTAATAAACTTTAATTTTAAAGCTTTATTAAGAAAACTTTTGATAAGTTTAAGATTATCAAAAAGTTCCAATTCTACATATTTAATTCTGTTACACCTGTAAGGAGCTAAAAACAAAAGCTCCTATTAAAACATAAATAAATCTTAATTTAGAAAATCGATTTTCTTTTTTGAGTTGATTTACAGAAATTTATTTTAAATAAAAAGCATTTTAATAGCTCTTTATAAAAGATATTTTAAAGTATTTTTAAAAAATCTTTCAAAAAAAACTATTTTTACAAAGATTTAAAAAAAATTCCTTCTTAAATAATGTATTTTTATACCTAAGCTTTTTTTAAGAACTTGAATTAAAATTTTTAAAAAAGCTTTTTTAAAAGCTTTCACTCCAGATATTCATAACACGTTTTTTAAATAATTAGATAAAAGTTTTTTTTGAAAGCTTTAAAAAAACGTTTTGCAAAAGCTTTCTTACCTTCGGTCTTCTAATACTATTAGCGTTCGTCATCTCTCCTCGAATGGTAGTGGAACGCCTTACCAGCATGATTAAAAAACAATTAAATGTCACCAACACACACAACGGTATCAGCACAAATGCACACAAAGTTACAAAATACCAAACATTTATATAAAAATCATCATCTCCCAAAGCGGTCGGTTGATGATTATAATAAGTTACCTGCAAGATAAACAAAAAATCTAAACATGCTCTCTCTCTCGTAGTCTCTAATCAATTCCAAATAAAAACATACATTTCCACAAAATTCAGTAACATTAAAGAAAATTTCATCCACCATTTGTGTGTCAGTATCATTTTTCCAGACATTCATATTCATTTCCTTCAATAGAGGACCAACCACAGGTAGAGCTGTCGATGATAACGGTGGTACAGACGATGGTGATGTTGGTATAGCCTTCGGCATCAACAACCCAGAGCTATCTTCATGCATATCAAATGCTGTTGTATCCATTAATAAAGCTTTGCTCTCCAAAGGATGCTGTGTTTCTGTTGACTCCATCACTCGAGCTGCAGCTGACAATAACGATAGCGGCGGCGACGTCGAGGATGAAGACAATGCCAGCGTTATGGGTAAATGTGAAGGAATGTTTGCTAAAGTTCTCGATGTCAATGCTTAAAAAGATGGATAGATAGTAAGGATTTGTATTTATTGCTGACATTTCAAGGATATAAAACGAAAAATGTTTTTGCTTTGTTGTTGCAAAAAATAATCTGTAGAATATTGTGCTAGACTTCAATGGTCATAAAGCAAGACATAAATTCTAATGATGAAATCTCAAAGGATATCAAAATTTGCGAGGAAAAGAAAAATGCGTAATGTTTGTAATGCAAAAAACTATTGCTAAACTAAATATTTACAAAGTGTAAAAGAAAGTTTATTTTTATTTGATAATAAAACTTTAATTAAAGAAAGCTTTAATTATTACATTTTTTAAAGCTAAGGTAATAGTTTACGATAAGCTTTATGTGATAAAGTCTAAATAGATGCTCTTTTATTATATAGCATTAGCAAAAGCTTTTTGTGAAAAACTAAGTTTTAGTTTTGTACAAGATTTATATTACAAAGCATTAGAAAGCTTCAGTAAAAACTTTTTGAAAAAGCATCAATGAAAATGGAAACTTTAATGATAACAGCTTTATAGTTATATAAAGTTAAAAATAGCTTAAAAAACTTTTAACATATCAAATTTAAAAAGCTTTAATAAAAACCTACCATCGTGGTTTTGTTTCATTTGTATATCCTCACTTCTCCTTCTACTATATTTCACACTGTCTCCGTTCTCTTCGCCAACTTCTCGTTTTAACTGAGACAATCTTTTGAAAACATTCATATCATTTGATAAAACAAAGTCCTGATCATTTTGTTCGCCGCTGCCTTCGTCAAGAAATTCTACAAGTTTTTCTACACCTTTTAAGGGAATTTCTTGTTGCTGCCCATGCTGCTGATGATTTTGTTGCTGCTGTAATTGTTGTTGATACTTTTTTTGCTGCTGTATCGCATAAGCCTTGGCAACAGTTTGGTTACATGGCTGGCCAGTATTATCCATCATACGATACTCAATATTGTACTGATGCTCAAAGGCTGTTGAAATTGTGGATAATAAACAAAAGAGAGTCACACCTAAAAATTAGGCAAAAAAAATAAAAAAAAGTGTTGGCAACGCAAAGAAATAAAAAAAGGCAACCAACAAGCAACAGCAAAAATAAATGTAAATGTTACAATTAATGTTTACAAAGATTACAAATTGGAGCAACGCCTAAAACTATGCAGTAGTATCATAGAATCATACGCACATACATAACCTACATTTCAATCAAACCCACACATTATAAAAGAGGACATTTTTGATATCAAGAAATCTTTTCAAAAGAGTTTCTAAATAATTTTTAAAATTATTAAAAATTTCAAACAAAAGAGAATTTTAATAAAAAGCTTTGTAATAAATTTTAAGAAAAGTAAAAAAAAAGTTTTATTTTGGAAAGTCTTGCAAACATTTTTGAGAAAACTTTCAAAAATGTTCCTCTTAAAAACGTTTTTCAAGCATTTAAAAATACCCCTCTTAAAAAGGTTTACATTAAATTTTTTTTAGTTTTTTTTTTTTGAGAACCTTTTGTAAACTTTTTTTATATATACTTTACAATGTCTTTTGTTATAAAAGTTTTATATAACAGCTTCAAATATTTGAAAATTCTGTTTCCAGCAAAGCTTTGAAAAAAGTTTAAAATATTTAAAATAGGTTTTTCTACTTGTGCAGATATACTTAACAAAAAATCTGTATACATTTTTACTCAATTTGTTGTTTTTAACATAAAACCCCCTTCAGGCCTTTTATGTTTGAATTGTTATCGAAGATATTATTGCTTTTGTTTGTTGGTGTTGCTGTTTGGGACTTACCTGCAATAACTTTCTTGGCCAATGATTCGGTGCAAAAAGTCTGACGTTTCAATGGGTAACGTATGGCTATAAATCGTTCGATTGTAAAACACACAGCGATATAAATTGAAATGTAGGCTATAAGTGGCCCCAAAACAAAATATCAACATCGATATGAGTATCCACATCCGCATCACCGTCAACATCATCATTGTCGTCATCATCGATAGTTTGAATACAATTTCAGTCATTCCAATCAATAGAGCACAAGGTGTTTGTGTATTTTTTCAGCGAACAGCATGCAATATCCCCAATTACACGATGTAGAAAAGAGAAAAACATGCCACAATAAAAAAAAACCGGAATAAATAAAACCATAAAAATCTTTATTTTATTATTTCTTTTAATACTTTTTTTTTTCTTCTGCTCAATGCAAAGAAATTAAGGATATATAAATTGATTTTGGTTCTCATACTTACAACAGGCATCACACAGCCACACGACCACCCCATAACAAATCCAATAGATTTTACAATAAAGATGCACGTAGTGATAATGTTGCAACGATAACAACAAAGCCATGGTCAAATAAATAATGTCCGTTATAGCCAAAGCCGTTAAATATATATTTGTGGTACATCTCATGCGTCTTCTAAGGTAGATGGAAGATGAAAGAAGAGAATCAGTTTTTAAACATAAAAATCATATATTTATTGTTCGGCAAAGGCAAAAAGAGAATGTTAATTTGAAGATTTTTATCTGTTTTTTTTTAGCGAAACTCCCTTTTTCAATTTTCTACAATTTCCCATACTTAATGTGTCATTGGCAGATTACAACCAGAATTACTTTTCATTTCAATTTCAAAGTTTGAATTCGAAAACAAACTGCCAAAACATGTTTATTCCGGTAATGGTTTTCTATTACTGTTTATTTATTTTATAACTCAATTACTTTTTATATCAAAATAGTTTTTGGAAAACGATTTTTGAACGCATGAATAAAAGGAAAAAAGCTGCAATTTGCTGCTATATTAGGTGTGTTCACAAAGAAGTGGTTAACCCTGGAGTACTTACCATATTTTACTTACTTTGTAACTAATGATCGTCGATTCGACGTAGTATTTTTTAACTGCCTATAACTTTGGCTTAAAACCAAATACACTTTTTCAATAAATGCTATTTATCATTGTAGCACCTAATAAGTCTATTGAAAAAAAATAATTAAATTTTAATTCTTATAGATAAACGAAATATTTAATTTTTGTACCAATTCATTTTATATTGCACAAATTTTTGGGATCATAAAAAATGACCTAAAAATATTGTGAGGAAAACTGAAAAACTAAAAATGTGGCAAAACTTAAAAGAGAAATTTTTGGCTTTAAAAAAATAATTTTTTTTTTTTAAATAACATTTTTAGCCAGAGTCACAAAGTTTAACTTTGTGCCTTTCGCAGATGGGTTTTTCGCATATATCACATTTTGATTTTGACGTTCGTCATTTTTTTGTGATCTACATACACATACTTCATTTGTGTTCTTTTTCATATTTTCTCCTTAGCTGGTCATTGTTGCCACTGTTGTTTGGAGTAACAGCATTTGCAATATTTGCTCACAAAGTCACGTTAATACTAACCTTCGACGATTCGAATAGTACGAAACCAATAAAAGCAGTGTTCTAGCAACGCGGTTTAAAAAACACAATTACATACAGCAAAAGTAAATCATCTATTAACAGCATACACAATTTTAGAGTGTAAGGCATACCCATTTAAAAGTAAAATAATTAAAAGGGAGCAATGCTCGTCGAAACGTCGATCATTAGTACTCAAGGGTTAAATAAAACATTCTTAATACTGACTTTACATAGTTTAATGCGTAAAAAAAAAATGCTTTTTCAAGGCAACTGAAAATACCTTCAAAAACTTGTCTTCTAAAACAAAAACTTAAACAGCGCTTATTTCAAAAAGCTCTTGGAAAAGGTCTTGAGAAAAATGTTTACAGCTTTCTTCAAATAATTTTTTAAACATTCTTGAAAACGCTTTTTTAAAAACATTCTTAGAAAAAATTTAGTTAAAATTTTATTTACAGCTTTAACAGCTTAAACAAAAGGAAACTCATATTAACAAGAACTTTTTTTTATTAAAAAGCTTATAAAAGCCTTTTTAAGAAAGCTTTTATAAGTATTTTCAAGGAAATTCTAGAAAGAGTTTATAATGTTTCTTCAAATAGCTTAAATAAGATGTTTTTCAAACTCCTTTTTTAAAAACAGCTTTAAAGAAAGAAAACTTTTCTTTTTCAAGCAATAAAGATTGCTTAAAATAAAAACTCTTTCTAGGTACCTTAAACAAATTCAAAAACACCTTGAAAATCATAATACAGTTTCAAAAACATTTTTAGAAAGTGATAACAAAGCTTTTTATAAGACTTTAAAAGGTGTTTTAAGTAGAACTTTAGAAAGCTTTTTTAAGAAAACTAAAAAAAACCTTTTTCAAGAAAGCTTAAAGGTTTTTTTCAATAAATTCTAAATGTTTTTTTAAAATAAAAATTTTCGTTTAGGAATTTACATTGAAACAACAATAAAAGGAACCAAATTTGCTTTTGTTTTCAGTATTAATTCCCAAGCGAAAGTTTAGAGCATTGTTTAAAAAATAAAATGACTTCTTACAAATATCTTTTAAGAAATTATGTTTTTCAAAAAGCTTTCCATCAAGCTGTAAAAGCTTTATATTTTAAGCTCATTTCAAACACTTCTTTTATTTCAAAAGTCTAAAATTGTCTGTTTCGCTTTCTCCAATCAATAAACCTCCCTAATATGAATGTTATTACTTTAATATCCTTTTAAATTGCCAATAATAACAGTAACATTACGTTTTTCAACAGTCAATGCAAGCGAAAAATATCAAAATGAAAACTAATAAAAACTGAAGATTGCTTAGAGCAAAAAAAACAATATTTTAAATTATAGTTAATATTTTGCAAAAAGGTATAATATAGCAAATATAATATGCAAACACATATTAAACTAACCCTATTAAAAGTAATTTTTATGCAATTCCTATTTTTACTTTTTCCCCTATTTTCCTTTTACTACTCTTTGTTTTTAAAAAAAATTCCCTTTTTTTTCACTTTCCATGAAGTCTCCCATTAAAACTGAAAAATTCAATTAAACATCTTACACCTTTTGCATAAACAAATATCGGATTACTATCATTTTATATTGTTCCTACATGTCCTTTTCATTTGGTTCAACAAAATTTATTAAAAAAATTTTTTTTTAATATGACTGCATGTCAAATGACTTGAATATATAACAGGGGACCAAATTGAAAAAAAGTGTTTTAAATAGATAACTCGGTAAAAAGTATGTAATAAACACTTAAAATCTGAATACTTACTGAACCGTAGTTTAGACTGCAGACTAAACTAGGCTTTAAACCAGGCTAAAGATCAGACTTAAAATCAAAAATAAACCACATTATAGATCTAAGCAATGACTAAACTTGAAACCAGACAAAAAAACAGACTGGGGGCCAGGTTAAAGAGCAGACTACAGAAAAAATACCAAATTATATGACAGACTTTATTATATAGTAGATAAGAATATAGACCACACTAGCCTTAAGGCAAGACTACAGACAAGTCTAAAAACCAGATCACAAACTAGTCTATTCACCAGGCTATAGGCAAAAATGTATACTAATATTTAGGCAAGACTATATGTTGAACTATAATACACAATTAAGATCAGTAAAATCAAACCTAAAAATTTAAGGCAGGGTTGGCTTTATCTTCGAAAAGTTCCTTAGTCAACGCTTTCCACTCGTCTCCTGTCTAACCAACCTCTTTCTTATTCATTATTTGAGATAGAAAATTATACAACCACAACAACCACTGCATATATTTCTACAACTTGCAACATTTCCAAATTTCGACATACAAGAACTTACCTTGTCAAAACATAAATGCTTACAGAATTCCCCAAAAGACCAATAACAAAAACACATGGCACCAATATCCGCTGCACCACATGACGCACTTCCGCAACATCGTGATCCGTAAACGACATAATGGTTGAATGACTCTCGCTGTAGCAAAAACGGGATCCTACAGTTCTTTTGTTGGTGGTTGCTGCTACAGTGTTTCACAAACTCACACAAACATTCAACAGTTTTTTGTATCTTAATGTGATTGTGTATGTGTGGGTGTTTATAATTGTGGTGCAATACTGTGTTTTGTGGATTTCCTTCCGTTTTTTCTCCCCTCCCCGTTTTTAGTTTAAATTTTTAAAAATTCCTGTGGTTTTAGTTTTTATTATTATTGTTACTCTTGTGATGCTTGCTTGTATTCCTTGTGTGTTAATCGAATATTGCTGTTGATAAAATGCAGGAAAAAAGAGCCGCAGAATTTTTTAGTTTTTTTACACTGCAGGTTTTTAGAAATGTGTTGTTATTGTTTTCTATTTCAGTTTTATTATTTTGTTATTTTTTGGAAGATTTTCCTTTGTTTTACAATTTCAATTATATTTTTTCTATTATTTTAATACTTTTATTAAATGGTTGTGCATAAAATTTAATTTCTGCCATAAAATCATTGCATTCGTACGTCAATATTGTGTTGAAATAACTTTTTCAAAAGACATTTCCATTTCATTTGTATTTTTGGTGTGTTGCTTTAGAACTGGAAATAGATAAAGAATAAAAAAAGTATTTTTAAAAATATTTTCATTGTTTCTTTTAGATTTGTAGAGATTTAAAGGTTAATTACTTTCATACACTTTTAGGTAATAAAATATATTTTGTTTACAGTGTTCAAAATAATTTTGTTAACTTTTGTAATTTAAACAAATTGTTAATTTTTTGTGAAAAGCTTTGCCAAAAAAAAAAACAAATATATTATTTTTAATTGTATTTTTTAAAGGTGTTTTTATCACAAAACTTAAATTTCCAGAATTTCAGAGAATTATTGGTAAAGTAGAATAGCATTATCGTTTTGCTTTATTTATTAGAAATTAATAATTATATTAACATAAAAACAACTGAACATCTTTCCCAGTAAAAAATGTGCTCAAAAAGGAGCAGGTTTTATGTATGAATTCATACCTCAAATCGCTTCAAACCTGCTGATGGGATGCCTGATTTTTGTATCGGGTGTTCCCGGTTTGGAGGACTTTTTTCTGCTGACAATAAGCGCTTCTTTTAACATGCAAACAAAGCACTCCTAAAGTGCTTTTTTAAGGGCTAACTATATTAACATATTCATTAATTTTTTGCTTTTACTGGTTTGAATGCCTTTTTTCAATTTTTTTTCGCTTTAAAAACTTCTTCGCGGTCAGCACTAAAAAAGCAACTTTTTGTGTATTTATTTCTATATCATGTACTACTCTATAAGAGCTCTCTTATTGAAGCGCTCGGTTATGCACTTTTTCTCTTAAGTGCTTCAAAAAACCCAAATTTTTTTTACTGGGTTAATTCTTAATTTTATAAAATCAAAAATTGATTTGTATTAAAAAAGAAAGAAAATCATCAAAAACTTAAATTTGCAAAGTTTGACAAAATAAAAACCAAATCATAGAAAAGACTTTAAAACAAATTTTAGGCAAGATAATAGAACAGACTATAGACAAAACCATAATACAGACAATAGATCAGACAAAAGACCATACTATGAACAGACTATAGACCAGACTATTATAGACTTGATGAATCAAATGATCGCTAAATCTTGAAAACTAAGAAAATTTAAAACAAGACTTTATTCAACTAGGATATAAAAACCACCAGACTTCGGAACAGACTATAGACTAGAAAATGGACCTAAATATAGACCAGCCTTAAGATTAGACTATAGATAGGCCAGATTATAGACCAGACTATAAATAAAACTATTAACCAGACCATAACCGAAATACCATAGCATTTAACAGACCAGACCATAAACCAGAATATAGATCAGATCATAGGCCAGAGTACATACCAGACCAGACTACACGAGGAGAAAGCACTTTTTTCGACATTTACACCTCGAACAAAACTTTTTGTAAACATATTATGGTTACCGGCAACCATATTAGTATTAAATCCATCGTCTATCAAGAAGCCACTTCTCTGTTGTGGTTGCCTCCGAATATGTTATAGTTATTAATATCAATAACATGTGTACCACTAAGTGCCCATTTAGACAGGGAAACATCTGGAAGGGAAACATTTTGTTTGTTAGCAAATTACGGGTGGGGAAGAGAGAATGGTTTTTGTGTTCGGTACTCGGCGACACGCTTTGTTCTCATTTTCTTTGTTGACATTTACCTTGCTTTTTGAGAAAAAAAAACAACAATATTAACAGAATGTTTCCGGCAACATGTTCGTATATGTGACCGCAAATGAAAAAACAAAAGAAAATTCCAGATGTTTTCCTTCCAAATGTTCGCTCGTCTAAACTCGGACTAATAAATAACTGTATTGTTTTTTTTTCAACCATAACATGTTGCTCTTAGGATTGAGAGTAATGTTGTTGTTAATTCAAAGTAAACAATTATTTAAGATAAACAAGTTATTGTTATTGTTAACTTAATGGAGAACTTATTGAATCATGATATGGTTGCCGGTGATAATAGTATGATTAAAGTATGTAACTATGAAATGTTTAAAAAAATATTTCTTTAAAAATAGTTTTGTGAGAGATGGCCATAAAAGTCTGGTTAAATAGAAACGAAGAAGTTTAGTTTTACTTTGCACAGTTTGTTTTCTGAATACGGTGGTTTTAAACGATATTTAAACAAGTACCAACTAGATGATTCTCCTAAAATCACTTATGGCGATTTCTTTTCTGAGAAAAATATGTTACAGTATATACATGTAACATTTTCTAATGTAACCTATAATAACTCGAAATGTTACATGTTGTGCAATTTCAATAGAACACAATTAGCTGCTTTTACTTCATGAGAGAATTTAAAAGTTAGTTGAGCGGTTTCTGCACGCTATTACGGATTGGAAACAAACATTGACTTTACTTATGGCTTAGAAAAATTAAAACAATTATACTATTGGTGTTTTCTTTTCTACAAATAAATGTGACATTTTATTTACAAAAATGTAATTTGGTGTCTGTTTCTTAAAAATTGTGCTCCCAAAAGTGATGAGTTTTTTAGAATAAAACAAGCCACCTTTTTCAGGAGCAAAATTTTTAAGAAACATACACCAAACTGCACGTCACATTATTTTGTAGAAAAGAAAACACCATATAAATAGACTTTTTTTGATATATTTCGATTTAAAACAATTTTTTTTACAAAATTATGAGCGGTATGAATTATGACAAACAAAATAAAACATTGGTTGTAAAAAGAAAGTAGTAAGTACCAAAGTTGGAAAACAGGGCAGTATGAACACCTTTAGTAAAGTGAGAGTAAAAGATGCAACATGTTTTGCATGTTTTTCATAAGCATATTCACAAAAGAAATTGAAAATTTTTCCCACAGTTGTATTTTTTGTACAAACGAACATTAAAGTATTGTTACTGAAGCCATATAAAATATAATAAAATAAAAAAAAAAAGCTGACATACCGGCGATTTTAAAAACAAAACTAGCGAAGAATTAAGTGAGTCCGTTTGAAGGTTTGTTCCTAAAAATGTGGCAATTTTTAATTAATTCTATCTGGCAACTATTATGGTAGATCTAGCAGGTTGTTTGGAAAACAAAGTCGGCAAAATTCCGATATACCCTAACTGATATTTATCCATCGGGAATATTAAGCAGGATTCACACCTGTCTACTGACAAAAAGACCAGCCTTTTGCCCCAATTATAAACAAGAATAAAGTTTGGAGAATAGACCAAACTACAATCCAGACTATTTATTGGCCAAGTTATAATCAATTTATACCACTACTAACCAGGAAAAAATCAAGTTTAGGACCAACATATTTCATGTATAATATAATTAAATTTTTATTTATGTTTTCATTGACTCGCATTCACTTAATCAAATAAATTATTATACAAAAACATCACTTATTCTATTTTGCTTAAAAAATCAAAACACTGTATTTTAATATAAACAAATGAGCAAACAAAAAAATAAACAATTTATTTTTCTTATCCAAAAAATCAATTTTAATGAGTGCACATGTTTTTCTAGCCGGTTGTTTAATTTTATTTTTTAAACAAATGGACGTTTTAATAATGTAAATAAAATTTAGCTGCCAGCTTATAAAAATAAAGTTAATTTATTTGAAAATGAAAAAAAAACGATAAAAATTGTTTAACGTGGGTCAAGAGTTGAAAGATTAAAACAACAAAATGTTTTGTGCTTTACAATATTTTTTTTTATCGGAATATTGTTATTTATCTATATTTATACAAAAATTTAAATTTTTTTAACGTCTAACTTTGCCAAGCTGAATTATGATTAATTAGTATTATAACTGCCATTAACCAATATGTTTTTTGCCAGTTATACTGATAGTAAATTATAACTGAACTTGGGGAAATTGGCCGTTAATTGTTTTTTTATTTTTTTTGTAATATATTGACATTTTATTTATGTATAATGTTAGAAATAATGTTTACATAATAAATATTGTAAAACTAATTAATTTTTTCTAAAAAAACCCATTAATTGTAAGTGTTGAAAAATGTATTCCTGTTTTTATAGATTTTAATGGAAATTGAGGAAGTGATTAAAATATTAAAAATAATTTTGTGTTATTAAAGCAAATTTTATATTTTTTGTTTATTAAATGTTACAAATACAATTAAAATTTACAATAAAATCTTCCATAACCCGATAAGCACCGTCGCGGTGTTTTTGTTCGTTTTGAAAAAGATGTCCGCTTATGAGAGAAGTACACATTTACTATCTGAAATATTTTATATCATATTGATACATTTCTTTTGTGGTTGACAAAAAACTTTTACAGTGCACTTTAACTTCGATCAATTAATTTTAGGCTTTTGACTTTCAATGCTCTTGATGTGTTCAAATGCGACAAATGACAAAAGACAAAGAATTTTTTGAAAAATATGTAAGTCTACTCCATAGTTAACTAAAGTGCATACGTCTGCACTATAGTCTAGTATATAACCTGAACAATAGTTATATCTATGTTCATAACATTCTGCAGTCTAGTACACAGTCATGACTTTTGTGTAAGGTCCTGCAAATAGTCTAAACTCTAATCTAGTCTAAGCTAAAGTCTCAACTCTTGACTTTAATCTCGTCTTAAGTTAAGTCTATAATTGTTAAGTAGTGAAGATTAAATTTTGGTTTTTTGTGTGTTATTAATGCATATTGCTTACAGTTTAGTCTATCCTTTAGTCTGATATTGAAATCATTGTTTTAATAAAATTTAAAATATTCGCATCGTATAACTTTCTTAATTCTCCTTAATTCTTTACTTTTTCTAGTTTCTCTTTTTAAATTACATTAATTATGATACATTTTTTTATTGTTATTTACAAAACAAAAATATTTTTTAATAGAAATAAAATGTATGTATGTCAGAAAAAAGAACAATAAAATATATACATATGTATACATAAATACATACACTTTTATTATTTGTTGAGGTTGTTAAAGAAAATGGAGGAAAGATGATTATGTACTCTAAAAGAGACTAGAAAGGTTTAACAAAAAACAATAAAAGCTAAGGCAAATAAATAAGAAACCATTAGAATAGGGAGGGGAATGAAAAAATAGATTTCGAAAGGGGAAAAAGACAATAAATAGAGCAAACAGAGGTTAGGTTTATTAAAAATTAATTATTTAGATTTTTTCTAATTTTATAAAAAGGTTTTGTAAAGGAAAGGAAATATGTTTTTGCTTTTTTCTAAAATTCTTACGAGATTTTATTTTTATGATTATTTTTTCTCTCTTTTCTCCCTTTTCTCGCTTTTAAAATAAAACTCATTTTGACAAGACAGCAAATGTAAAACTAATACAACCATTATAATCAAAAGAAAAATTCCTTGAACCGATTCTTTGAAAGAAATAAAAAAATGACAAATGCTGCAGTTTCTGGTGCATTATGAAAGTAACCAGTCTTCCTAATGACTTGTTAGAGAAAGTTATCTGAGAAATGACGATTTTTGTTTGTTGTCCTTTGGTAAGGTTACCCAAGTAATAAAGGAGGTTGAAAAAATTGATAAAGTATAAACAAATGTCCTTTTTTCGAGTCTATTGCATGTATAGGAAAGGGATCTTTAGAATAATTTTACAGGAAAACTTAATTATTTAAAAGTTTTGGGTTAAACTTCTAAAGAAAACATTTTTTGTTTCAATTCTATAAAAGTAGCACAAATTTTTTCACAAATCTTATTTCAGGTTTTTTCAAACAATTGTTTTTATGTATAGCATTATGTTGAGAATTTTATACAAAACCTTGACCATTTATTTGACAACATCCTGTAGATACTTGTTTAGATTGATTGTATACCCTTTCTCTAAAATGTTGTCTAGTTTTTATTTTCTTTATGAGAAAAGAAACAAGATATTAAAAATCTACGGTTTGTAATTTATTCATCTTTTTCTTTTGCTCTAGTTGTTGAATTTTTCTGATTATTTCAAATCACATGCAACAGCAGCAGTAACTGGAACTTCTCTTTACTAACATCCAGCTAAACATTATAGATATCATCGTAGTATTTGTATGACAATTTTTTGATAAAAATATTCAATATTTTTTTTCATTCAAACTGAAATACAGTGGCATTAAATAAAAAAAAAAACTGTAAAGGCTTATTTTATGCGAATAGTTCGCTCCTCGGCATATGCTATACTAATTTTCATAGAAAAAAATAAACTTTAAAGTCTGTTAGAAAATAATTAAAATTGTAATCTAAACAAACTATAATCAAATTTATATTAGAATATAAACTTAACTATAAATAATACTAAAGCTTCAAATATACTCTTAGCTAAACCTTAAATTATAGTCTAAAGTTTAGTCTTTAGTTAAGCATAAAATGTAGTCTGTAGTCTAAATTATAGACAAATTTAATCCAAACTTTAGTCTATTTTTAACTTTAGTCTAAACTACAGTCTTAAAAGTCTAAACTTTAGCCTTAATTATAATCTTCACTTAAGTCTACAATATATTTTATCTAAAAGTTTAAACTTCTCGATTTTTAACAATAGTCTAAACTAAAACTCTAGCGTCCTTAATATTTATTTACTTTTACCACACTGTGCAGGCAAAACTCTTGTTACAAGGCAAACATGCTTGGGAGATGTTTTCTTCATACTATTTGTCATTTAAAATTATTCACAAACATGTCAACATACACAAGAATAAAGTACATACATATGTAGGAGTGTAAACACATATACACAAACACACCGGATATGAAGAAACTAGGCTCTCTCTGACTTTCATTGAACACAAAAACTGTTAAGAAATGCAAAGTAATTTGAATGTTACAGTTAGAGTTGAAAAAAAGCACATGAAAGCTTAAGAGAGCGAAAAAGAGAGGGAGGGTAGTGGTAAGCAGTGTGACCATTTGACATTTCTGCAGCTAAATCAATATTTTCATTTAGCATTTTATTTTATAAAGAAATTTTATTAAATGTTTTAGCTTTATTTTGAACATTTGGAGGAATAGATTTATTGATTAAATTTTTTTTATAAATAATATAAATTTTTTCTAAAAATAGTTGCACTCAAAATTAAATTTCGTATGAAAACGAATAATTCTTCTCTAAAGAAATGCCCTAATCATGGTGATTGTAGAAATTATTTACCGTTTAATTATTACAAGGAATTTTTACATTGTTATGTAAAAATTTAATTTTATATATAGTTTCATTTAAAAAAATTTTATTTTAACCCCAAGCTTTAAATTCTATAGTATCAATGGTAACATATTTCTTGTTAATTAAACAAAATATCTAAATAAATTTTGCTCTTAACTGCTGAAAAAATAATAATTTTTAAACTCAAACTTTGCTTAAACTATAAGAAAGAAAGAATAATTAGAATCTTTTTAACCGTAGCAAAGTATAGAAATAAAATCATTTCCATCTGTCGCCTGTTTATTTAAATATTTAAATATTTCCATTTATTTCTATTTTGTTAAAAATGAGTTACTAAAATTTATTTAGTTTCGAATATAATTTGATACTTTTAAAAAAATTTTAACTTAGATCTAGAAAAACAATTTTACCATTTTTTAAATAATTTTTAGCACTTTTTGGACATGTGTTATGCCAGATTTAGGTGCAAAAAATTTTAAGATCTGGTCACACTGGTGGTAAGTCAAACAAGTGCATAAATATACACAAGCAAATAACTACCGAAACCTGCACAATCACCATAAACATTTTTTTTTTGAAAAATTCAGAGCAGGATGTATAATATTACTTTTCAGTGCATTCTTAGGTCGATTAAGGTTTCATATCTTGGTTTTTTTTATCTACAGATTTCTCCTGAATATTTGTATATTTATAAGTTTTTCGTTTAAAAAACGAACGAAAAAACACAAACTCTTCTACAAGAAAATTGCATTTTGTGTTGTGTGAAATAATCGTTTGGTGGCTTTATGATAATCATACAACAATGATGAGAAAATATTGTTTAGAGTAAGAAGAAATATAGAAAAATATGAAAAATAGTTTGACATTGCGGACAAAAAACAACAAGTTTATAAAGGTTTTTGCTTGCTTTTCTATGCACACATACATACATACGACATAATAATGTGACAGGACATGCAAATAAGAAAATGTTGTTACTGCCTTGTCCTTAATTTTTTTCTCCTTCTCCTTTTTTTAAGAAATTTAAGGTATGGGAATATTTGTTTGACAATAATTCATCTTAAAACTGTTTTTGTGCTAAAAAAAATGGGGCAAGAATCTCCCAGAAAAAAACTAAAAAGAAAATTTTTGCACTTTTTTAAAAGTACTGTTTCAGGATTTCTTTTAATATCATTTTTAAAAATTCATTTAAAATAACTTTTCGAAATGACTTGTTTTGAAAAAAAAAAATAAGAACTTGTTTAGTATTTTCTAAAAGTACTTTTCTGATTCTTTTCAAAAAAATCTGTTAAGAAATGGTGCTTTTATGAAAAAAGTACCTTTTACTTTTTCGCTTTTTTTAAGTAAAGTATTTGTTTGTTTTTATTTTATGTAATTAGCAAATGTGTCCTTTGTGCTTGAATTTAAAAAAGAAGGAGAAAGTGAAAGAAAATTCGAAACTTTTAAAGAAGCTATTATACTTATCAAGTGAAGAGTAGTAAAGGTCTTCAGATAGTTATTAAGGACATTGATTTATGCGTGGACGCTGATGAAATAAAATCCATCTAAAAAGGGAAGGGTATTAAAAGAAAAAAAACCTTCTTAATAATTAGTAAAAAAAAAATTATATAAATTTTCATATTATTCGAATGTGTATTCTAAGTCAAATTACAATCCTAAACGCTTTTATACTTAAATAGGCTTATTCCTTCAATATTTTCTATGCACTATAAGAATTTTTCGTTTGTATAATTCTGTTACGAAGCTTACTTTTGCTATCCTTTGGCTAGCGGGCATTTTCTGGCCCGCTACGGCATAGAAAATATTCCTGGAAAATATTGAAGGAATAAGCCTATTAAAGTATAAAAGCTTTTGAGGATTGCAATTTGACTTAGAATACACATTCGAATAATATGAAAATTTATATAATAAATGCTACTCAACATGAGAAATAAATTCCCAGATTCTATTTGTTAAAAAAAAAATTTAAGTAAGTTTTTTTTTAAATTTAAAAATACTAATTTTTAGTATTTTTACATGACATACGATTTCAAGATATTTCTATTATTTATATATTTTTTTTACTCATATAAAACAATTTAAAATTTTTGGCTTTGACTACTTTCTTTAAAGAAATTACTTTGTTTTTAATACGTTTTTTCTAAATATCTGTTTTCGTACTTTTTATAAAAAATTGGTTTATTAAACCTTAAATTTAATGCATTTCCAGCTTTAAACTAAGAATTAGTTAAGTTTTTTTTTGGTACTTGTTTTTAAGAGCTATGCTTCCCCTATTTATCTTTCTACTTTCTGAATTAACAGTGAATACCTACAACAAACATTTTGCATATGAATTGTATATTAAGTTTTGTTTCGTTTTGTTCATGCATTTTTGTTACTTTTTTAAGCAGTTTTTGGTTAGTTGTAACTCAAATAAAGCCAGAATAAGGAATGTGTAAAGTACAAAATGTCTCATTTTGAAAACTGGGAAAAAAAAACTATGTTGCATGTAAAATATTTCGAATAGAGCGGGGGGGGAGGGGGGGTAAAAAATGTGATTTTTTTAAGGAAAAATAAAGGTTTTAATATGCAAAGTATAGTTTGCATTTGTAAATAGTTTTTAGAAAACTGTCAACAAAAATATTTATTTCTAAAGACACTAAAGCGTATTAAGAAATATTGGTTTGACTTTGTTTTTTTTAGTTGCAAAGAAAAAAAATAAATATTTTCATGAAGTTTTTACTTAAAAGGAATTTGTTTATCAAAAATTATAAGTAAGTTGAATTTATTTAAAAAAAAAAAAAAATGTTTAAAGAAATTTAATATTTTTGAGCTTTTTAGCTTTAGGGGTTTCTAAGTAGCTTAATAACATGAAAAGCTTTTAATTTATATTAATCATACGCACGTGAACTTTTTTTTAATTAGTTGCCCTTTATCTATTTAGATAAACATCTCGATATTTTCTTTTTAGTAAATTGGTTATTTAGCTTATTGTTTTGTTATTAAAAGCTAGTCGCTTTCAAAACTTCTTATAGTAAACGTGTTTATATGGACGCAAGCTTACAAAAAAGCATTTTGCTAAAAGACCTGAAAATGTATCAATGGTTATTTTCTTTATTTGGTTTAAATTTTCCTCCATTTTTAATTTATCGCCAAGAAAAGGATTTGAAATATTACTTAAGCCTTATTGCGTATTTCCTATACTCGTTTATACTTCTAGCCATCGTCACCTGGGCCGTATATATTCACATTGTTATAGTCTATGTAGCCAAACAGAGACATCGCTTTGACTCTTTGACGGAAATTATAAGTAACATACAAAGTTCTGCACAAGTTTTATTGCAATTACTAATGGAATATAAATGTTGGCTGTCTCATCGAAATCTTTTGGATATCCTTACGCTAATACAAAAACTGGAACACAATATGCTGTCAGTGTGTCCTAATATGTTTAACAATCGAATGCTTAGCAAACGTTTAATGCTTCATACAGCTTTATTTTTCATTATTCTAACTCTACTACTATTTTATGTCAACTTCTTTCTTATAGCTTATGATATGCATTTAAGAGACAGACTGTTTTTAATATTTTTCTTGGTTTGTATGCAAATGAAATTTCTGGAATATGGCATATATGTACAACTAATAAATGAGTACTTAATAATGCTAAAGGAAAGTTTAAAATGTTTAAGGACAAAAATAGAATATGAGTCGAAAAGAACACAACCTTTGAATTGGTTTTATCAAAAATCTCTAAGACAAAATCAATCATGGCTAATGGAAGTTTGGTGTTTGATTCGTAAGCTGGAAGAGTATTTTGCCTGGCCTATATTTTTACTATTTTTTTATAATGGTATCGTTATATTGGCCACCGTGAACTGGGCTTATGTACATTATATATATGAAACCAGGCAGGTTTTCCAGGCACGTAAGTTTTTTTTTCAAAGTCAAAACTAAAAAGCAAAAGTTCTAAAAAAATTATTTTTAGTTCGATTGACTAATATATCCATCGTTTTACTTAATATGCTATTGCTATGCTATTTAACACAACAATGCATAAACCAGGTAAATGAGATTTTGTTAATATTTTGAACTGTAAGCTACAGAGTAATTTACAGACTGCAAAATTAAACACTGACAATGGAGTAGACCATCGATAACTGACTGAGATGTAAGACAGAGAAGACTTTACACAGCAAAGTAGAATATAGACTACAGAGTAGACTATGTTCTACAGAATTGACTCTATACTACAGAATTGGCTCTATACGACAGATCAAATAACTGACAATAGAGTTAATAATAGACTTTAGACTTCAAAGTAGACTATAGGTTACTGATAATACTATAGAGTACATAATTGACTTTTAACTACAAAGTAGATTATAAAGACTAAAGACTGCAGCTAAGACAATGGGCCGCTTGAATAATAGTTAATACTAGAAATTTTGAAGTTTAATCTAGCTTTGAGGTGAATAAAAATTTTAGTTAAAGCTAGTACTTTATACTGACTAGTAGAAACTGAGTTTTTCCAGCGTTGACTCAAAAAATGGGTGAATAAAAACGAGTGAATGCTTAAAAAGATTAGTTTTTGCATTATTTTTTTAAGCTTATGATTGTGGTGCTTAAAGTTTGTGTTTTGCTACAATATTTAATAAAAATTTTTAAATATTAGTATATTTGATTTTATGAACGTTGGCCAAAGAAAATAATATCTTCTAAGAACAGATTTTCATCCTTAAGATTATTTCAAATTGTATATTTTTCGGAAAAAGACCTAAAATGGTAAAATCTCTGTAAATGTCATAAATACTCACATATAAAAATGTTCATATGTTGCAGTTTACCAAAGTAATCTTACTTAATTTTAAAAATATTTTATAAATTTTGTAAAACAAGGTAAACAATAATAAAAAATTGACGTTGCCACTACTTTTTTTTACGATCTACCCATAAAGGTCGGTAAAGACTTTTGCGGTAGAAAGTCTGTGTTGCATTTTTTTAATAAAACAAAACAAAAAGTTTTTAAAGAGAAAAAATGTATAAAAAACAGATAAATATACAAAAATATATTTATTTAGGTTCGCATACAAACTTACTAGAGGGATTTTTTTTTTTTTTTTAAATATCGATACACAGTACTTGATCAACGCTTCAAGACATAAAAAAGGATATAAACATGTTTATTTCGTGTATAAATTTGAAAAAAGAAATAAGAAAATGTGTATACAAGCACTACATTTGATTAACACAAATAAAAATCCAAAATTAGAGTTTCGGCAAAATTCCATACTGTTATTCAGAAACGATTTGGCAGCTGATTTAATCGTCGCATTTTCCAGTCTTTGTTTCCTCTCTTAAGCGCTAGCTATATAGCTCTAGCAAAGAGTTATTCACACTTTTTGTAGTTTAAACTTTTCAGCATATCTAGTACTGAAAAGTAAAAGTTTGTGCTAGTACTTAGTACTATCTAGTATAAACTACATTTTTATTCACTCGACCCTATAGACTCAGAGTAAACCGTATAGTACACTATGTAGTAGACTATATACTTAATAGTTAAATATACACTGCAAAGAAGACTTAAAACTACAGCCTGTTGACTATAGAGCAGATTGTAGACTACAGAGTAGACTACGAATTAGATTGACAACAAGAGAGTAGTCTATAAACTTCAAAATTGACTTAAGACTACACACTAAACTGCAAACTACAGAATTGATTATGGACAACAGAGCTATAGACCTTGGAATCCAAAGAAGACCATATCCCACTTAAAAAACTACAAAATACAGGATTACACAACAGACTACAAAAACTGCAAAACATACAATAGAGACAAAGTAGATTCTAAGTTACAGAGTATACTAAAAATAGTAGAATGAACTATTGACTGCAGAGTGAACTTTTAACTGCAGTATATAAACTTCAGAGAAGTTTGTAGAATGCAAAGTAAACTATTTACTACACAGTGGACAATATCAGCATAGTGTTAGACTGTATAGAGCATTAGGGTGACCGTTAAAATCAAAATTTGGATTTCTTTAGGTCTCACCAATTTGGTGGGTATTGAGAAAAAAACAACGGGAAAAAAATTTTAGGACGATCAGCCAAGGATAATCCGTCCCTCACGCCCACCAAAGTTTGAGAAAAATTATATTTTTACATAAAATCTGACTTTTATGTTTCATAACTTAGAAAATATTAATTTTGTAGAAAAGTTGTTAACAAGTTTTTCCCTAATCTCTTGTTAAATAAAATAAACTGAAAAATGGTACTCAAAAACCGTTAAGTTTATGAATTAACTAAAAAAACCAAAACTCCAGAATAAAATTACCTTTAAGAAAGATTAAAGGTTTTTCTAATAAACGCAGTCGTTTTAGAAAAATTATTTTTTTTGGGAAAATTTCAAATTTTTTGTTCTTTTAAAAATTGGAAAATGCAGCTAGCTATGCTTATAATTTTTTCTAGACATATAAAGAGCAAACAAAAAAGCCATAAGTGATTAAAATCTATTAACAACTTTTGATTTTATTCGCAAAAGCCGAAAAACTTTCATTCAATTTAAGAATTTCCAAAAACGCAGATAAAGAGCAAGTATTTTTTAGGAAAATGTTAAAAATTAAAAAATAATAGAGATCGCTCATACATTTTATCCACCTAGGGGCGACTAGTTGGCAGATATGGGTCTTTTTCTTCAATATGTTCCTAGTCTGTATTGAAATTTTTGTATGGGAGCCCCCGTAAGGAATAGAGATCGCGGGTATGTATGTTAAAAAAAAATGATGGGGATAAAAAAAATAAAGTGGGATCGGTCATACATTTGACCCATTTAGGGGTATCCTAGGCGTTGCAGGGACCTAATTTAAGAATTCCATTAAACCTCCATGCTTGTATTTGAGCCCCCCTAAGGGGTGGAGATATATGGCAAGTATGTAGGTTATACATTTTATTCCCCTAGGGGGATTCCTTGGCAGTTATGGGGCTTTTTCTTCAATATATTTCTAGTCTGTATTGGCAATTGTGTATTGGACCCCTTAAATAATAGAGATAGCGGGTAGGTATGTTAGAAACAATTGATACCTATGCGTTTGGCTATTTTTTTTGTAAGCAAATGCATACAAACACAAATATTGAAGCTGAATTGACGTGTGTAAGAAAAAATTGTCTTACGAAAAAATTTGCATCAATGCTGCTGTTCGCTTTTTATTTTAGTAACGTTTTGTTAAATGTGAGATTTGGAGTAAACTAGTCAAGACAAAAGTTGTTGGGAACTTCACTAAAAACAACTTATTAGTAAACGATTTTTATGTAAAATTAATATCTTCCAAGTTATGAGACATAAATGTTGGGCTTTACGATTTTCTCGAACTTTGGCGACCGTGAGGGACGGCTTATACTTCGCCCATTGTCCTAAAATTTTTTGGCTCCGTTTTTTATCAATACCCACCCAATTGGGGGGTGAGAGCGTGGAAAAATAGAAAACAAATATGCTCCTTGCAGTTAACGACCACTCTAATAGAGCATACTTTAGATTACAGAGTAATCTATAGAACAAACTCGGGTATTCGTTAGACTAAACCCTCGTCCAAGACTAGACAACATGCTTAGCTTTTAAACAAACTCTTAACTAAACTTTAACTTGTCTTTGGGGCTTTATTAATATGAAAGCTTATAATTAAACCTGAATGCTTAAAAAGGTTCTTTATATTTTAGTACCAGAACATTTCCCATTTGTTGCTTAACTTTAAGTTGTACCCCTATGATAAGCAAATGATAAGGGGCATCAAAGAATATTCTTTGCACCTGCTACATCAACCGATAAAATTCACTTGCAATGGTTATATGAACATAGACCTGAGTTATTTTGGAATGGTAGGTAAAAGTTTTGCATTGAAATTTAATAAAAAAAAAAATTGAAATTTTAAATACATTCTTTGTATTTATCTCCAGACCTCTTTGGTTATTTTTACATATACCATCATTATAATACAATTCAAAATGACCGATGTTAGTGAGGGCGCCGTTAAAGCCACTAGAGTTATATTTGGAAGATTTTAAATAAGAATTTAAAATAATATTGCAGTGTTTAATTTAAAAAAAAAAACAATTCAACAAATAAATTTAAAAAAAAATTAAAAGATTCAAAATATTTGTTTTGTAATAAATTAAGCAAAAATTAAACCTAAATTTTAAAAGTTATTTAAAAAAATTTTAAAAGTACTTTTTCAAAATTTTTATGTTACTCTTTATTCAAATCATCAATTTTCTAGCAATTTTAATACCTTTCCTCTAATGATTTTTGGTTATTAAAATTTTGTTTAAACATTTTAATTTTATTTTTTATTTTCTTAATTAGGCTTACGTTCATTAAATTTAATTTTCATTCAATTATTTTTATGAAGAAAGGAATTTCACAACATGAAAATTAATTAAAATTGTTATCGATAATCCTTCATTCTTTGACCGTGGCCGGGGCCATTTTTGGATTAAAAACCATGAATAGTTCAACGAAGATAACCACAATACTAATTATCATTTTAATTTTCTTTAAAATTGCAATTAAAAAAAATTGAAATTTGGTTACAAAAATAAAATTTAGTTACCAAAAAAATTCGATTATTGAATAGCAATTTATTAAAAATATCCTTTTGATGGCCTTTGGTTAAAACAAATTTGTTTTAAAATTTTAATTTTAGAACTTAAGGGGATTATTTTGTAAATCCCTTTACCTTGCGTTGTGAAAATTTTCATATAAAATTTTTTGAATTTTCAAAAATTAAAAAGTAAACCAAAACATCGTTTTTGTTAAGTTTTTTTAGTCAATAAATTTTTTATTTTTTTAAAAACATTTTTCTCACAGAAACAACGTGTGGTACTTTTTTGTTATCATATATTTTGTTTTATTTTAATAAATATTTAATTAGTTGTTAACAACAAAAACATACAAACAATTGCAGCAACTTTATTAATAAAAAATCCCGAAAAATTAACTTAATATTATTAAAGTAGAAAACTAAAACAAAAAAAGAACAATAAAAAATTTGCAAAACTTATTAAAGGTTTTGGTGTTATAAAATTAGAGGTGTTCAAAGCTTAAATATTTACTTTTAAATATTAAAAAACTATTTAAAATTTTGTTGGAAAGCATATGTATCCTAATTTTAAATAATCTGTATATCTGTAGTTTTTCCTTTAAATTGTTGACAAACTTGTTAAGCAAATTCAAATCCTTTACATTAAGTTACTTTATTGACACTCAATATGTTCTACAACAATTGCAAAATAAAACATAAACACATTGTATAACACACACACACAGATACAAGCCCACACATCCAAACAATCTTTTAAACAGGACTTTTAAATATGGTGTGTACATAAGTATGTTTTAAATAAAATTTGTAGTCGAAGGTACACATGTTAACCGTATTTTTATTACACTCTACCTCTAACGGTAATGGCAATAGTAATGAGCTAAGAGTAGATTATGCCAACAAAGGTTAAAAGCAACAAAAAAACAGCACCGACAACAGCAATACACTTAAAAGAAAGCAAAAACAAATGTAAGCCCTATTTAGTTATTCCCAAAAGAACTACGAAATAATAACAACAACAATTATGCTCTAACAATTACACTTACGCCATGTTTTCTCTGGCTACATAAACAAGTTTTATTTACTGCTCATCACTCATAATAAACGGTAAATATGCACATATGTGTGTAAGTGCATATGTAAAGTATGTAAAACAGAAATGTAAACAAACAAAAACACTCACATATACATAAGTATTACTACTTAAAACTTGTTTACATTAAAAATACATAACGGTAAAACTGAAAAGAGTGCATATGATAGAGGGTGTTGAAGAGAGCAAAGAGTATGTAGTACAGTGTGTTTTAATTTGTTTCTTCAGGTAGATTTAAACTGGAGAGTTGTCTTTTTTAGCTTGTTTCACTTTTAGTCACGTCTAGTTTTTACAGTCTGTAGTATTGTTTGATTGTTGATTTATTTCCTTTCATGTCAGCCATATCGATCAACTTTTATACTCTCCTCTTGTTTGCTAATTAACTACAGTTTGCCAAAAAAATATGCAAAATTACACAATCGTTTTCGTTATTGTATATACATACTTTCTGCATGTGTGGACACCGTTAAATCGGCTTTGCTGCCCATAAAACAACAGAATATATATACTCTATAGGGTCTAAGATCAATATTGTAGAAATTACAAGTGGAATGACAAACTTATACAGCTGAAGGGTATAAAAATACAGCCTGAAATTAAAGCTTTTAAAAATTTTATAATAATAATGTTTAAGGAGAAATTGTATGGATTCTTTAAAATAAATCCTTTTTTAAATTTCATTTATAATTTTATTCCAAACTTTGTTTTAATTTTTTTTTGTTAAATGTAATTTTTTTGGGTACTTTTTATTATATTAAAACTTGAGTTTTAATGCTTAAAATTTTGTTTCACATTTTATATCTTTTTGTGTCCCATCCAATTTTTTAATTGTTTTAAATTATTAAACCATGTTATTCCGTTAAAAATCTTTGTCATTTATTGATTTATTTCGACATTGGCTAAATTTTCTGGCGGCAGTTGGCGCGATAATAATTTATAGTTAACAATTGCTACAATTGTTTAACAAATGATTGATTTTACTGACTTTTACTTGATTTATTACAAATTTTGCTAATAACATTTATCATTATACGCCCTGTAAATGCTTAAAACACAAAACACTTAATTAATATTACTTATACGTCTTCAGTTGAAATAATTTCAATTTGCGGTTGCTGTCAGAAGGGGTGAAAAGAACAGCGGTGTTTTTTTGTAAGATTTTTTTTTATATTTTAACTGTCTTAGCCAAGCCTTTTTATTTTTAATTAATATGTCAGTAAGCTATTTTTTTACAAGTATAATTATTTCACTTCATTTATATTTTTTATTCAGTTTTTTTCCATGTTTGTTAAACCGTTGTATGAATTTTTAATTACATATTTTTTGTTGCTGTTTTTTTTATTTAATTAATTTCATATAAATTTTTGTAAGTTTTAAATGTTTTAAATTGTTTTAATAAATTATCTATTAAATTAATTTCAAATAATTTTTTTTAAGTTTTAAATTGTTTTAATAAATTATCTATTAAAAAATTAATTATTGTGAATTATTGTAATTTTTTTAATTAATAAAACTTCTCTTTTAATTAAAAACGAAATATAAATACATTATGTGAAAGTTTTATTCGTTTCGCAGTGTTAGTGTAACTGGTATTACCAGGCAACTAATATTGATAGCAAAAAAATATTTTTGATTGGCAAAAGTTTGTATGGCACTTGTTGGTCTACTCAATATAAAAAAAGGATAAAACCATACAGGCTTAATTGTTTTACTACAATTAAGGCCAACCTTTTTAATGTTTATTGGATTTTGTTGAGAGTTTTCTTTTTTATACATAATCAACATAACCCCCTCACTATATTTTTAAGGTTCCAGTTGCTTTTAATTTATTTTTGTTAAACATAAAGTTTTTGTGGTTCCATAAAAAAAAGATGTTAACCATCTTTGAAATACAAAAAACACACACACAAACATATAAATGGACTTCTGCTCCCTTTTTATAGCACTATTTAGGTTTCAACTCCTGGCAGTTTTATTTGGTACCCTACTTAAAAAAATTGTCTATTGGAATTTTATAGACTTTAGTCTAGTCCATTATTTAGTTAATAGTTTAGTTTTAAGTTAAGTCTAGATTTATTTATAAAGTTAAGTATCTAGTTTTTTAATATTATTCTCAGCACTAATACATTTAATAAGATTCAGTGAGGTAAATGAAGAAATAAAACAACATTTAAAGGATCAAGGCACTCCCTTACTACCAATCAATTTTGTACATAATCATACGATTCATTCACATGTAAATCTGAAAAAATTCTTTCCGACACAAAAAAATATCTGCAAAATCTATTGACAATGCCACAGTTCTTTTGTCTTTTCTTAAGTCTTTTCCATAGGTTCATCCATGTCTCTTTTGTAGTATTTTCTTTACTAATTTCTATATTCTCTTTTATAGCCTTTTCTAATGATTTATCTTAAGTCGCTTCTATAGTATCGTCTGTAGTCTTGTGTAAAGTCTAGTTTATAATCTCGTCTGTAGTCTCTTCAATAGTCTATTCAATAGTCTTATTAGTAGTCTCATTAATAGTCTCATCTATAGTCTCTTCTGGAGTCTCTTCTTTGTCTCTTCTATAGAGTCATCTATTGTATCTTCAGTATTCTTTTCTAAAGACTTATCTATAGGCTCGCCTGTTATCTCGTGTGTATTTTTATTTATAGTCTCGTCTATAATCTCGTCTATAGTCTCTTTTATAATCTCTTCTATAGTCTCTTCTATAATCTCTTTTATAGTCTCATCTATATTCCTGTTTATATTATTCTATGTTTTTATTTTTAGTCTCTTCTATAGTCTTTTTTAATTAAGTCTATAGTAAAGTCTATGTTTTTATCCACAGCGTAGCTTAGTTTTTAATCTAGCCTTTAAGGCCCAACCATAATGTGCTTAAGCAAATGTGCGAATACATGTAAATCATATGAGGCAAACCAAATTGAACTTAAGGAAACTATTTTTTTAAGTTTTATTAAACTTTTTTTTTTTTTTGATATTTTTTAATTAGGCTTGAGTTCATCAAATTTAAATTAAAATTATTTTTTCTGAAGGAAGGAATTTTACAACATGAAAATTTTATTAAAAATCATTGATAATTTTCTTGGCTGAGCTGGGGCTCGAACCTGGGTTGAATTTACATGTTTCAAGAATCACTACATTCTTTCATCAGAATTCTTTGAGTTCAAACCTCTGCACCACTGCGGTGCCTGCCAGCCAACAGTCAAACATCAATCGTTAACCAGTGGTACTGGTGGTTCGAAATTTGCTGTAGTTATCATTTTGAAACTGTCATTAGCTTAAGCAAAGTGCGAAACTGATCGCACATTCCGTACGGAATCAAATTATTTTTGGTTTTTAAATACATTTGAAAGACTTTTTGTTAATTTTTGACAGTAGTTTAAGCAAGGCTATGCATATAATGGTAAGGCCTTAAGTTTGTAAAGCGCTTCGAAGTCGTTATGACATCATTCTATGAAATGTATCTCTTCTTTTATTGTTGATTTCTGTTTGTTAATTTCAAATATCATAACACTTAACTCTAGTGTATTTTTTTTTTTTTTTTTTTTTTATCAGTTTGCTGTATTTTCTCATACTTTTTTGTTATTGCAATTGTTGTCGTTGTTACTTTTTTTCTTTTTGTTATTCAATAAAACTTTTATCTATGGCAAGTCCTTTTTATAATCCTTTTATTTAATTAATAAATACAATAAAGAAACTTTAATTGGCATAATTAAATATGTTATGAAGGCTGTCATAACTTTATCAAAATTTGTTTGCCTCTTTTAATCCATTAAAAACAAAAGGAAGGTTTCTTGATTTAAAGTTTGGCTTATACGTAAGAATAACGTTTTTTTATTTTGGTGCCAAGTTAAGGTTTTTATCTCTAGCCCAGTTTCTCTTCTAGTTTCTGGTAAAACCTCTATTCTAGGCCTTTGAGTATCTAGACTTTGTTTATAACTTTAATTAAAGTCTAATATCTAGTTAAAGTCTTAGTCCATTTCCCAGTCTAGTCTCTATTCTAGTCTTGAGTCTAATATATAATATAGTATAAAGCCTAGTATCCGGCCCAGTTTCTGGTTTAGTCTATAGTCCTACCTTTAGCATATTTTTTAATCTAGTCTCTAGTGGAAGGTATATTCTCTTTTTATTTAAGTCTCTAGTCTAGTTTGTAGTCTATTCTCTTGTGGAGTCGCTAGACTACTTTCTAGTCTTATATTCGCCTATTCACTAGTCTAGCTACTAGTCCGATCTCCAGTGTAGTCTCCAGTTTAATCTTTGTGCAGTCTCTTGGTAGATCTGTTTTAAATTACGGGAAAAACTTTTTTGATTTATATTGAATACAGAAAATTTCTTAAAGTTTGTTAAAATTTTTCTCATCGTGTCCTTAATTTAGAAAAACTAATCTCGTTAAAATCAAATGACCTAATAATTTCAATTTAAAGTTGAATCATTAAATTTTATCACCAATAATCAAATCGTTTTCAAAAAAATCTTATACGAGTAGTACAGAATTACAGTGTTATTTTTTAATATTTATTTACAATAAAAAAAATAAAAACGAATTGAAAATAACAGATACCAGAGATAAAGTATAAAATACCATATAAAATTAAGTCTGAATTGTAAACAAGAGTTGAAAATACCAAAAACAAAAACAGCAAAACCATACACAAAGGAACATTTCAATAAAAGTTAGTTTTTTTCTAACAAAGGGTGTTTT
Organism: Pollenia griseotomentosa; assembly: GCA_963931875.1. Taxonomy (NCBI): domain Eukaryota; kingdom Metazoa; phylum Arthropoda; class Insecta; order Diptera; family Polleniidae; genus Pollenia; species Pollenia griseotomentosa. The sequence goes on along the minus strand of OZ007563.1, from coordinate 192,133,908 downwards.
TTAAACGTATATAACTTTCAGTATAAATTGGCAAATCACCATAAAAAGAAATTTATTGCCAAAATTCGGGGTCTGTTCGCCAAACATATGGAGCGCATAATCATCAATCTAAGCAGCAATAATATATACCAATTCATGACCACGTCTAGTCTTAATCGAAGAAATGACGAAGGGCTCGAATTTACCGATCCGATGCGATCCTCAGCAACTCTCCGTCCAGGTAGTGGACGGGCAGAGGAAAGATTTTGGTATACATCCATACAAGATCCAAATGGTGCAAGAAATAAAGCCAGCGTCGTGTATTCGGTGGATGGGCTGCGTATCAACTGAAAGTTGAACCAGGTTTTAATCGTCAAATCATCCTCAGCGATGAGGCTCTTTTCATCATTATCATTATAATTAGTATTTAGAGATAGCACAATATTCATGAGACACTTCAGACTCCATTACAACCCGAAAACATCACAGTTTGCTATGGCTCATTGTCTTTAAGTCCAAAACCGATGCCAACAATTCGTGATTTTTTTATTCCGCATGTCAATACAAATAATTTGTAAGAGAAATAGTCCCAACAGGACTCAGTAACATCCACACCAGTGATGCCAATAGTAGGGAATTTTCCCTTTTTGTAGGGATTTTTCGGAAAATTTCACGCGTAGGGAAAGAAGGACAGATTTTTTATTTTGAGGCAAATGTAGGGAATTTTCAAAATTTTATCTAATTTTCAATATATTGTCTAAAAATACGTAAATGTTCGTCTTTTTTTCATTTAAGAATTAATTTTTTTTATATATTTACAATAGTATTAAAGTACAAATGTAGCATTTTTAACAGAAACCATATATGTACTGTGTGTTCTAACAGCCTGACAGTCTTCAACATTTGCCAAAACCATGTACCCGAATATTCATCGCCCCCCCCCGCTAATTATATATAAGGGCGACGAATATTCGCGTTCGCATTTGCGTACTATTCTCTTATTTTTGCTATTTGCATTCGCACTCACATTTGCTAAAATGTATGCGAATATTAAAAGAGATTATCTAATGAATGAAATTTCTACATAGAAATTAATTTGTAAAAACACAATCACACCTTCTAAACTAAGAGAAATAAAATAACAAAATTTTTTAATGAAAACTTTTAAAGGAAATTTTTTTATATTTAGTTCAGGGGAACTGAAGAAAATATTTTTTAAAATTTTACAGAGCCTTCCCTCTTATTTGGCATCAAGGTTTCTAAAAATTATTAGATACTTATATTAAAAAAAATTATTTAATATAAGTTTTTTAAAAAATATTGGGCTCTTTAATAAGGACAAAAGATGAGGAAATGATTTTGTTTTGTCTCTAGATTAAAGGATTTTTATAAGCGTTTCTGCTAAAAGAAAAAAATTTAATTTGTCACACAGTGTTATTTTTGAAATTGCATTTTTTTATGTGTGTGCGTATGGCATTTACATACTTATTTGGTTTTATTCTTGTTTTTAATAAATGCTTTTATTATAATATTTTCAAAATGTTAACCAAATATGTATGTTTTTGTTTGCCTGTTGCTAAAAACAAATAAATTTTTAACGTAGGGAAATTGTGGGGAACATTTTTTTTGACTGTAGGGAAAAAAGGGATTTTTTCTTAGACACGTATGGATTTTTTGAAATTTCTCCTGGCATCACTGCTCCATACAGCGCGTTAAAACATCACTTTGTTGAACCAAATGGACCTTTGAATTGGCCACCACGTTCGTGTGATTTTAAACATTTAAACTACTTTTTGTGGGGGTACGTCAAATCTCTGGTCTGTGCTGATTAACAATTGATCATTTAGAAGCCAACATTCGACGCACTGTTGACGAAATAAGACCCGGTATAATCGAAAAAGTGGTGCGAAATTGGACCAACGGAATGACGTTCTCTCGCGGATGCCACATGCCAGAAATCAATTTTAAACATTAAATGCCATGAAATTTGCAAACTAATAAAACTAAAATTTGCAAACTAATAAAACTAAACATTCCCTTGAATTTATTGTCTTTTATTTTAAAAAAAAATCTATGCCTCTAAAAAACACCCTCTATATGTTTAAGCAAGTACTAAATGTTAATAACAATTTTATTGCTAAAATGCCAAACAACTAATTCTAAAAGCAAAAAAAAACTCATATAAAAATATATGTAAATATATAAAAAAAAATATAAAAAAACTGGAAAACTACACAATGCTAAAAAAGCGTAAACATTTATCGACATGAATGTTTTACAACTATCCCGACTCCCTTTTGGTTTATTCAATGCAATTTCATACGAATCGTTGTGAATTAAAATACAATGGAAACAATTAAATTAAAAAGATTTGCAAAAGGAATTTCATTAAAAAATTTTTTTTTAATATTTAACAGACATTAAAAAAAAAAACAAAAAAATAATAAAACAAAACATTTAAACAAACGCTGAAAATTAAAAACAAAATAGTCCCAAGAATTTCAAAACCTTTTTCCGTTAAAAATAGCAGCATGACGTCAGAGTGTTATTTGACAAAAAAAAATTTACAAAAATTCGTTTTTTCCCCATCTAAAAATAAAACAGGTGTATTTATTTTATAACACTCTGACTTTAATGGCCCTTAAATGAATTTTAAAATGAAAACTTTTATTTTACTTTATTTCAACATAAAAGAATTTACTTTATTTCAAATTAATTTGATTTTAAAATTAAATAACGAAAAAAATTAATAAAAGCAAATAGTACCACATAAATAAAAATTAATGGTTTTGTAATGACATTAACCTTGAGTTAATAAATTCAAAAATAGCATTAAAATGAGCTTAGTTTTTCTAACACAAAAAATGTCACAAGCACACAAGATGTGGCGCTAAAAGATACAAAATTTTATAAAATTTTCTTTGTATGTACACAAACAAAAAGACAATTTGGGAAAAATACAATAACAACAAGCGAAAAGAAAAATAATAATAAAATTAGTTTTGATAAATAATAAATTTTTTGGATTATCTCGTTGTGTATTAATAAATATAAACATTGTGCAAAAGAAAAAGAAATCAACAAATATGAGAAGCCCTAATAATTGTGTTACTAAAAACACAAAATTATTGTTCTAATCTAGTCACTCGTAGTCCATAGTGTAGTCTCTAACCTAGTTTGGCCTTTAATCTAGTCTATATCTAGGTTTCTAGTATAGGTAATAGTCTGGTGTCTAGTCTGGTGTCTAGTCTGGTCTTTATACATACTAATTTTTAGTCTAGCCTCTAGTCTAGTATCTAGTATTTTTGCTAGATTAGTCTCTACACTAATCTCTAGTCTAGTCTTTAGCCTATTCTTTAGTCTACTCTAGTTTGTATCTAGTCTTCAGTCTATTCTCTCGTGTAGTCTTTAATCTAAGCTCTAAACTAGTCTCTAGTCCGGTCACTTATCTAGTCTCCAATCTAGTCTCATGTGTAGTCGGTGTCTAATCTCTTGTCTAGTCTCCAGCCTAGTAAGTATTCTAGTCTCTAATGAAGTATTTCATTTAGTCTATTCTCTAGTCTAGTATCTAGTATAGTCCCTTATCTAGTCTCGATTGTGCTGACTAGTCTAGTCTCCACTCTATTCTCTATTATAGTCTTTAGTCTAATCTCTAATCTAGTTTGTAGTCAAGTCTCTAGCCTTGACTCTAGTATAGTCTCTAATCGAGTATCAAATCTAGTTTCTAGTCTATTCTCCAGTTTAGCCCTACTCTAGTCTTTAGTCTAGCCTTTAGACTAGTCTAGCTTTTACTCTAGTTTCAAGTCTAGTCGCAAGTCTAGTGTGTTGCTTAGTCTATATTCTAATTTTAAGTATTATCTATAGTCTTGTTTCGAGTCTGGTCTTCAGTCGAGTCTCTAATCTTGTCTTTAGACTAGTTTCTACTCTAGTCATTAGTCTAGTCTTTCATATAGTCTCTGGTCATGTTTTTATTCTAGTCTAGTTTCTCTCCTTATGTCTAGTCTGTAGTCGAGTTACGAGTCAAGTCTTTAGTCTATTATCTACTCTGGTCTCTAATTTAGTCCTTTGTCTGGTCGCTTGTCTTGTTTCTAGTTTCTAATCTTATTTAAAATATAGTATCTTGTCGAGTGTGTTTCTGTTTATTTTGCTTCTAATTTGCGTGATATTTATTAAAAATATTTCTTTTAAGGTATTTTCACCTTTAAAATAATTGAAATAAAAAAAATTTATTTTGTATATTGACAAAATTTCCATTTAAATAATTTCTTTAAAACCCAAACGGAAATCCCAAATATCCAAATATTTTTTATTTAATAAAATCAGTTAAATGCCTCCTTTCCTTAGTATACCCTCCACCACCACTAGTGGTGAATGAGGGTATACTAAGTTTGTCATTTCGTGTGAAGCTTTTTTATTATCCATCTCAGGCTCCTTGAGTAATTCTAAGTCGATTAAGCCATGTCCCTCTGTCGATCAAATTGATGTGTCCGACTGTCCGACTGTTAAAAACAAGCTCACTTTCGAAAAACTCAAAAGAATATAACAATCTTGGTATCAAAATGCTTCTATTTATCCTAAGCAGCTTTAGATTGAAATTTAGCGAAATCGGTTCAGTAGAATGAGTATTATGAGTCCAAATGTGGAACCACTGCCTTAAAAAATTGATAGTTTTGTTAAAAACCTTACATAAATGGTGGTATAATGCACGGATTTATATAAGATTTGGCACAAATTCGTTCTCTATGACTAGGAATAATATTGTCAAATTTCGTGTAGATAGACCCATAATTTACCATAAGCCCTGTATAAAGCCTTTCTCTAGTATAAATAATAACGCGCCTGCAATAAATTTTGGTGCGCCACAGTTTTATATGACTAGAAATTACACTGTTAAATTTCGTGAAGATCGATCCATAATTTACCAAAGGCCCACATAAAACCAACTTTCAAAAAACCGTTTAGTACGCCTAAAACCGTTACAAATAATGCTACTGCAATAAAATTTGGTACGTCATAGTTTTATAGGGCTAAAAATCACAATGTTGAATTTCGTGAAGATCAGTCCATAATTTAAAACCGTAGCAGATATATTTACTGTGGCAAAATTTTGTTCAATTTAGCTTCATACGGCCTGAAATAATATCATGCAATTTTAAAATTATCGGTCTATAATTTACCTTAGGTCTTATATTAAGCAGCCTTTTGAAAAACGCCTTAAAACTATAACACGCAATTTTTCTGGTTTTTTTAATACCAGAAAACACTCTACAGAATTTTGTGATAATTTACCATGGATCCAATATAATTGAAAATATTTATTTAAAATAACTTTTATAAGACTAGAAATAAAAGCTTTCTGACTGTCGGTCAATAAATTATCTTATTTAGGTCTAAATCGCGGCGAATTTTAACGTCCGTTTTTATTAAGATTAAAAATTATTTTATAGATATCATATTGGACCCACGCCTGAAATATTCTAAATGTCGGTGAAGGGCTTTAAAGGTTCGGCACAGCCGAATATAGCACTCTAACTTGTTTTTAATTAAAACACATAAAAATCCGCAACAAATATAACTTACAAGTAATTTTTTTTACAAAAAAATTTACTTTTATTTTGTATCTTTAAAAGTACAAGCAATTTCTGAATTTTGAAAGAGAAGAAAATAAAAACATCAGTGTTTTCAACTGAATACGAAAAAAAATCAAAAATACGGAATATAGTATGTATAATTAATATAAAATTTAAAACAACCATGACATTGGCTAAAGACTGTTTTTTTTTTTTTTTTTTTTGTTGGGTGGGGTAGGGAGAAATCATTTTCAAAGTGTGTATGTATTTTTTTTTGCCATTAATATTTATTTCCAACAGAGCATTTAAAAAGTTGTGTGTTTCATACAAATGTGTCAAAATTTTTAAATATTTTCGATTTTCTTACTAAAATAATACGTGTCTTGCGAAATGACGTGTTTGCTAGATTCAAAAAAAAAAACCGTTAAGACGTGTCGACTAAAAATTCCTATGACAGATAAGTGAATAAAATGGTTGAGTGAATGAACACTTTAACTGCAAATAATTGAATTTCAAAACTATTTTTAATAAAATTTTATTTTTGTAAAAAACTCAAATAAACGCATTTAAAATTGAAATAATTACTAATGGAATTTTTTCTTTTTAAATATGTAATTCTGTTGTTTGTTTTAAATGAAAAATTATGAATTTATTAAACAATTTTGATAGATATTTTCAAGTAGTTTAATACAAAGTAGAGAAATCAACACAAGTATTTATTTTATTTTTACAAATGCTGTTTCACATTTGAAATTTTCTAAAACAAATTTTGTTTTTAATAGAAAATTAAAAGCCTTATTTGGACCTTTTAAAATATTCTGTTTCTTAGCAAACTTTTTAGTTTTAATAAACTACCTTCAATTAAACTTGTTTCAATCGTTTGGTCTATACCTGCAGCCTCTTAATTAGCCTTCAATAGTTAGTTTTGCTTGGTTTATAATCTAGACTCCCGCACTTAAGAAAAAGGAAGTAAAGTGTAAAAATTAAAATCAAAGAAAACTGAAATTTAAATTTTGTATGTTTGTATTTTGTTTTTTACTTCAAATATTTGACAAGCTTTTTAAATTGCTCTTACTTTGAAATAATGACTTATTTTATAGTTAATGAGTAGAAAATTACTTAAGAAATTTATTGGCATCAAAATTTTAAGAACGCAGGAAGTGAATTTTACTGACTTTTTCCTAGTCACGGCAGTATAGAGTCTACTGCCCACAAACTGAAAATCTTGAATTCATTGTTTCAAGCCTAAAAAGTAACAAAGGCAACCCGAAAAACAAATACAACAGAAAGAAAAAAAATAAAATTGTATTCAGTTGCTTAATAAATTTCAACGAAGCAGGAGTGTTGCGCATGTTGTTATTTTGGCAAATTTTGCAATTTCGTAGTGGTACACTGACAAGATATTTATTGCGTTGTGATCAAGCTATGCTCATGTGTTTTTTTTTTTGGCTTGTTTAAAAACTTTTCAGCAATCATGTAGGATAATGAATTATATAATAATCCATTTTCTTACTGAATTCCTTTTTTTTTGCATATTTACATACCTATAGTACATATTTTGAAGTTTTTGCTCACGGCATTTTCGATTTCAGGTGACCATATGAATATATATATGGGGGATTTCATGTCAAGTGACCCAATTTTGAAATCGATGTCTTCCGATTTGGATGAAATTTGCACCAAGGTTAGTCCTATTGGATAGTAGTTTAGACACAAATTTTCAACAAGATCGGTCTAAAAGTTTCTGAGTTAGTGGGGGTCAAAATTTGACATTTTGGCCATACAGGTGTTCTTTCTTATCCATGTAACTTATAACCTATTGGTGTTAGCAAAATTTGTCCCAAGTAGCTTCGATAGCTATTTGATCCATCTTTTGAAAAAAATTTTTTTTGTTTTTTTTAAAAATTTTTTTTATTTTTTTTTTTTAAATTTAAAACTTTTTTTTATTTTTTTTTTTAGCGGGAATGTTTTTTTTTTTTTTTTTTTTTGTTCAAAAGAAAGCTTATGTCTTTTCCTTTAAGGTAGTTTTGGTCCCTTTTTGGGATGCGAGTGGCTTATGTATAAAAAAAAATAATTTCTAACTCTAGACAAGGGTTTTTAAATTTTTAGCATATGCAGTGTTCTTTCTCATCCATTTAACTTATTACCTATTAGTGTTAGCAGAATTTGTCCCAAGTAGCTTCGATAGCTATTTGATCAATATTCTGAAAATTTTTTTTTTTGTTTTTTTAAAACTTTTTTTTTTTAATTTAAAATTTTTTTTTTAAATGTAAAATTTTTTTTTTATATTTTTTTTATCCGGAATGTTTTTTTTTTTTTTTTTTTTTTGTTCAAAAGAAAGCTTATGTCTTTTCCTTTAAGGTAGTTTTGGTCGCTTTTTGGGATGCGAGTGGCTTATGTATAAAAAAAATTATTTCTAACTCTAGACGAGGGTTTTTAAATTTTTAGCATATGCACTATTTTGAATTTTTTCCTATTTGTGTTTAAGCGTTTCTAAAGCCTTAAAAATAAAACGTTTGCAAAGAAACTAGACAAATTAACCTTTCCGACGGTATGTTACAAACCCAATTACTATTTTATACCTTCGATACTATAATGCCCACATTATGTTAATCCCAGGAATAAAATCACTTTTTTCTGTAGAAATGTTGACAAATAATTCTTTTTTTAATTTTTCCTACATAAATTTTATTAAATTATTTATCTTTATCTTTTTATTATTATTATTAGAAATTATTATTATTATTATAATTATATATTAATTTAATTATTATTACAAATTAATAAAAAGAATTTAATTTGTCAACATTTTTTCAGAAAAAAGTGATTTTATTCCTGGGATTAACATATTGTGGGCATTATAGTATCGAAGGTATAAAATAGTAATTGGGTTTGTAACATACCGTCGGAAAGGTAAATTTGTCTAGTTTCTTTGCAAACGTTTTATTTTTAAGGCTTTAGAAACACTTAAACACAAATAGGAAAAAATTCAAAATAGTGCATATGCTAAAAATTTAAAAACCCTCGTCTAGAGTTAGAAATAATTTTTTTTATTCATAAGCCACTCGCATCCCAAAAAGCGACCAAAACTACCTTAAAGGGTAAGACATAAGCTTTCTTTTGAACAAAAAAAAAAAAAAAAAAAAAACATTCCGGATAAAAAAAAATATAAAAAAAAAAATTTTACATTAAAAAAAAAAATTTTAAATTTAAAAAAAAAGTTTTAAAAAACAAAAAAAAAATTTTTCAGAATATTGATCAAATAGCTATCGAAGCTACTTGGGACAAATTCTGCTAACACTAATAGGTAATAAGTTAAATGGATGAGAAAGAACACTGCATATGCTAAAAATTGAAAAACCCTTGTCTAGAGTTAGAAATTATTTTTTTTTATACATAAGCCGCTCGCATCCCAAAAAGGGACCAAAACTACCTTAAAGGAAAAGACATAAGCTTTCTTTTGAACAAAAAAAAAAAAAAAAAAAACATTCCCGCTAAAAAAAAAAATAAAAAAAAGTTTTAAATTTTAAAAAAAAAAATAAAAAAAATTTAAAAAAAAAACAAAAAAAATTTTTTTCAAAAGATGGATCAAATAGCTATCGAAGCTACTTGGGACAAATTTTGCTAACACCAATAGGTAATAAGTTACATGGATAAGAAAGAACACTTGTATGGCCAAAATGTCAAATTTTGACCCCCACTAACTCAGAAACTTTTAGACCGATCTTGTTGAAAATTTGTGTCTAAACTACTATCCAATAGGACTAACCTTGGTGCAAATTTCATCCAAATCGGAAGACATCGATTTCAAAATTGGGTCACTTGACATGAAATCCCCCATATATATAATTTTTTTTTTTAATTATATAAAAATAATATTTTTAATGAACTCCTTTTTTTTGTATTGCATATTTACATACAATTTGAAAATATTTTCAAAAATTTCTCTAAATGTAAATCAACGAATTTACTCTCTTTTATTCAATGTTCTCTATCTGCCCTTCGCTGGTATAGACTCTTGTCTTGTCTCCCGAATACTGCCTATTTTATATATTTTCTAAAAAATTTCCTTGAACTTACTGTAAAAACCAATTTAAAAAATTATATTACAAAGAAAAACACAAGCAATAAGAATTTAAAGTCTACTTTAGGGTCTTGAAAGCCATTTTTTCGCTTAATTTTACTTATAACAACCTCCATGTCCTTCAAGTTAAAAAAAAATTTTAATCATTCTTTTATTTTCTAGTAAATTTAAAAAAATGTTCTTAAGGTTAGTCATACTTCAGTTTTTTTTAATTTAAATGTTCTATTTTTAATTCTCCAAAAAAAACGACAGCAATTTCATCTGCTTACATAAATCTTATATGTACAAAAGACTGCAATTGGTTTCTTATGAAACGAAACACTGCCGAAAAAATGGAACAGTGTTCGTCGACGGGAAATGTCTGCTTAAGAAAGGTTTCCGTTAAGGGAGATTACACAGCATCTAATATTGACCACTAAATATAAACTAAAATGTAAACGTTTATTATTAAAGAGAATTGTTATTTTTATGTTAACCCTAACTTGGGCACCAATTTTTACTACGAATTCGGGCAGTATTTACGTTTGTAAATATGAATGTGTACTTTTATGTTTTTTTGTTATTTTATATGTAAATTTTATGTATTTTGTTTTTATTATTTTCTATTGTCAGGAAAAACATGAAAAATTAGTCACTGAGCCTGAATCTTAGCCCCATAGGACCTTAAATGTAAAAATTGTAGCTATTTTAAAACTTGAATATTTACAAATGTAAATACTGCCCAAGTTAGGGTTAAAAAGATTTTGTTCTGTTTTCTTTTATTACAGTAATGACCGCCACTAATTAAAATTTTAAAAATTACTTGACATGAAAATTCATTATAAAAGAGAATAAAACAAGCAAAACAATAATAGCTAACAGTAAATCTACTACAAATGTGATAAAATATAAAAAAAGTTAAGGAGAAATTAAAAAAATATGAAAATAAATTTGAAAAAAAAAACTTTTTAAATGATAATTGGTCAAGCTCGACCATTAGATACACTACACTACTGTAATTAGCATTACCTTTTGGCGCCCATGAACAATCATGCCCCTTAAAAATAAAATTTATTTTTAGGGTTATTCATAATTATAAAAGTTTTTAAATTCATTTGTTTATTTATTTTTTTTTATGGAAAAATCCTTACAGAGTATTGCAAAGTACGAGCGTTTATAAATGCAAAAAATCTTAAACAATTATGTATAAACAAAATTATAAATTTAATGAATTTACTGACTGTTCAACAATTTCGAATGTTAACGTTCGCATATATAAAATATGAAATAATGTATATCACTCTTTAGTCAAGTCAATGTATTATTTATATAACTTATTGAAATTATCACAGACTCTACGAAATGGGTCAAAATGAGCATAATTTGTAGTAAAATATTCAATACTCAGGATGTTAAAGTATCTAGATAGGCGAACAGGAACTTTTTATATTTCATATTTTCAGTTTGAGAGGAAAACAAAAAATATAGTTGGTTTTACACACTTCAAAACTCAAATTAAAGAACAACTTCATGCGGTCGACGAGGCGTTTCTTTCTCTACCACAGGGCATCAAAATCTTAATTTACTTAAAAAGTGGATGTAGCAGGTTTGCATATTAAGTTGACAATATATTCAATTAAATTGTTTTTAAAAGTTCTTCAAAGAGTTTTGGTTTAACACTCAGTTTAGCAGTTCCTCTGTAATTTGAGACATCAGCCTTCGATCAAAATTTAAATAGAGCTATAATATGATTCCAAATAGTAGGATTTATTCAAAATGTAGGTGAAGTGCAATATCTTAATCCACCTAGTCGTGAAGAATAGTCAAAGAATGAATTTTGAAATGTGTTTGAAAAATAGCTTCATATTGATAAAAATGGAGTATATTTATTTTTAATGTTACTCAAATATTTTTATAAACCTTTAAATTTTTTTTAATTACATACATATGTGTATATGTATTTAGATACATATGTATGTATTTAAAAAAAACTGGCTATTGATATCGACATGCATCCTACTTCAGGCTCATGTCCTTCTCTACGACTCGTTCATACATCGTTTTGCAATCTTTGCACATAAATTTCATCTTAATAAAACTTGATAAAACTGCTTAAATAGAAACTAGGAAAATCTGGCCCATCACAGACAGTTATTAGTCTCAAGGGGTGTTTAAGCTGCTCAGATCTCACCTCAGAACTCTTATTGAGGTTATAACTGACCTTTGGTCTATTGAGAATCGCGCCCAGGGCCTGGGTTTCTCTTACAATGACTTTGGTTGAAGTTGCGATGACGAGGAAGAAAAGGCATTCGCGTCCTTATGCTGAACATGTTTGGTCATAGAACACTTAGAGACAAAACCAGTCTCTCCGACACTGATTTGATGTGGATCCATCAAATGAGAAGTAAAAGTAGCAGCTAGGACGTCTAGGAGAAAGTGATACATGATAACACAACGGGAACTAATGACTGGACCCACCTGAGCTATGCTAGATTGCGGCTGTCAATTGAACCTAAAAAAACCTAGTGTAATCTATAGCCTAGTCTATTAGTTAAACAATAGAAAAAACTAGAAATTTTATTAAGTTTTTATCAAACAGTGTAATTTGTTTTATCTGAATTTAAATTTCGTTCTTATTTTACTTGATTCTTCGTTGAAGCCTTTAAAGTGTTTCCGCTTGAAAATTATAAAAAAAAATTTGAATTTCAAACAAAAATTTTAAAACGGTCAAAGCATATTATATGAAGTTCTTTTTTATGCTAGCTTTTTGTAGTTCTTTTGTAATTCATTCTACAAAATTGCTTAAAATTTTAAAAATAAACAAAAAAAAAACCTGTAAAATAAATTTAAATTTTCTACACTTACTCGTGGTGCTTTTTTTAATAGAAGTTTTAATTAAAACATTTGTTCGTCTATTCTTTTTATAAAGTTTCGTTTTTAAAAAGTTTCGTTTTTTAAATTTTTTGTAAAACTGTTGCTAAAAATTAAAGTTTTTTTGAATTTAAATTTTTTAAATTTAAAATTCAGAAAAAAGAAAAGATTTTTTTTCAATGCTAAGCATGTTATTGTTTTACAAGGCTAAATGTGAAAAGAAGGAAAAGGCAAAAGAGACGAAAGATATTAGCAAAATTTTAAGCCGTTTTCAGAGAAGTGTGTTTACCTTTTAAGGTTAGGTTTGAGGAAATTCATCGATAATAGCGGAAAATTGTAAATAGTTATTTAAATATTTTTTTAAAAATATTAAAAAAAAACTGTAATTAGCAGCTGGTTATTAGAAAAGGAAATGAGTGAAGAAAAAACCGTTGAGTTTAATTTTTTCAATTATGTTTATATCGCACACTAAATCATAAACAGGCACAACTCAAAATTCAAAATTGTTTAGAAGAGGCAGAAAACTGGCTTCAAAAAAATGGTTGCAATTTGTAATTTGATTAACAGTTTCTAAATGAAACAGAAGAAAAGTTAGAGAAGAAAGTGATGCGAACGAAATTTTCGTGGTCGCTATAGATTTGATTTTTGAATTGGTCTATGAAAAATTAGTTAATAATATTCGGCTATGCCGAATCTTATATGTATACCCTTTACTATGGTGCGAGAAGAACACAACATTATATAAAATATATTAATATATTTTTTGCCACGCCCACTTTTCCAATTCCGCCCAAAGTTGTGGATTTTGTGTATTGATAACCAAGATGCTTGTATCAAATCTGGAAACTTTGAGTCTTGCCGTTCTCTAGATCTACAGAAATCTACAACTTCTTTGTGCGGAAGGTGGGACGCGAACTTCTCCAATCCCGCCAACATTTTGTCTGATGCTATGTATTGATAACCAAGATGCTTGTAGCTAAATTGGAAACTTTGGCTCCTGCGGTTGTTCTGATATATACTTAGAAAAAAATAATAATAAATCAACAACAACGGATTTATTGGTAAAATAAGAGGTAGTCGTGCATTTATAAAAATATTACAGTAACTGATTGTGGGTTATAATATTTTGAGTGTGGTTTTTGCTCATATCTCAGCCATTTATGAACCGATCTCGCTAAATTTAGCAAAATTGTAAGGAGCCCATCATATCTGGTATCTTCGAAGCCCCATTTCAACAGACAGACGGACATCGTTAAATTAACTTCGCTAATCATAAGAACCCAGATTATATATACATACTTTATACTGTCTAAGATCAATATTGTAGAAATAACAAATGGAATGGCAAACTTTTATATCGTCACGTAAAACGCAAAAGGGACTATCTAACATTTTGAAAATTTTAAAGGAGAAGCAAAAACTATTTAAAACGATAAACTGATAAATTGCCTTAAACTGTTTATATGTTATTTTTCTTGTAACACCTAATGTTGCATATTATGCAGACTGTTAGTTAGTCCTTTTATCGTTAACCATATAATCTTTTGTAGATAGTGCTTTTTGTTTTTTTGCTAATAAAATCGCAAATTTTGGTCGAAAAATTCAAAAATATTTGTATAGACATTTGTATTGACATCAGAAATTAACGATGTAGCTGGTTAAATGCTAGTTTTTAAAAAAAAATCTATTTTTTATTAGTAATAATTGAAATTGTTTTATTTTCAAACCTAATAATATTTTTTAGATTCTTAAATTGTAAAAAAAAAACTTACCTCTCCTAACCTCCTGCACCGGCAACTTAGAAATGAAATACAAGCCAATGTATGAAAAATTTCTTAAATGATGATTATTTTGATTAAGTAGCTCTCGTTTTCCTACTTATTCAATTTAACTGAAATTTAAATACAACAATAAATTTAAAAGCAACAAAAAATCGTACACTTTATTTATTAAAAAAAAATACAAAGCAGTAGCAGTAGTTTAGTTCTGCTTCTGTGATACTTAGTTTAATACAATTTAATTTTACTGTGATATTTTTTATTTTTATTTATATTTTTGCAATTGTTTTGTTTAATTAAATTTATGTTTTATGTTGTGTTTATGTAAAACAGAATGTGTGTTAAATATTCAAAATGCAGAAATATTGACGAAAGATTATATATCTAATAAAATATCCCTGATGATGTTGGGAATCTCCAACGAAACGTCGGAAAGAATATTATGAAATAATCTTTTATTTGCATAGAATACATGACCTTAATAAGCCCGATTTAGAATTTTCTAAGCAAACCAATAATAAAATAAGGAAAAGGTCGATAAAAACTTAAATATACATAAACCTCCATTCGTTAAAAAAAATCAAAGCCCGGGGCACTTATTGAAAATTTTAAACTTAGTTAAAATTTATTATAAATTATACAAACACGAGACACAATTAATCGTAGATTTAAGATAAAAAAATGCATTTTTAAAATTTACATAACTTTTTTTTAATACTTTTGTTTTCATTAAATCTTTAAATATTTCTTTTGAAATGTTTTTATTTTTAATGTTCTTTTTTATTTTCGTTAATTTTTTTTCACAAAACTACAAAATTTTGGCAATTATTCATATTTTATTTTAATATTTTTCGTTATTTCCAATTTATGTTAAATATGCTTTCATAATTTTTTTTAGTTTCGTGTTCTTTTAGTTTTTCTGTTTAATTAAAAATGTTTCCCATTTTTTCGTTTTACTTCGCCGTGTTTTTAATCAGCGAGGCGTTATTATTGCTAGACCGTGCACTTAAGACTGAGTGTTTAGTTTAAAAAAATCATTGAATCGATCTTTCAATATCAATGATATAAATTATGTGCTCAAATCTGATCTAAAAATTAAGAAAAAAAGCTTTCTTATCAAACAGAAAAAAATCTCTTAAAGTCGATAAATAGTAAATCATGCTCATATACAAAAACAAAAGAGAAAAACCCATAATAAAAATGTCTGTCAAAATACTAGTGTACACATGAAAAAAAAATTCGCAGTTTTTTAACGTTTTTTTTTAGTTTTAAAACTTTAGGGTTTTTTCTACGTTTTTTTCAAAATTTTAATATTCTGCAAAAATTTGGAAAACCTTTAATTATTTCTCTAAAATATATATTTGTTTTTATTTTTTGCAAACATTTATTTTATAAATGTATAAAATGTTTGCTCTTAACTGTCAAATTAAATTTAAGGTACAACAAACTATCAGAAATTCTTTATTTTTGTTAAATAATTGTAATAATTATACATATTTGTTTCGAATTGATTTAGGGAGGTAACGATACACCTTTTTGCTGATACGATACCCTATGCCGATAACCAAAAAAATATCGGCCATACCGATTCGCGTATTGAATACAAGTTCAAGTTAAAAGTGACTAAACTCAGTGTAATTTTTTCATTATACAAAATTACACTATAAGAAAGAATAAATATTTAAAATTGATAGTAATAAACTAACAAAAACAACGAATTGAACTTGAATTTGTGGTGAAATGAATGAAAAGCCGATTACCTATCAATCAAGGCGAATTCATACAAGGTGGTCTTATTTTGAAAACGTTTTACAACACTGTAAAATATTTTAACGTTGTCAAAAATTCAATCAAATATTTCATTTAGTTTTCAATTTTAAATTGTGTGTTTTGAAATGTAATAACTTAAAAAAGTTTTCAATTTCATAATTTCAACCAAAAATTATAAAGTTTAGTAAAGATTCCCCAGAACCACTAGAACGGTATACCATTTTGACACAAGGTTAGTTATCAGCTGTTGCTTACGTAGCAAGATAAGTTCACCTGGTGTAAATTCGCCTTGGTTGTGTCAAAAATTCAAGCAAATATTTCATTTTGTTTTCAATTTTAAATTGTGTGTTTTGAAATGTAATAACTTAAAAAAGTTTTCAATTTCATAATTTTAACCGAAAATTATAAAGTTTAGTAAAGATTCCCCAGAACCACTAGAACGGTATACCATTTTGACACAAGGTTAGTTATCAGCTGTTGCTTACGTAGCAAGATAAGTTCACCTGGTGTAAATTCGCCTTGCTATCAATTTTATAAAAGAAATATAAAATTTATTCGTTGATTTCATTTTAAACAATTTTGTTTTTAAATGTCATAAACAATTTATTAAAATTATATTATTTCTTTTTAGGATCTATAGTATCTTTATTTTTGTCTATATGTTCTTTTTTATTATCGGCAGTTTTATCTTCCTTTTGTGCCTGCTTAACATTGTAAACATCTTTAGCATTTGCTTTAGCTTCCTTTAAATTGTCATTTCTCGTATCCGATTTGGCTAAGGGTTTTTCATCTAATTTTTCTTCCTTTAAAACTTCTTTTATTTCTGATTTAGGTGTTGCTTTAACTGCACCCTCGGGTGTTAGGCGGGTACCTACATTTCTATGTTTCAAATCACGTCTTAGAACATTTCTAATATTTCCATCCAAGTTTTTGGCATAAACATCTACAGACAATTCGCCAGGATCTGTGTCTTTGTCCTGGCGTGCTTGCTTAACGGCACTATCTACTTCAAATTTAACAAGGTCGTCAATTTTCTATAGGGAAAATAGGATAAAATAAAACATATTTTTTTAACTTCTGTTTACGTTACCTTTATTTCGGCTTCATTTAAAAGATTGTTGGTTAAACACAATTGCCTAAACCTAGTTATTGGATCATTTTTCTCTCTCATCATTTTTACTTCTTCCCTTTTACGATAACTAGTACCCGGATCAGACATAGAGTGACCATGATAACGATAAGTTTCTAATTCCATTACTATAGGACCACAACTTCGAGCATGATTTATAACAAATTCCGCGGCACTGCGAACAGCTAAAACGTCATTACCATTAACCCACATGCCGGGTATATAGTCACCCCGGGTATAATAATCAGTGCTGCATGAAGATCTTTGGACTGCCGTACCCATGCCATATTTATTATTTTCACAAACAAACACAATCGGTAATTTCCACAAGCAGGCCATATTAAAAGCCTCATGAAGCTGACCCTGATTTGCTGCACCATCCCCGTAACAGGCAAAATTAACACCATCATCACAACGGTAGGCATGAGTAAATGCTATTCCCGCTCCTAAAGGAGTCTGGGCGCCAACTATACCATTTCCGCCAAAGAAATTTGGAGCATAAGTGTGCATGGAACCACCCTTACCACGACTACAGCCTGTTTGCTTTTGACACAATTCGGCTATAATTTCATAAATCGAGACACCCATGAGCCAGGTCCAGCCATGAGAGCGATAAGAGGTGATAATACTATCTTGAGGTCTCATGGAAGCTTTAATGCCTATTAAAAATTTAAAAATCAAAAATTATAATTAAAATTCAAAATCTTGAGCTCGAACTTTGGTAATTATTGCATATTAGAGTCTCTTAGAGGGCAAAGTTCCTTTTCTCTATTTGCAATATAGAAGATAGAAATCAAGTGATAAAAAACAAATTTAATTAAACCCACTCATTTCGAAATGTTTTATCCTTTATAAGTATCGTTATTTTAGTATTTTAAACTGGTTTTAAAATTCTAAGCCAAATTTGGTTTCTGTTATTTATAATTTTTCTCTTACCCACACAACAGGCTTCTTGGCCCACATACAAATGACAAAATCCCCTTATTATCTTTTCTTTATAAAGATTAGCACATGCATTTTCCATTCTTCTTATAGCTTGCATTTCTCTATATAATTTTGAGGCCATAAGTTGATTCAAACTAATTGTCAATGAGGGTTCATTATCCAAGTTATATAATTTGAAAGGCTGAAATAAAATTTGTTTTACTGAAAACTTGTTTTAAAGTAACATTAAAAAAAATTGTACATTTTCCAATTGTATATTTGCACTAGGACCACCATTATTTTTAAAATCGTCAGAGTCCTTTTTACAAAATTTGTTTAAAAACGACAAAGAACGCCGACAGATTTTGGGAATTAAGAGTTTTGCTTTTGAACACAACATTTCAATGAATTTTTTTTAATAGTTTTCTAAAAAAAAGAAATTTGAAAGCTAACACAGATATTTTTTTATAGAAAAGTTGCCAGAAATTCGGTATGATCACTTTTATAGTCAAAGTTTTTATTGAAGTGAAGTAAACAAACTGATTGAAAAATACAAAACTATATAATTACTAGATTGAACTAAGTATATAGTACAAAATAATAATCATGTTAACTAAACATAACATAAACATATAACTTCAACACTTCCCCTTGTTATGTGATGTTGACATTTTGAAGACCCAAATTTTCCCTAAGCAACTTAAGTCTTTGCGGTTGCAATGGTTTTGTCATAATATCTGCTAGTTGATCCTGTGTAGAAATTTGTTTGACTTTTAATTTTTGTTCAATTACTTTTTCACGAACAAAGAAATGTTTGAGAGCTATATGTTTTGTTCTCCGATGATATTCAGGATTTTGCGCCACTTTAACTGCAGCTGAATTATCAACATTTAAAACAGTTATTTCATTATAACAGTTGTTTAAGCGTATAAACGACTTAACCAAATTATTTCTTTTGTTGCTTCTGTTGCTGCAACAACTTCGGCTTCTGTTGTTGAGGTAGCAACCATTGTTTGCCTTTGACTGAACCATGTTATTGATCCACTAGAAATTTGTATTACAACTCCAGAAGTTGATCTACCAGTTTAAGAACAGCCACCAAAGTCTGCATCGCTATAACACTCAATTCTTGGTTTTTCTTTAGCATCGTACGTAATACCAAACCTAAGAGTACCAGCAATGTATCTAAAACCCCTTTTAAGTCGCACCACATCAGCATGTGAGGGGTTTTCTAATGTTCTAGATAAAAATCCAACACTGTAAGCTAGATCAGGTCTACTTCCAGGACCGAAAATAAATTTCTATTAATTTCAGGTACAAACCATACATCATGCAAATTTAATAACATTGTTTTGTCTTTCACGTTTGATTGCATCTCAATTGTTCCTTTACCAATTGCTTCTAAAATTTCTTTTCCAGCTGCTCTTATTTGATAAGGGCTTTCAAACTTTTCAAAATTTTTGAACAATTTTCTGATGTTACATACATGATGTGTGGCACCATTATCTATCCACCAGTCTTCTAAAATTGCTTCTTGAACTGCATTTACCTCATGAGAAATTACTTGCAATGAGTCATGCACCATTGATTTTACTTCACCAGTTCTTAGCTTACCTGGCTTTCCATCATTAATCCATTTTCTGCAATCTCGAACCCAATGACCTTTCTTTTTGCAATACATAATAACAAATATCATTCTTCTTATTTTGCTTACTTAAAAAATAATGTGAACTCTCCGCCTTCTGGTGTTTCGAGTCTCGCAAAACTAAAGCTTCTTCTGTACATTTTTCTTAAAAATTTCTAAAATTTCTTTGAAACATACAAAGTTGCGTTGACATTTCATCAAACGTTTTCTCTTCATTTTTTGAAAGTAACATCCATCTAGATTTGAATGTTTCAAATTGATGTGGCAATATTTGCAAAATTTTGCATACAAGGAGTAAATCTGGTAAAACGTTTTCATTTCTTGCTCTTAGTGCGTTATTTAATTCATACTAAAAGTTTTTAATTTTGCAATATGCGATGAAATGTCGAGATCATTGTTCCAATTAAATTGAAAAAAGTCTATACATATCTTAAAAACTTGATCCTTAGTAGTTGCTTCAAATAAAGACTTTAATGCATCCCATGTGTCGGATTCTGTTGGCTGATCCATAATCTTTTCATAATTTTCATCACTTACTGCACTTATTAACATCGATTTTGCATAGCTATTTGCTTTTCTATAAAGATCAGATTTTTCTTTGAATTGCCTTTTTTCTTCAGCACTTGCATTTTCTTCTAATGGTGTTGGCTTCAATAAAACTCTTTCAATCACTTCTAAAGCCCCTTCGTGATAGTTCAATATATCTCGAATCTTTCTTTTCCACATAGGCCAATCGATCTCTTTTTGCAATGGCTTCAAATGTTTTGAAAAATCCATATCCCAGCTGCAGAATTAAATCTTGAAATTAAAATGTGTCAATTTTTTTTTTTTCAATGATTGCTGCCTGGGCCCATAACCTTTTATAGTCAAAGTTTTTATTGAAGTGAAGAAAATAAACAAACTGATTGAAAAATACAAAACTATATATGTAATTACTAGATTGAACTAAGTATATAGTACAAAACAATAATCATGTTAACTAAACATAACATAAACATATAACTTCAACATGTATAACACACACAGTCTGCAATAGTAGGGGTTAAGTGGATAGAAGAAGAGAATATGAATTTTTATCGCGACTTTTTTGTATATGTATTTGAATAACATATTTGCCACCAAACATGAGTACATTTTTTGTCAAATACGAAAAAGAATGATAAGGGAACATGCATGGCTGTCAGATAAAATGGTTCGAAAATCGGCAAACTTTGCATAAAAAATCGTTAAAATCGTCAAAAATTGTCATTGTAAAATAACACTAACTTTTGCAAGTATTAGAAAATTGAAAGCTAGTTTTCGTGTTTTTATTGAAATAAAACACATTGTACATTATTTCAAAAAATCTCTAAAAATAAAAATGCTATTCTCACTCAATTCACTATAAATGCAAGTTTTAACTTCTTTCACATACCAACTAAAAAAAGAGCGGCAACCGTTTTTCAAATATGAAAAATTCAGTTTTTTAAAATCCAAAGTAGAAAAATATTTGAATAACAATTTGATAGTAAATATAAGTTTATTCTCGAAGCTTGTCAACAGATGACTTTGTTGCCTAGTTATTGTTCAGGATGTCATGTATGCGAATATGCTAAAATAGTTTAAAAATATATACATACATAATTAGCGACGTGACGTGAAAATTGGTGCCACATGAACTAAGAACACCGTTTTTATACCCTCCACCACAATAAGTTGTGAAGAGGGTATACAAAGTTTGTCATTCCGTGTGAAACTTTTTTATTATTCATCCCAGACCCCATAAAAAATATATAAATTCTGGCTCCTTGAGTATTTCTAAGTCGATTTAGCCATGTCTGTCTGTCTGTCCGTCTCTTGAAAACACGCTCACTTTCGAAAAACTCAAAAGAAATGTCAAATTGCTTGTAGTTATCCTAAGCAGTTTGGGATTGAAATCCAGCCAAATCGGTTCAGTAGGATCAGAGTTATGAATTAAAATGTGGAACCACCACTTTAAAAAATTGATAATTTTGATACAAAAACTAACATAAATGATTGAACAATGCACGAAATGATATGAAATTTTTCGTTTTATTCGACTGGAAATCACACTGTGAAATTTCATGAAGATCGGTTCATAATTTACCCTATGCCCCATATAAACCCTACTCCCGGAAAACAGTTCAGTACGCCTAAAACCGTAATTATTAATGCTATCGTAACATAACGTCACAGTTTTATAGGACTTGAAATGACACTGTGAAATTTCGTGAAGACCGGTTCATAATTTACCCTAGGCCCCATATAACCCCTACTCCCGGAAAACAGTTTAGTACGCCTAAAACCGTAATAAATAATGCTATCATAATAGCATTTGACGGTCAATAATTTAATGTAGGTCTAAGCCGCAACCAATGCTGATGTCTGTTTTTATAAAGATAAATTAATAATAAATAGACATCATATAGATATCACACCTGAAATATTCAAATTGTCGGTGGAGGGTATCAAAGATTCGGCACAGCCGAATATAACACTCTAACTTGTTTTAGAATTGTAATTGTTCGAAGAATTTTTTCGTACATAGGAAATAGGATATAAAATACTTGAAAAATTTATCTATAACCAGAATTCCAAGCATGAACTATTATATTTGTATTACGCCGGACAATTATTGTCAACTCAATATTAGAAATTATCCAAAATATAATTCAAAAATACGAAATAGTACTAAAACCATTTGTTGATTAGTTCAAAATTTGACATTTGAAAATTCGTCAAATTTAGGGTATAAATCGTCTATTTGCCCCAAAATCGTAAAATCTGGCAGTGGGTACATGTACTGCCAAGGCGAATTCATGTATTTGGTAGCCAGGGCTGTCAGATATGACGATGTATAGTCATTTTGACGAATTTTTTTTCGAAATTTGCAAAGTGCCGATGCACAGAAAAACTAATTTTGTAAACAAGACAGCATAATTTTTTATGTTTTCTTTTCCTTAAAAAAATTATTGGAAAAGTCAAATTTCAAGGATAAAAACTGTTCACTTTTTATTCACGATAGGCGTGGGTATGGGTGCGTTCGTAAATGCATCACTGCGCTGCATCAGAAAAGCAAACTTTTTTTAAAGCCGATAAAAAAAAATTATAATTTTTTTTATTGTGTGACTATTATTTTTGTGGAGTTTTTCACAATTTTTTGGTACACAACTTCACTGATAAATATATAAGCATTTGAAATCACTGATGCAGCGCAGTGATGCATTTACGAACGCACCCTATTTAATGCATTTCTTACTGCCTATTTCACGATGTCACTCGAACGTTAACGTTCGCACAAATAACATATAAAACAAAAACAAAATTCAAAAATTTGTTTTTGTTTTATATGTTATTTGTGCGAACGTAAACGTTCGAGTGACATCGTGAAATAGGCAGTTAATGTGATCAAAACATTAAAACGTTACTGCAGTTTTCTGCCAATGTAGATAAAATTTCGAGTCAATTCAATTTATCTAAATCAACGAGGTAAAGTGCAATATACGAATGTGTCGAATCTTATACACCCTTCACCATGTATTAAAAAGTGAAATAATGGACCGGCTCGGCTCTTTTTTAACATTAAATACTCCTTATATATAAAAAGTTGCCGTTTTTCAATACTGGAAATAAAACAATGTTAGCAACTTTAAATAAGCTGTTAGTTCAGATTTAATTTTAATGTTGTCTTTAACATTATTAATTGAAATATTTATGTATTATATTTCAAGGTAATAAAATATGAATGATGGGATTTTCATAACATAACAGCATATTGTTCTCTCATATTTTTCCCTAAATAATTCTTTCAAGAAAATAAATGAAGTCGTTTACAAAACTTTAATAAAAGTAAATTTCTCTAATTACGTTTTTTTTATTTTTTTATAGAAATAAAAATAAAAGGTATTAAAACTAAAAAAAATTTACATTTTCAATTTGTTTTTTATATTATTATTTTTATTTTCGTAGCAAATTTGAGATTTAAATATTTTGTTTTTTTTTACTTTGAAAATCTGTATACGAATATAGCCGGATAATATAACTTTTAACTTAAAAACAATTTATTTAACAAAATATCAACTTTCTTTTTCTTTAATATCGTTTGCTGTAAAACATTTTTGTTTTTGTTCACTTAAAGCTTAAAACAAAAAAATTTAAAAAAAATTTAATGATTAACTCCCTTATTTTCTTGGATGTGTTTAATATTGTAGTCGATAGCACCTCGAATTTTGGGCTCCAAACAAGTGGAGTAGACATCAGTCCACAAACCAGAAGGTGGCAATTCGGCATCAGCTTTAGCAGCGGCAGTGGCTTCATCGATTTCCTTGCGTACTTTAGTATCGATGGCTTTAATTTCATCGGCAGTTAAAAGACCTAATTCAATTGCCAATTCCTTAAAGGAGGTAATGGGATCACGTTTTTGGCGAACTTCTTGGATTTCTTCGCGGGTACGATAACTGGTTCCAGGATCAGACATAGAATGGCCGGAATAACGATAGGTATTGGTTTCCATAACAATTGGACCATTTTTATTGACATAATCAATAGCAAATTCGGTGGCACTGCGTACAGCCAATACATCCATACCATCTACCCAAATACCGGGCAAAGCGTCACCGCGGGTATAGTAGTCAGTATTGCAGGAGGCACGCTCTGCACTGGTACCCATACCATAGTTGTTGTTTTCGCAAACAAAAATGCAAGGCAATTTCCATAAATAGGCCATATTATAAGCTTCAAACACTTGACCCTGATTGGCAGCGCCATCACCATATAAAGCCAAACACATGCCACCATTACCCTTGTATTGGCAGGCCAACGCAACACCAGCACCTAAGGGAACCTAATATAAAAGCAACAAAGAAATTTTAATAAAAAATTTTTAAAATTTCTAACATCTCTAATTACCTGAGCTCCTACAATACCATTACCACCATAGAAATTGGGGCAATACATGTGCATAGAGCCACCCTTGCCGCGTGCACAACCACTTTTGCGGCCTGTTAATTCAGATAATACACTTACTGGTGGAACACCCATTAAGTAGGTCCAACCGTGCACACGATAAGCGGAAATGATATTGTCTACATCACGCATGGCAGCCTTCATTCCTACAATAAAAAAAATATTGAATACCAGTTTGTTTGAAAATGTTACAATTTTCTTTTTTAGCCAAACTTACCCACAGCACAGGCTTCTTGGCCGGAGTACAAATGGCAGAAACCACGAATAATTTTTTCCTTATACAAATTACCAGCAGAAGTTTCAATACGTCTTATGGTTTGCATTTGTGTGTAGTATTTAGTGGCTTCTTCTTTTGTCAATTTGACACTAGTTTCGGGTCCCTTGTCCAAACGATGCAATTTGAAGGGCTAAAAAGTAAGTTTAAATAAGACAGGTCACAAAATTTTAAAATTTACCAAAATCAAGAAAAAGAGTTTCAATAAAAAAGGTCAAAAAGTTCAAATGTTAAATAAAACGCTCTATTAAAAATCGTTATTTTGTAAAATTTTTATTAAAATATTTTTAAAGAATTTTATTATTTTAATTACTTAATTTATTTTAATCAGCCCAATTATAAATAAAAATTCACCAGGAGTTTTCTCCCTTCTCCCATTTTTCCTATGTTAATTCAATTGTAAAAATGGGAAAAAACTACCGGGGAATTTTTATTCATAATTGAGCTGAATATGTCTGTGCCTACAAGCACTAATTTTTTTTATTCCCCTTTATCTTATTGCAGTTTCATTAAAAAATTGTATTAAAAATTTAAATATTATAGAATTGCTAATATAAGCTTAATCTTAATTCCCTGATATTGGGCAACGGTTTTCAAATTTAAAAATGCTATGCTGAGCACTTGCCGAAATTGAGTGAAGTTGTTATACTTTTGGGTACAGATATGTGGGTAGTATACAAAAGTCTTGCAAACCCCAGCTAATGGAATTAACTACATATGTATTTAAATCGTTATTTTGCAATATTTTATCGGCCTCATTAATAAAAAAATAAAACAAATTTTTAAAATCTTTATGACACGGATTTTCTATGAAAATTTGTTTAATAAACTCTTTATAGATTTTTAAAATATTAAAAATAATAAACCCGTTTTTTAATTTAAACTTCATAAATTTTATAATAAAAGAGTACCAATTTCCATAAATTTTTATTTAACAGCCTGTTCATCGATTTCGATGTTACGCATATCGAAGGGTTTCACATTATTTTACTAATAATAAATTTTACTAAACTAAACTAAATGTTTACAAATGAGATCTTATCTTTACATACAGATATTACAACAAATCGCGCACCAGAAATCGAAAAAATCTGTTTGTGACCTAAAAACAAATCTTTGGACCATTTAGTAGAAAATCCATACAGATTATGATTTAAAAATTTTTTTATATATATCTATACACTAGATAATGAACATTTTTTAGTTGTGTCCTTTTTGAAGATGTATTATTTGCACAAGTTACCGCTTAATTTTGAGTTACCGCTTAATTTAATTTGTCACTTTAGCTAAATTCTTTTCAAGTTTTGATACTTTTGCCAAATTCTTAACTGACAAGTCTAATTAATATAAACTCAAACAGTGATTTATTTTATCAAAAGTGTCACAACTCGAATTAACACTATTTTATTTATTTATTTGTTTATTTATTAAATTTCAGTAACCTAGCCTATGGCCTACAACTTGAACTTAATAATAGTAAAAAAAAAATTAAAAGAAATTAAAAATTTAAAAATAAATAAACATAGTACATACTTAATAAAAAAAAAAATTTAATTAAAATATGTAAGTAACATTTAAATAATAAATCTCTATATATAAATCGGCTAAGGCAAAACAGTTAAGAACACTTTCCTCCTCTGTATGTCAACCGATTTGAACAAAATATACACCATTTGAAAGATATTTACTTACAGAAGTGCACAAGATATATTTTATTAAAATCTGTTCAATATTTTCGGAGTAATAAGCGTTCAAATTAGCTACTAACACATACATATGTACAAAATACAAAATTGGTTTTTTTCAATTATCAAATAATAAAAAAATAGGGTGCTCGATTATTCGACATTTTTAAGAAACCGGTTTTCGGGAAATTAAATTTCTTTATTTTACTTTTCCCTGCTGCATGTGGTGATTTATTTAACTTAAGCTACGGTCACACTTATTAAATATTTGATCAAATAAGCGTAACCCATAATTTTGTTAATAGTAAGTGAGATTTAAAATGGTCATAATATTACAAAATAAACTAATTATACTACTAGACATAGCAAAAAACAGTTTTTTGTAAGATGTGGTATTTTAACCAAAATAAATATTAATATAAGGCGAAAAGATTTTTTAGTTTGATTGTTGGTCCCGTTTTTTTCGTCAAATATTTGATAAGTCTGACCATAGCTTTAGAAACATAATATTATAGGTGAAGGGTTCTGAGTGAATAAAAACCTCTAAGATGAAAAATGAATAAGAACATGTAAGGGGAGCTTTTTGGTACTTTTTCGTTCAACATCTGGTTTTTTGATTAATTTTCGTTAATATTATACATCAAAAAATAAAAAAAAAAAATAAAATGCAATGTCCTGAGTGGAATACAATTTACAAAGTAGATTTTATGATACTTTATTGTTTTTCAATTGATATTTTCTGATATTTTTCATAGTAGAAGATAGAATATGAACCAGAGGTTAGTCCCTTGCAAAATCGATCCATTATGATGGAAAAAATTAATGCTCAAAACATGTAAATTCATCTATACTTAGATGTAGTATCTTCATATAAACCTTAAAATTTATGGTCGAATTTTGACCATTAGGCGAACACTCGTTTTAATTAAAAGGTCAATTAAATTACACAATTTAAAACAAAACCCAACAATTCCAAAAAATCTAAAATACATAAACCCATTTGTAAAAATGTCAGACAAAAGTCCTACTAAGTTTCCCTTAGGGATCTTGCTTACGGGTCAGATTTATCTGATAGGACCGATGTTTTCTTTAACCCAAAACTGCAGAAAACTCACGATAGAGTTTAATCTTAAAGGGGACACATTAAATACCCTCAAAGATCCATGCAACTTATTATATAACCGAGCCACTCTTACACAAAATGAACGCTCCAAAACTGAAGTTAATCTTGGTTTATCAACTGTCTATTTCTGTTTGATTTACAAAATTCAAACAAATCAAGCAAATATTAAACGTCAGCTTATCTGATAGAAAAATATTTAGACACTTTTATGAATTGCAATTTAAAACCAATTGAAACCTAAAGAAAGACATAACTGTTTTATAAAAACAGTTAACAACAACAAAATACACTGATTTTTTTATAGATTACCCCCCGTTTCCACATGCAAGTACAAGTTCGAAAAACTCAATACACTCACAGTTTTTCACTAACACCAACTTTTTTGTACTTTCAGCCAATCGGCTGTTTCCTCGATTTTTCGTTGACAATATGTATACAATACTTGCAAGTAATTACTTGCATGTGGAAACGTAGGGTAAACAAGTGTATTGTACATAGTTTAAGCATATACATACATATGTAGGTATAAACCCGAAAAATGAAAATTTTGAGGTCACTTTTGAACTAGGTGTGCGAAATGATTGAGCTGCTCAAGCGAGTTTAAAGAGTTCATTTACTTAATTGAGGATTTTAAAGGTACTTTTTATTTTTTAATCTATTTATGAAATCTATGGCATTTTGCGGCAGTGCTCCAAATAGGACAGGCAATTCGGCCTGATAACGCTTTTTAAGAGAAGAATTTTGTTTTTGTAGTTTAGTTCGCTCCTCAGAAGGACCCAGAATAAAAATACATACATACATACATACATACATACATACTTTATAGGGTTTTGGATTAACATTATCGAAATCGAAACGGAATGACAAACTTATACAAGGGTATTAAAAATGTATTTTTTAATTCTTACATTTTTATTAATCAGAAGGGTTAAATATTTTATAACCTCAAAAAATCAACGTTTATTTTGTGCAGCGATCAATTACTTTTTTGCTTAAAAAACAAAAATTGACCCATTGTCACAAAGTTTCTACCAAATGTATTCCAACATAAAAAGATGGTTTACGTGCACAAAAACACTATTCCAGATATAAGCTTGTATGGGTCTACATATTTAAAATTATGGACCGATTCTCACCATTTTCAAAAGCCTATGAATGTACATAATTTCATAAAATTATCTCGAAACCTGCGGCCTGTACTCTGTACCATTATAGAAAAAAGACAAAAGATAGGTAGATAAGATTTAACAACGTTAAAACATAAAACATATGTACCTATGTATGTACATTAGGGTGGCCGTTATTTATTTTATTTTGATTTCTTATATTCTCCCCCCCTAAATCGGTTCAGTTTTATGTAAAAAAAAATACAATAAAATTTCGTAGCGATAAGTTGTGTTTTAGGGGGGGCGTCCGCCCGTCAAAGTTTGCCATCAAGCCATTTATTCAAATGTAATTTGTTTGCGTATGACTATCTTCTAAAAACAACATTTTACAAGAATATGATATATGGCAATATTTGAGCTCTTCTAGTCAACAACATAAGCCTCTAAGAAAGTTTTTTGCTAAAATCAATATTTTAGAAAATAATTAAGAAAATAAAAACAAAATACAAAATACGTTTTATATATATAAAAGGGGGATTTAATAACAAGTGACCCAATTTTGAAATAGATGTATTTCGATTTAAATGAAATTTACACCAATTTTAGTACTGTTAGATAGTAGCTTAGACACAAATTTTCAAAAAGATCGGTCAAAAAGTTTCTGAGTTAGAGGGGGTCAAAGTTTGACATTTTGGCCATACAGGTGTTCTTTCTCATCCATGTAACTTATTACCTATTGGTGTAAGCAAAATTTGTCCCAAGTAGCTTAGATAGCTTTTTGATCAAACTTTTTAAAAAAATTTTTTTGGTTTTTTTAAAAAATTTTTTTAATTTTTTTTTTTTAATTTAACACTTGGCTAAAAAAAAAAAAAAAAAAAGTTTTAAATTTAAAAAAAAATATTAAAAAATTTTTTAAAAAAACAAAAAAATATTTTTAAAAAAGATTGATTTAATAGCTATCTAAGCTACTTGGGACATGTTTTGCTAACACCAATAGGTAATAAATAACATGGATGAGAAAGAACACCTGTATGGCAAACTTTGACCCCCTCTACCTCTGAAACATTTTGACCGATCTTGTTGAAAATTTGTGTGTAAACTACTATCTAATAGGACTAACCTTGGTGTAAATTTCATCCAAATCGGACGACATCGATTTCAAAATTGTGTCACTTGACATTAAATCGCCTTTTTATATATATAAAACGTATATAAAATGTTTGGTATTTTGTTGTTATTTTCTTAATTATTTTCTAAGATATTAGTCTTAGCAAAAAACTTTCTTGGAGGCTTATGTTGTTGACTAGAAGAGCTAAAATATTGCCATATATCATATTCTTGTAAAATGTTGTTTTTAGAAGATAGTCATACGCAAACAAATTACATTTGAATAAATGGCTTGATGGCAAACTTTGACGGGCGGACGCCCCCCCTAAAACACAACTTATCGCTACGAAATTTTTTTGTATTTTTTTTTACATAAAACTGAACCGATTTGGAGGGGGAGAGTATAAGAAATCAAAAAAAAAAAGTTCTCCATACAACTAACGGCCACGCTAATGTACATACATATTTATAAACCTTAAGTTTCGTTAAGAAAGTCAGATTTAATTAAATTAAAAACAATTTACTAGTTATACAAAATTTAAGGGTTTGTATTGATGTTATATGCATAGGTATAGACACAAGTAAAACGTTAAAAACGTATGATTAGTGACGTTTAAGAAAAATTAACAAATCTGCAGCGAAATATTAAACTATCGTTAGATCAATGACAAAAAATTACTTAAAGAATTGAGGAAATCTCATTATTAGTATGAAAGCATGATATTTGAAAAGGGGGAGAAAAAATCACAACCAATATAAACAAAATGACCTTGACGTTAAATTTATGATACTTTCAAACACATATGTAAGCTAATTCCTGCTTGTATAAACTTATATCCGTAGAATTTAACAAAAGAAACTATTACTAAATTTAAAACAAATTGTAGTTTTAATAATGTATTAACATTAAATTCTTAAAAAGAAAAAAATCTTTAAAGAAAACTTATGTAACCTTCGTAATAATTTTCAAATTTTTATTTTTGCACTTACCCGTTGCACTTGCACTGTAGCTTCTGTGGCATAGTTGTTCGATTTTTGCGTTCCGGCTATGGCTGAACTCTGGAATAAACCGAAAAATGAACTTGATTTAAAACGTCTATTGTAATGGCAACATGTATTTAGGTTTTTTATTGGCAATGGTGCCTTTAACGAACACACAACATGCAATTGTTTTTTAGCTAAAAATGATGGAAAACCTACTTTTTGCAATTGTTTAGCCACTTTGGGCAATTCACCGACTCGTGTTAATTTACGCAACATTTTTTCACTAAATTCGATAGCTTTTACTATGTACGGCGTTTTGTAGTTCTTTATTTTTCGTAATCTTATTTAAAAAAGAAAATGTATTAATTTTTCTGTGAAATTTTCTTTTTCGTGTCGCGTAATCTACGGCAAACGCACAGGCAAACGGCCCCAAAGTTGCAAAAAAAATTAACATTCACTCACAATCGATGAAATGGGGGGTTTAAATTGTCAATCACAATAAAGAAATGTCAAAAAATTATTTGAACAACAATAGGTGCGTTCAATAACCCAAAAGATTTTAGTACCAATTTACAATGTGGTAACTTATTGCCAAACAGACGAAGTTTAATGCTAATGGGGCGACGTTGTATGCGTGACACACTTTACTTTTTTCCTCTCTCACCAAAAAACTTTGTCTGTCCGGTAAGAAATGTACACATTGTAAACTTACTATTTTTTACCGAACTTTTTCAAGGTTCAATTAGTAGGTCTGCGCGAAACTATAACAATGAAACAATAGGAAAAACAACACACATTTTGTTTGTGTAAAATATGTTAAAGATGTCAAAAACAATTGCACGAGAAAAACACACCTTTGCAAAAAATCAGCCATCGTTCGAGCATACCTACAATTTTGACTGTGAACTTTACTGCATTTTACTAAATTACGTTCGAATAAACAAAATACAGTATGTAAATGAGAGCGTTAAGTGACAGTTTTTGAAAAAAAAAATGTTTCAAAAGGCAAACAAACAAATGTCATACAAATTTTGAAAACTTTTCCCTTTAATTATTTTTCTGTCACCCTATGTAATTTTTTGAGATTCGTTGCTAAACTAGATTAAGGCCAACATTTTTTACACAAGCGCTTTAATAATTAGTATTGTGGTTATTTTGTTGAACTATTTATGGTTTTTAATCCAAATTTTTAATAATTTCAATTAGTCTTAAGTTCATTAAATTTAATTTTCATTAAATTATTTCTATGAAGAAAGGAATTTTACAACATGAAAATTAATTGAAATTGTTATTGATAAT
The DNA here is from genome assembly GCA_963931875.1 of Pollenia griseotomentosa. NCBI lineage: Eukaryota > Metazoa > Arthropoda > Insecta > Diptera > Polleniidae > Pollenia > Pollenia griseotomentosa. Next base: position 192,101,636 of record OZ007563.1, on the reverse strand, counting down.
CTTTCATTTTTGACCGTGGCCGGGATTCGAACCCGGGCCGGCAGGTTACCATGACATGTTTCGATCGCAACCACTCGATCTCCTCAGATGGATTTGCCGTTTTACACTCGCAGCCATCGACGACTGCTGACGTCAATAGTCAAACATCAATCCTTAAACCAAATTGTATTTTAACCTTTGGTAGATCGAAGTTTGCTTTTTTGAATGATTATCCATTTTAATTGATTTTACATGTTCTTCCTTACTTCAGTTTTTTCGTACTCTTGTCAAGAATTTTTCTTGAAGTCCAAAGTACATTTTTTGTTTTTTCATTTTTTTGTCTTTCCTTTTCTTGTTGACCTTTTTCAGTACAAGTTGAAGGACAAATGAATACATAGAGCTCGTGCCTTAGCTTTAACAATAATTAGTATTGTGGTTATTTTGTTGGACTATTTATGGTTTTTAATCCAAATTTTTAATAATTTTAATTAGGCTTAAGTTCATTAAATTTAATTTTCATTAAATTATTTTTATGAAGAAAGGAATTTTACAACATGAAAATTAATTAAAATTGTTAGTTATAATCTTTCATTCGCTTTATAATTAAAAATTTTTAAAAGAAGCACTTTCCAAAATGGGTTAAACAATTTAAAATATTTTCGGTGTTTTTCTAATACTTTATTTCTAACTTATTTTTAAACCTGGCAACCTTTGAACCATTCAAAATGTAAACACTGCTAGTTTTTTTATTTATTAGCACGCGTTATTGTGTTACATATGTACTTCTGTGTATTGTTGTTAGAATTTTCTTAATTTCAACAAAAATTTGTATAAAATTCTTAAAATAAATAAAAGAAAATGCCTAAGGAGCAGTTTCGTGAAGCAGATGTGATTAAAAAAATGTAATTTTGTATAATTATAAAGAAAAAGAAACTTAAAATTCCTTCTGTTAAAAATTTTTCAGCTCCCATGTGCAATTTAGCATCAGCGGCCCGGAGGAGATACAACAGGAATCTCATTTACGAATTGTTTCAAAAAATCTATATCAGGCTCAACGCCAACCCGTACCCTATGGGGTTTTAGATCGACGCATGGGTGTAAGCAGCAAAGACGCCAATTGCGAAACTTGCGGCCAAGGTCTTAATGAGTGTATAGGACATTTTGGTTATTTGGATTTAGCCTTGCCGGTATTCCATATAGGCCATTTTCGCTCTACTATTAATATATTGCAAAGTATTTGTAAATCCTGTTCCCATGTTATGCTAAAAGAGTCCGAAAAGAAAATCTATGAGAAAAAATTACTTAATCCTAATTTCTCTTATTTGGCTAAAAAGGCTTTACATGGTCAAATCTTGACTAAAGCTAAAAAGCAAACTAAGTGTCCCAACTGTGATGCTGTTAATGGTGGCGTTAAGAAAGGTCCTGGTTTATTGAAGATTTTGCATGATCCCTATAAAGGCAAGAAACAGGATGCTTTAATGACTAGAGATTTGGATGAATTATTGACTGCTACGGATAATAATAAGGAACTAAATCAAATGCTGCCTAGTTATAATCATATGGAGGAATTAAATCCTTTAACGGTCTTAGAACTATTTAAAAGTATTCCAAAGCGTGATATTCCCCTGCTGGGAATGACTTGTGAGGGCGCCAATCCTTCAAATTTAATAGTTACCAGGGTGTTTGTACCGCCAGTGTGTATAAGACCTTCGGTAGTGTCAGAAGTTAAAGCTGGAACGTAAGTATATACCAGGAAGAAAAAATTAGATTTAGAACCTTTCATAAATCTGAATCTACAATTATCTCTTTCAAGAAAATATGTCCAAATATGTTTTCTACATAAATAATATGCCATTATTAACGTTTACAGGCCATTAATATTTACGATTTAGAAACTTTGAATAACTAAATGTTGATGAACTTCCTCAGGGGAAATCCTGATAAAACTAAAGATTTTATTTTTAGATCAAATAGATTACAACATAGTGATTTCGACCTGCGGATTTGTGGCTCAGAAATGGAAATTGTTTCCTAGTTGAGGTGTCTTGGTGTTATAATTGATGAAAAATCATCGTTTGAACATCATATTAAAAATGTTTTCTCTGAAATTTGTTTTACTTTCCGTAGGTTGTTATATCATTTGAATACTTTTTCCTTTTTATTAGAAAGACTGTGGCTCATGCACTGCTAATGTCGCAAGTATATTTTTGTGTTGAGGTTTATTCGGGCTGCCACCTGAGTAATAGAAGAATATAAGATTGTGAGATTTCTTTACGACCTTCTTTTTTTATCTCTTATCTTTAATTTTAAATTTCTGTCTTCTTAAATTATCAATTCTCAAACTCCTTTATATATTGTTCGGGTAATTTTTTTAACCAAACCCGTTAGAAATTCAAAAGTACTCACTTCTCGTATTTGTAATACAACTTATGATCATTCATTTGTTATTGGGGCTTTCGGCTGTGTAATTTTTATGAGAAGAGAAGTTCAAATCCGGTTGACCAGCCAGATTGGTCAATAAATAACTGAGATATGAGCAAAAAACCATGACTGGCTCTAATTTTACCCATAAATGCCTTGTTGTTGTTTTGTTATTCATTTTTTCTTTATATCGAGAACGGCAAGAGTCAAAGTTTCCAAATTAGGGACAAACGTCCCGGTTATTAATTCACAACGTACCACAAAGTGTGGGCGGGACTCGAGAAGTGTGCGTGGCACTTCTCTTTTAATGACATTATATATCTTGAGAACGGCAAAAGCCAAAGCTTTAAAATTAGATATGTACAAGCATCTTATCAATACACAACATCCGACAAATGTGAGCGGGATTGCACAGTGGGTGTGACAAAAAATTGATTTATTTATATCTAAAGAATGGTAGTTATATAACTTTCGGTTCTTATCGTACCATGGTAAAGGTTATATAAGATGCGGCATAGCCAAATATAGCAGCACTATTAGTTGTTTTTTTATGTTTTTAACTTTCGTGCACTGTGTTGAAGCCATAAAGATGAAATATGGTTTTGATTGATCTCATTTTGTATTTAAATGACTTTAATTTATTTTTATCTCATAGTGAATTTATAAGCATACTTGTAATACATTTAATTACTGGCCAAGAAGCCTAATGTATTACTATTGAACAAATAAATAATTAAACCCCATTAAATCTAAATAATTCGTAACAAACTGTTGGTCCCTTAAAAAAATGTACATTTGGGCAAATCCCTGAAGCATTCCACCAACCAAAAATTTTTTTTAATTAATCCAATTTAATTTTTTTAATGGAATATTGGACCTCTAATATAATTTCAAAACTTTAAGAAAAATGTATTTCGATGATCAATAATACAAATATTATTATTAAATCCTAACCTAACTCAGATCTATTACTGTTATACTAGAAGTTAAAAATTTTTTAGGAGTATATAAATTTTTATTTGGTTTCTAATTTGAAAAGATTAAAATTAGATATGAAATGTCAAGTGCATGCGTTTAGTGCGTTACGAAATATCATTCCCGAAACATAAAATTTTTATTTAAATACATATATTCAAAAAAACAAATGTAAATTGTTTTCGTTAAAATAAATACAATTGTGTTTATTTATATGGGTATTTCCACAGAAAAGTCTATTTTTTGTCACGCTAAGACACCAAGCAATTAGTCTTGTATTTTAGAACAACGTTCAAATTTTCCCTATCTTTTACTCAATGTAAAGCTAGTTGCGCTCTACACCAAAATGCAAAAAAGTAAATAATATTTTTATTATTCTTTGAGAAACAATTAAAAATGGTTGGTGTCGTAACGTGACAAAAAGTAGACTTTTTTGTGGAAATACCCATATGTTATTGGAAAAATTGCAAATTTGATTGCAATAAAGTTATTTTTTAATTCTCTTATTTTTATCTTTCATCTGTGCGAAATTCGCTAAAAATCACGAAAAAATACTTCAACTTTTAAAGGAATTTTAATTTTTTGTAGCGTGCGTTACAAAATTTTGTGATCAATCGGGCATGTTCGCTAAATCAAAATGAAGTGGATTTAAAATCGGACCTGTAAATAAAGTTAATAAAAATATTCCTTTTTGTATAGTACTTTATACTTTAAGAACCAATTACACATAAAAAAACAAAATTTTACGGGAGAAGGTTTTTATTTTATTTCATATAAACTTTGTATGAAGGTTGTCGCTTACGATCAGGCCGCCAGATTTGACGATTTTTGGTTCTGAAATGAGCAAAGTGCCGATTTGCTGATTTTTTTCTAAAAAGTGACGTTTTTTTCATCTCCAAAGTCTGAATAAAACAATAAATTTTCTGAAACGTCGTTTTTTTAATCTTGAAAAAGCAGTACCTTAACAAGAGCGGAAGGCGGAACATTTTCTATCGCTTAGCTTTAACGCTGATATGCCATATCTAAAGGTACGGTCACATATGCCAAACAAATTGTCAAATTTTGTTTGCCGGCATTTTTAAAAAATTGGTTAAAAAAAAATAGAAACTGGGAATTATCTCCTTTCGTAGGTTACTTTATATTCAGCCATGTCACAGAGTACAATTCCGTTCGAAAACGGAATTCATTTAGTATTTTGGTGCTTCAGAAAACGACGAAATAACTTTTTGGAATGAAACCATTTATGTTTTCATGAACGGAATGTGAGTTTTCTGTATCTGAAAGGCCAAAAAATTATCAAAATTTTATTTCTATCAATAAAGAAATAAGTTTTCTTCGATTCCGTACGGAATCATTCCGAACGGAATTTTACTCTGTGACATGGCTGATTATATTCAACATTTTTTATTTTTCGAATTTATTCTATGAGTTACATTTCAGTTATGTATTTTATAAAGCTTTTTTGTATTAGTTCTATTCCTTGAATTTTTAGGAATAACTTTTATACACTACCAGACTATTATATTGTATTTTCTTGTTACATTTTACCTTAGCTATACATTGGATAGCAATGAAGTATTAGTATTACAAATATTAGACACCAGCAGAATGTAATGCATTTTCTGGCCCGCTACGGCCTTCGTCAGCATTCTTTGTGTCACACTGGATAGTGATACTTTATAAATTGAATGTATTTAACTCAACTATTTTTAACAAATAGAAACTGGCAATTATCTCCTTTCGTAGGTTACTTTATATTATATTTAACATTTTTTTATTTTTCGAATTTATTCTATGAGTTACATTTCAGTTATGTATTTTATAAAGCTTTTTTGTAATATGTAGTTCTATTCCTTAAATTTTTAGGAATGGCTTTACATTATTTAATTTTGTTAATTTTTTAAATTTTATTCAATAATTTTTATTTTAAAACTTTTTATTTGCCGCTGTTTGGTCTTACAAAATTTTTGTAAGAACAAATATTTATTTGCCTAAAAATGAGAAAAATATTTGACGTTAAATGGTCACATTAGGAGCATTTTTGTTTGCTAGCAAATAATTTTGTTTGCCCAAAATCAGCTGTTTTTCTGTTTGCCCCTCAAAAATGTTTTGTGGTCAGATACAAATATTTGATAGTTTTTGTCAAAAGTTTGCCACCCCAGCAAAAAAAGACATGCAAAAGAAGTAGTAAATGCATGGGTTCCGCGGATAATGCACTGGTTCTTTTTAGGGGTATCATGCATGATTTTAACATTAGCGTGTCGTTGGCGAGCATGGGTTCACATTTAGGTAAACGGCTCGTCATTAAAAACATTGCTTAAAACCAATGAAAGTTCAGTGTTTGATTTGGGTTTTCATTGATCTTGAATATTAAATGAAATTAGTGCAAATGAAAACCAATGAAAGTTCAATGATTAAAATACGCATTTTCATTGGTGCTCAATATTCATTTTAATATGCATTATTGAATCCATTATGAATGAATTAAAAATAAACATGAAAATACTAATAAAATAAAGAATTTGGCATTATTTGAATTTTTTTTATTAAATAAATGCATAAAGCTATGTGCTTAAAGCTATTTAAAGAACATATTAGGGTACATATTTAAGTGTATATGCATATCGTTACTTTAATATAGAAAAGCCCTAACTAAAATTTTCCTTACTTTACAGGAGAAGGAAAGGACTTAATAAAAATCGCAACTACGATACTACAATTTTTATTATGTCTTTTCCTTCTCCTGTAAAGTAAGGAAAATGTTAGTTAGGGCTTTTCTATATTAAAGAACCGATATGTGCCTATAAAAACATTTTGTTAACTTCTATTACAGAATAAAAAAAAAATAACTGACAATAATAGCCTGTTCATCAATTTCGAACGTTAACGTTCGCATAGAGAATAAAATTTAAAACAAATACAAATTTTAGAATTTTGTTTTTGTCTTATATAAAATTTTCTATGCGACCGTTGACGTTCGAAATTGATGAACAGGCTAGGCTTTATGTACATATTTTCTTATATTTATAAATTAATTAATTTGCTGTAGTGCTTTTCGAAAAAGTCGTTTTCCTTGACAACAGAAGCTGTATTTTCCTTCGAGCAATTTTTTTTCTTCTCCTTGCAAAAGTGATTTTTGGCTAATTTTAAAGCATCTCTAATCTCAGCTTTAAAGGACTTATCGGTACTTCCCTCGCGATATGTTCCAGCTGTAATTTAAATGTCAGAATAAGAATAAGATTTATTATTAATTTATTAAAAGATAAAGTCAATACATACTTACCAAATAAAATATGCATAAATTTGGGAAAATTCAAAAGGCGTAATTTGTTGTGAGTCCCATCTAAATTATACATATCTAATATTTTTGGGGTTATGAGCTCTCGCAAACCTTTTCTTAGACCCCGTTGGCCACAAATTGCTCTTACTGATGTATGTATGTTAAATTAAAAGAAATTTCGTTGGAATGTACGATTGCTGCTCATTTTTTACTTACCGTATTTATTACTTTTTTTTATAAATATATTTTCACTCTACTTTTACTTTTTAATGTTACACTAGGTGTGTTCCACAAGATCTCGGGCAAGTTCGGACTAATGAGAGTAAAATGAAAATTACTCTCTAAATTTGCGAAAACTACCCAAAATAGCTGGAACGCAAAAAACCATTTTTGCACTTCTTGTAATACTAATGGTGCTTACTTTTTAAATTAAAATCTATTTAAGTGATTTTAGACGCTTAAAAGCAATAACATTATAAAAACAAAACATTTGCATCATTGCCAACAGATGTTAAAAATAATTTTAAAAAAACTGAAAGAAAAGCTGAGCCAGCGTAAATTTTTTAAAAGTATTTATTTATTTTAAAGAACAAGGGAGATATCTATTCACTAATGTATTTACCACTTTAACTTTTTCATTAAAACCTTCCATTTTGCTTTTTAATATATTTTTTAACAAAAACTAAACTTTTTCTTTTGCTTGCAAATTTTTTGATTAATTTTCAGTTTCATATGTAAACAAAAAACAGCTGATTGTTAAATTCTTGTCCGAACTTACCCAAAGAAAAAGTTCGTGCAAATTTGTACAGGAAATGAAAAAAATTACTCTCTCAATTACTCTCATAATTGAACAAAAATTGTTATGTGGAACGCTTTTGGGTAACTTTGGGCAAGTTCGGACTGTTTCGTTATGCATGTGGAACAGAGCTACTTTTAAACTGACGCGTCCGAATTTTTTAATAATTTTAAAGTTAGTGATATTTTTTTAGTCGCATCTGATTACCGGCATAAACAAAAAGTAATTACTTTTACTACTTAAGTAGTCATGATCTTCTACAAAGTGATTACTTTTACATTGTTTATACAATGTATGTATGTAAAATTGAAAATTAGTTTTCACAAAACCATTAATATTATTTACAAGTAATATTATTAATATTTAAATTTACAACTTTATTACTTTCATCAAAAATTATGTACTTTCTTTTTGCAAACTTAAGATATTGTTGTATGGTTACTCAAAATACGAGTACATTTCTTGTAAAGTAGCTTACAAACAGAAAATGCGTATTTTGATATTGTTGTTAATATTAAAATTAAGTGTACAAATTTTATACGAGTTAATCTAACTTAATTATTTATTTTATTGTAAAAATTATTCGTCACTTTTAAGTCCTTTAAGATTACCAAATTATAGTAAAATATTGCAATTCCCACATAAGAGTAGTGGGAGTATTGCATGCAATTTTCATGCGTTCACTTATGGAAAATATATTCGAATTTTGGAAGTCATTGAAAATGCATTCAAGTAAATAGGTACTAAAGAATTCATGAAAATAGCCCTTCTTCTTGAACAAGTTCAAAATTTTTTTGCTGGGACATATTATGTGACCGTACCTTAAGTAAGAGCGTCAACGTTTTTTCACGAACAGTAGTGATAGCTTTCTTGTTTAATACAACCAACAAATTAAAAATAAAAATAGAGATAAAAACGCTAAATAGCTAAATTGCCATTGTTAATTAACAATAGCGGCAAACTTCACTATTAAACGAACTGCAAAGCGTTGAGGCCGCTGTATTCAAAAACTAGAAAACGCGTACCGCTTTTGTTTAGGTACGGCTGTAATATGCAAGTCTTAAGAAAATCTTTAAATGATTATTTTTAGAGTACAAAAACAACAATGTTACACTTTGTTTATCTTTCGTCAAACCATCGTCGAATGAACCTTGTATATGAACTCTGTATAAATCATATTTTCAACAATTATACAGCGAACATTTCACGAGTTGTAAGATAATATCTACATGAGTTTTATACTATTCTTGGCATGATAGACTCTTTAGATAATCTTTACCCACGTCTTAAACGATTCCCACAACGATTGAAGCAGCGTCTTTAGGTGTGCTATGGAAGAATCTCAGTCGTGTTACAGTTTTTCCCGTAAAAGGAATCTTCTACGATTAAAAAATGCGGTCATCGACGATCAAAGACAGTCTTCATGAAACTTCCAGTATCTCTTACACGATTGAAAATGCTAGCTGGGAATGAAGAAATTATGTTTTCGGTTGAATTTTTTTTTTTTAGAAAATGGAACAAAAATTGTTTAAAAAAATTTAATTTTAAGTTGTCCGATTTTTTTTTTTTTTTTTGACGATTTTTCGAAACGTGAAAGACGATTTTTTTTTTCTCGGGACATTGACGATTTCCTCACAAGCCCTGCTTACGATAAAATTGTTTTAGCTATAAAATCGTTACGGTACCATGACGTTTTTGAAGTTGATACAAGTTTTTTTTTTAACGAAAATTGAAAATGTGTTGATGAAATGATGATGTCGCTTAAGGTCTTTTTGCGATAATGCCTCGATGTATAAAGACAAAAAAATGTTTAAATATTATTATGCGAATGTAGCGAAAATCCCTGTAATTCTTAACGAATTGCTGGTCCCTTGCGATTACGAATTAACAGGATTCTACGTATTTTATTTTTTAAACCACGTTCTAACTATCAACTTTTTTTAGAACGGAAGATGATTTAACCATGAAACAAAGTGAAATTCTTCTCATCAATGATGTAATACAAAAGCATATGACTGGCGGTGGTAAAATTGAGCTTATTCAAGAAGATTGGGATTTTCTACAACTACATGTGGCTCTATATTTCCACAGTGAAATTTCCGGTATTCCTCTTAATATGGCCCCCAAGAAAACCACTCGAGGTTTGGTACAACGTCTAAAAGGCAAACAAGGCCGATTTCGTGGTAATCTTTCTGGTAAACGTGTAGATTTCTCAGGACGTACTGTTATATCGCCTGATCCAAATCTTATGATACATCAAGTGGGTGTACCAGAAAGAGTAGCTAAGATATTAACGTATCCCGAACGCGTTAACCCAGCTAATATACAAAAAATGAAAGAATTGGTAAAAAATGGGCCGAATGTTCACCCAGGAGCTAATTATGTCCAACAAAGAGGATCCACTTTCAAGAAGTACTTGGCTTATGGTAATCGTGATAAAGTAGCCCATGATTTAAAGTGTGGTGACATAGTAGAACGCCATTTATGTGATGGCGATATTGTCTTATTCAATCGCCAGCCTTCTTTACATAAAATGTCTATTATGTGTCATCAGGCCAAAGTGCAGCCTCAGAGAACTTTCCGTTTTAATGAATGTGCATGTACTCCTTACAATGCTGATTTTGACGGTGATGAAATGAATTTACATTTGCCTCAAACCGAGGAAGCCAGAGCAGAGGCTTTGATTTTGATGGGTAACAAATCGAACTTGGTCACACCCAAAAATGGAGAAATTCTTATTGCAGCCACACAAGATTTTATTACTGGTGGTTACTTATTGACACAAAAAGATGAATTCTTAACGCGTGAACAAGCCATGCAATTGGCGGCCTGCTTTTTGGCCGGACCAGATGCTAATATGCAAATTGATATGCCACCACCAGCCATTTTGAAGCCACGTAAACTTTGGACTGGCAAACAAATATTTAGTTTGCTATTAAGACCCAACAAAAAGTGTCCAGTTAAAGTGAATTTAATTACTAAAGGCAGAAATTATACGGGCAACAATGATTTATGCGTAAAAGATTCTTGTAAGATAGCTTATACATAAAATTTAAACTTGATTTACAAATTTTTTTCTTTTTGTTGCAGGGGTCATTATACGAAACTCGGAATTAATATGCGGTTCTATGGATAAAAGTACAATGGGTTCGGGTACTAAAAATTGTATATTCTATGTAATATTAAGGGATTTTGGAGAAAATTTTTCGACTAAATGCATGTGGAGATTAGCCAGGGTAAGTTGTTTATTATTCAATATTTATTATTACTTAACTTAAAAACACATGCAGCAAATATTTAATTTTTTAGTTATGTATTGACTTTATTATTAACTGATTATTATTATGTACAGACCAATTTGCAATTGTTTAAACAAGTTAGCGAAAGAAAAACTATTGAAGTAGAAGTACCGAAGGCATTTAACTTGAACTTGAAAAATAATTTTTTTTAAATAAGAATTTTTTCATTATTTATTTATTTATTCACAAGTAATATAATAAGCCTCATAGGCCAAAAACAATTTTATATTACAAAGTATATATACACCTGATTAGATATTCTATTAAATTCTTAAAAAAATACATATATGTATGTTTACAAAATACATATACCATATAATCCACTTTTGGCTCCCCAGCCGGCAAACGAAAAATCCAACATAATAATAAAAAATGTCCCAAAGTAGTAGGCCAAGCAAAACTAAGACAACACTGGCAATAAAATCGTCCTTTATCACACTCAATATATAAGTGTAAAGTTAGCATATTTGTTGGTTTATGAATTCATGGGTTTAAATAAATGTAAGTAGCGCAATAATAAACCAAATACATATGTATATAAAAAAATAAGTATTGATTTACTTGTAGTGTATTAACTCAAAATTTTATTTTTTCGCCTTTTGAAAATAATCGACACGTCATATTCATAACTGCTGTAAAAATAACGTGCTTTTTTGAGTTGAACATGTGCGATATGTTGTTAGTTAGTTTCAGTGTTTTTATATTTAAATTCCACTTTGTTCTCTACCTTCAAAATGTTTCCTGAATCAAAGATTATAAAAGATTTTTTATTACAAAAATTTCATTAATATTTCGTGTTATTTAAAATGAAATAAACAATTTTAATTTTTTTTAAAAAGAAATAAACAATGTTGATTTATTATTTTGGCTTGAGGTCTTATATAAATAATAAATAAAATTCAAAAACTAAAACTAAAAACTAAAAACCAGACTTGCAGCGCATAAGTCAGATGAAAAGGCTACTAATAAACCATTAGAACAGAAAACTGCATTAGCGGCCCACTGTACTGTAACTGGACATAAACCAAATTTTAATAATGTAGACATATTGGTGGGAGAGTGCAACTACAAGAAGAGATTTACACTTGAGATGCTGCATATAATTGATCAAGAGACAGAAAAGACATTAAATTTTAAGAAAGACACAGAAAGATGTGCAAAAATTTATAAACATGCAATAGACAAACACAAACCAAAGAAAGGTTTATTAGTGAAGTGTTAAATTCGTCCGAGTTTTTTAAACTTTTATTGTTTATTTATTTAAATGTAAATATTAAATTTGTTTGTGTTAAATATTTTGTATTTTTAATGTTATTTTTGTTTTGTATTTTTAAAAAAACACCAGATCCCCCTGATGATGGTCAAAGATTTTGACCGAAATATTGGAAAAATATAAAAATAAATAAATAAAAATAAAATTAAAAGTTTTTGAATTTTATTTATTATTTATATAAGACCTCAAGCCAAAATAATAAATCAACATAAACAACAGGTCAACTATACACAAGAATGAAATAAACAATTTTAATGTGTTTAAAAAATTTTATTTCGTTCCTTTATTAGTACGAGTGTTCGCCTAATGGTCAAAATTCGACCATACATTTTTAGGTTCATATGAAGATACTACATCTAAGTATATACGAATTTACATGTTTTGAGCATTAATTTTTTCCATCTCTGGTTCATATTCTATCTTCTACTATAAAAAATATAAATTGAAAACCAAAAAAGTATCATAAAATCTCCTTTGTAAATTGTATTTCACTCAGGACATTGCATTTTAATTTATTTTCTATGTCTAATATTAACGAAAATTAATCAAAAAACCAGATAGTTTTTCATCTTATAGGTTTTAATTCACTCAGGACCCTGCACCTATAATATTATGTTTCTAAGTTATATAAATCACCACATGCAGCACGGAAAAGTAAAATAAAGAAATTTAATTTCCCGTATTTCGAAAACCGGGTTCTTAAAAATGTCGAATAATCGAGCACCCTATTTTTTTTATTATTTGATAATTGAAAAAAAACAAATTTTGTATTTTGTACATATGTGTTAGTAGCTAATTTAAACGCTTATTACTCAGAAAATATTGAACAGATTTTAATAAAATATATATTGTGCACTTCTGTAAGTAAATATCTTTCAAATGTTGTGGGTTTTTTTCAAATCTGTTGACATACAGAGGAGGAAAGTGTTCTTAACTGTTTTGCCTTAGCCGATTTATATATAGAGATGTGTACAAAGAAAAATTCATAAGTAAGAATTCTTTAATGTTCTTTATCATACAAATTTGTATAAAAAATGTTAACTAATCTAAAAACATTCAAATGTTAATCGAAATGTTTCACAAAATCCCATTTTGTTCCTCGTAAAAAAACAGAGAAACAATTAAGGAGAACAAAATTAATGTTGCCACTGTTTCACTAAGTGGTACCTCGGTACCACCAAGGTCCAAAATGTACCAAAAAAAAGTACAATGATTTCCATCCGTGATAAACGTATTAAATTATGGGCTCCTATTACAATATTGAAATTTTTATAAAAAAGTTATAAAAGTTTAAAAAAGGGGAAATACGGGAAATCAAATTTCTTTCTTTTACTTTTCTGATCTATATGTGGTACTTTCAGACTTTTCTATAATATTAAACTTAGAAACATAAAAGTAATTGAGAACCTATGTTGGTACGTTTTTGTTAAAACCTTGAAACGCAAACTTGGCATATTAATATGTCCACGATAGAAAGAAAGGCGCTAACCAAGTTGCGGCTTAAACGCTAGTTATGTATAGAAATTATATTTTTATTCAGGAATATATTTTTGTTATACATATACATGTATTTGTGTATGGTTATTGGTCTAGACAGAGATGTGAATTATATACTTTAAATATGCCTAGCGGTAAATATTGAAAGAACCGCAAGTGGCAGGCGTTCAACTGTATATACAATTTGTCCAAGGACGGTCATCCATGTCCTTGTTTTAAGGATTTTCTGTAAAAATAAACGGTTTTTGAATTTTTTGTTCGGGGTTGTTTGTAATAAAAATGCCAAATTAACATATATTTATCTTTAGTCGATTTAATTAAATACGTGTCTCAGCTTTTTTGGAAATTCGTGCTAGTTCGCGTTTTGGCAAAAATGCAATGGGTTGGTAACCCTTCGTTTTAAATATGGCAATATGGGTATCAAATTTTTTCTTTTGCCAAGTAGGTACATCTTCTTTGTATGTAAATAATTTAGATTTTTGCAAATTGGATGCATTTAACACGGTGCTCTGGAATATATATAAATGCAATTTTGTGGTTACTCTAATTTGATAGCGGATTTAGTTTCTAGATCATGTATGGATGAAAATAGGACTAAAGAAATTATCCACGACTTTTTGGCGGCATATTTTTTTCGCAAATTAAAAAATAAATTAAATAAATAAATAATTATTCGGACATGTTCTACAAATCGAAATGGAGTGATATTAAAATCGAACGAGATGTTTTTTTGCAAAATTACCGTAGTTCTTCTTAGTTTTAAGAGTTGTTCTTGTAGAAATAACTGTTACTCAAAGCATAAAGTATATAAAAATAAATAATTATAATTTTATAAACTTTCAAAGACCCTGTACTTTTTTAAAATTTGTTCGATTTTAAATCCACTTCATTTCGATTTCTAAAATATACCCGAATATTTTCTTTTTAATTTGTTTGTTCCACTGTTTTTTAACCTAATACTTTTAGGTAGAATGACTTTATTTGTGTTATTACAATTTAAAATTTAAGTAAAAATTGGTTTAAATGATCATTAAACAAAAGCTAGTTATTTTTTACCTTAATAGTTATAAGCGATTTCAAATTCACAGGCATAATCATTTTCTTCTATTAACGTTAAAGACGATCCAGTAATTTCTGAAATAAAATCCAGATGTGAAGTAATTTAGTTAAATTTATAGGGTCTTTTAAAATGCATGTACCACCCGAATCACCAAAACAAAACGACATATACGTATCGCCATAACCCTTGGCACATATATTATTATCCTTTACATAATTTGTTCCATAAGCTGCAAAACAGTTAGCTAGTTCTACCACTTCCAGTTCTGCACATTGTAAAGTTGGAGAATTAGGTTCGCCATAATCTGATGTTTGACCAAATCCACTCACAAATGCTTTCGAGCCAATTAATGTATTGTCCTCATCCGTAGGTATTTTGATCGGTTTTACAGTGCTTAAAGGATTGGGCAGTTCAATAAGAGAGATATCATTATACCAATGGGTAGAATTATATTGAGGTTGAATATGTATTTGTTTAGAAGTCATATTATAGGTATTATTACTGAAATCTGTGGTGCCAAATACTAGGAAAACACTTTCAAGATATAAAAAACAATGGGAAGCAGTTAAAACCCAAGTTTCGGAAATAATGGAACCACCGCACAATAAACCAGCTGTTTCATTTTCTTTATAAAAAACATGCCTAGGAAATTGGCTTTTAACGGCTGACGTGCCAGATATAATGCGACTTTTGTTGTAAAAGTTTTATTAAGAATAATAATATAATTTAATTTAATACAAATACAAATAATACAAAGTATACTACAAAATCAAAACTACTAAAAACATAACATAATTCAACACTTTCCCTTGTTATGTGTTGTTTAAGTTTTTTTTTTTTAAGTCCAATTTGTTCAATAACATTTTCAATCTTGCTGGCTGCAAGGGTTTTGTCATCAAATCTGCTAACTGATTTTGTGTAGATATTTGCTGAACTATAAGCTTTCTTTCAGTAACTTTTTCACGCACAAAGAAATGTTTTAAGCTAATATGCTTTGTTCGTCTGTGATATTCCGGATTTTGAGATAAACGAACAGCAGCAGAGTTATCAACTTGTAATATTGGAATATCATTCAAATCAATTAATTCAGCAAACAAGCATTTAAGCCACATCACTTATTTTGTTGCTTCTGAAGCTGCAACAATTTCTGCTTCTGTTGTAGATGTTGTTACCATTGACTGCCTTTGACTTAGCCATGAAATAATACCCCCAGCATATTTTACAAGTACTCCAGTAGTAGATCTTCCAGTTTTTGTACATCCTCCAAAATCAGCGTCACTATAACATTCTAATTTTAGATCTGCTTTATTGTTGTAAAATATTCCATAGTTTATTGTTCCAGAAATGTAACGAAAAACTCTTTTCAAACGACATACGTTATATTTTGATGGATTTTCTAACGTTCTTGACAAAAATCCAATGGTGTAAGCTAAGTCTGGCCTTGTTCCCAACATTAAATACATAATAGCTCCTACAGCTTTTATATAGGGAAATTGAGAATCTTTACTTTCTTTCCCTGATTCGAAAGTTTCTCCTTTTAGCATTGGCGATGAAACTGATCTACATTCTGCAAAATTGAATCTTTCCAAAACTTTTCTTGCATAAGCTTCTTGGCATATAATTATGCCTTCATTACTCCTTTTTATTTCTAGTCCCAAAAAAAAGGTTGCGTCTTTTGTTGTTATTTTAAATTCATTTCTTAATTCACATAAAAATATTTCTAATTCCTTAGGATCTGTTGCAGCTACTAAACCGTCATCTACATAAAGAGCAAGCATTACATTATTACCTCTACTATTTCTCATATATAAACATGGATCCGCTTCACAAGATTTGAAACCAAGCTTCAATAAATAGTTTCCAAATCTACGATTCCAGCAACGAGATGCTTGCTTAAGTCCATATAAACTTTTATATAACTTACAGACTTTTTTAGTACCATCATTAAAACCTTCTGGCTGGTTCATAAAAATGCTTTCTTCAAGTTGGCCATAAAGAAAAGCTGTTGATACATCAAATTGGGAAATACACATATTTTTACTTGCTGCTTTGCTTAATATAGCTCTTATTGTTCCCAACTTTGCAACTGGACTGAAGATTTCTTTATAGTCTATACCTTTACGTTGTTTAAATCCTTTGATTACTAATCTTGCTTTAAATTTATCTATACTGCCATCTGAATTTGTTTTAACTTTAAATACCCATTTGGATGGAAGTGCCTTTGAACCTTTTGGGAGATCTACCAAGTCCTAAGTTCTGTTTTCTTTTAAAGAACAAATCTCAGAATTCATTGCCTTTAACCATTTCTCTTTTTCAGGACTTTTAATTGCATCAAAAAAAGTCATTGGAGTTTCAATTTGACTTACAAAATCTTGTGCTTCCATAATATAATCATCTAATTTAGAATTATGAATTAATGTACGATCTCTTAAACGTTTACTTATTGGCCCTTCATTTTCATCACTTAATGTTCGCTTACGTGTTTTTGTTTCAAAACCTTGGAAATCGCTTAGGTCTGAACTTATTTCTGAGCTTTCATTTTGTATACATTCATCACTTTCGTTATCTGAATTATCTTTTTGGAAATTTTGCTAAAAATCTTCATTATTGGCACCTTGATTTTCTTTAGATGTACTTGGCTGGTTTTGTGTTGAACAATCTGAATTATCTTTAAGCCTCTCATAGTTTTTAAATGGCAATTTTACTGTCTCTTTTTTATTTTTAGAAATTTCATTTGTTATATCTTTAACATCGTCACAATTTATAAGTTCTTCACTAAATCTAACATCTCTTGAAAGAATTAAATTGTGGTTATTTTTATCATAAATTCGATAACGCTCCTCTGTATCGTAACCAATTAAATAACCTTTAATAGCTTTTGAATCCATTTTCTTTCGTTTTTGTTTTGGAACATAAGCATAACATTCACTTCCAATTATTCTTAAATGGCTTATTCTAGGCTTTCTTCTGAACCATAACTCGTGTGGGCTCTTACCTTCGACGGAGGTTTTACGAGTACGATTAAGAATATAAATGGCAGATCTAACAAGTTCAGCCCAAATACTTTCAGGAAATTTCACATTTTTATTAGAGTACTTAAAAGTTCTAGCCATCTCAATGATTGTTCTGTTTTCCCGTTCACTTGCACCATTTTGTTCTGGAGTGTAAGGGGCAGTTAACCGCTGTATTACACCATATTCTTTAAGAATTTTTTTGACCTCAAAATTATCAAATTCACCTCCATTATCACTTAAGAATTCTTTAATTTGATTTCCTTGATTCTTTGCAAGAGCTAAAACTTCCTTTAATGCTTCTTTGACTTGAGATTTTTCTTTCAAAAAATAACCAAAACAATATTTAGTATACAAGTCCTTAAATATGACTACATATTTATTTTTACTAAACTATATTGGAAATGGACCACATACATCTGCTGACATTAATTCGCCTGGACTACTAGCTTTAACTCTAGTTCCAAATGATAAGCGATGGGATTTACCATAAACACATGACTCACATAAATTCTTGTCCAGTTTTACAATAATACCAAGTTCTGATCTAAGTTTTTGTTGTACATACCGTTTGTTTTGATGTCCTCAACGTTCGTGATATAATTGCAATGTATTATCAGTTTCTGTAGAATTAATTTCATTTGTTGCACATGGGATTATTGATTCTATATTTGCTTTGTATAAGGTACCTCCAACCTCTCGATGGCCAATTATTAAAACTTCATTATCGACCATAAGTTCACATTTTGTTGATGTTGAATAAAATTTGCTATTTTTGCTTTTGTCTTGAGCAGATAAAACAGAAAACAGGTTTCTAGATATGCTTGGAACGTACCAAACATCTGTGAGATCGATTAAAACTTCTTTTTTGTTAATTTTAGATTTAATTTCTATGGTACCCTTGCCAACGACGTCCAAAATTTCTTTTCCAGCAGCCTTTATTTTGCAAGAATCATTAAATTTTTCAAATGTTTTAAATAAACTTCTATTATTTGTAACATGACGCGTTGCACCATTATCTATCCACCAATTATTTGAAAAATCGTTCTTTATTGCATTCACTTCATCACACATTAAAGATAATATTTTATGATTTGTATATTTGACTTCACTATTATTTTCTTTTGTTGGCTTTCCATCACTGATCCACTTTCTGCATTCGCGTACCCAGTGGCCTCTCTTGTTGCAATAATTTTTTTTTTTTTTTTTTTTTTTTTTCCACAATAGAACGGGAGTTTTCCCCACAGTGACAGGTACCGCGACCAGGTCAGGTCTATTGTACCCACTCCCCTTAGCTGGCCAAAAGTCCCTCCGCTTCCCATAGGAACCCAACCAGGGCCTTTGCCGATATATTACCGATTCGGGACGCACACATTGTACCATGCCCCAAGTGCCTTCTTCTGGCCCATGCCAGCGCCGGGCAGTCACACAGTACATGCTCCGTCGTCTCGTCCCCGTCTAGACATAGTCTGCATTCCTGATCCTCAGCCAGGCCCATCCGATAAAGGTGGTATTTGATCGTGTGGTGACCTGTCAAATAGGCCACCAGCAGTCGCAGATCCCGTCTGCCGAGACCATTCGTCCTCATTACATTCCCGGGGGAGATAAATCTCCTTGCCTGACGCATTCCCGGAAGCGATACCCAGTATCCCCTATGTTCGTCCAGAGCCCAGTCCTCCATGACGGACTGGACCCCTGCCCAACTTAGTCCACAGAAGGGCTCGGGACCTATCATCCGCGCGTTAGAACCAGCCCTGGCCAGCTCATCAGCCATTTTGTTACCCGGGATCCCTGAGTGCCCTGGCACCCAGCAGAGCGTCAATCTGCTCCTTGTTCCCAGCTCCTGTAGCTTTTCACGGCACTCCGCCACCAGCCTCGAGGACATTCTCCAAGAAGAGAGTGCTTTAATGGCCGCTTGGCTATCAGTGAAAATCACATTACTGCCGCCAACCATTCCCCTATCCAGAATGTTGCCGCAACACACATCAATGGCGCAAATCTCGGCCTGAAAAACACTCGGCGATTCGCCCATTGCCATCGAGAGTCGTGTATTAGGTCCAAAAACCCCTGCACCAACTCCGTGCTCCGATTTTGACCCGTCAGTATACCAGTGCAATTCATGGTTTCCCCGACATGGATTCCCATCACTCCAGGACCTTTCGTCCGGAACGATTGCCCTGAACCTTCTGTTGAAGACCAGTTCCGTGGTCATTATGTCTGCCCTCGTACAGACAGATAGACCCGGAGCCATGTCCATCAAGCTAGCATGCCCCTGGACCTCAGCAAGTCCCGATGTTAGCTTGATCCTAAGGAGACCGGACATAGCAGTCTTCCTTATATGGATGTGTAGTGGCAATATGCCCACTATAACCTCAAGTGCTGCTGTGGGACATGTGCGCATTACCCCCGTCAGGGCAAGACACACCATCCGCTGCAGCCTGTTGCACTTCCTCCTTGCAGTCTCCTGCCGAATCTTAGGCCACCATACCAATGATCCGTAGGTTATTATAGGTCTGACCATCATAAAGTATAGCCACCTTACCATACTTGGACTAAAACCCCAAGTTCTCCCAAAGAAGCCCCTGCATGCCCAGAAGGCCCTTACCGCCTTTCCGAGGGTTTGTTCCAAGTGCGAGTTCCAATTGAGCCGTCTGTCCAGAATTATTCCCAGATATTTGACCTCATTGGAATACTCAACCTCAATTCCGTCCACTACTAGCTTCTCAAGCCTGTAGTTGTACCTCCTCGTGAACGGTATCACGACCGCCTTGTTAGGGTTGATACTCAACCCCCTTTCATGGCACCATCCAAGAACCATATTGAGAGCACCCTGCATCACCTCCGTGATGGTGCTCTCGAATTTTCCAGCCACCATTATTGCCAGGTCGTCCGCATAGCCAATGGTCCGAAGGCCATATCCCTCGAGCTTGACCAGCAGATCATCAATCACCAGGCACCATAATAAAGGTGATATCACCCCCCCCTGTGGACAACCCCTAACAGCACTGATGCTGACACTAGTGTCATTCCAGGAGGCAGTGATTTTTCTTCCCCTCAACATAGCCCCGATCCAGTTGATCGTGAGCTCGTCTATCCGCTTCCGCGCCAGAGCGTCCGTGATAGAACCGTAGCTCGTGTTGTCAAAGGCACCCTCCACGTCAAGAAATGCACACAATGCGATCTCCCCATTACGCTGTGCCTATTCTATCTGCGCAACCAGATGATGCAATGCCACCTCAGTTGACTTACCCTTTTGATAAGCAAACTGCGTTCGGTGCAGTGGCGTGGAAGCCTGCAGTTTTTGCAATAATTACAAATATCTAACTTTTTATTGGGTTTCTTATTTCCATTATGTGTTGACAATGTTGACTTCTTCTTTAAATTATGAACAACTAATGCTTCATCATTTTTAACGTTATCCATACCATTAAAATTTCGTTGATACATAGATAATTGAGCAGACATTTCATCAATATTCTTTTCTTCGTTCTTGGTTAAAAGCATCCAGCATGATTTAAAAGTATCAAATTGACTAGGCAATATTTGAAGAATCTTACATACCAATAAAATATCCGGCAATAGATTTTCTTTCCTTGCTTTTAAACCGTTATTAAGATCTATCCATAGGCTTTTTAATTTAGCTATATGTAAACTTACGTCTTCATTCGAATTCCACGTAAATGAAAAGAAATTAATGCAAATTTTAAATAATTGATCTTTAGATCTCGCTTCAAACTCAATCATTAAGGATTCCCAAGCTTCAGCAGCAGTTTCTTTATCCATTATCTTTTGATATACATCATCACTTACTGTGCTTGTTATCATAGATTTTGCGTAACTATTTGCTTTTCTATATAAATCTCCATCCTCTTTGTAAGATTTCTTCTGTTCTGCTGTTGCATTTATTGGTGGTGGAACTGGTTTCTTAAATTTACCGTCAATAACTTCAAGTGCTCCTTCTTGATAATCTAATAAGTCCCGAATTTTGCGTTTCCACACTGGATAATCCGTTTCATTTTTAAGTGGCTTAATGTGTTTTGAAAATTCCATCTTATTTAACAAATATCTTTTCTTGATGTGTATTATTATTTTTGATATTTTCCTTTCTTAAAATATCTTTTTAATCTTGATATCTTCACAAAAATAAAATATTTTCTTGATTTTGTAGTATTTTTTTTTGAAAATTTTTTTTTTTTTTTAAATTAGAAATTTATTTTTCAATGATTCCTGGGCTCATAACCTTTTGTTGTAAAAGTTTTATTAAGAATAATAATATAATTTAATTTAATACAAATACAAATAATACAAAGTATACTACAAAATCAAAACTACTAAAAACATAACATAATTCAACAGCGACGGAACTTAAAATTAAGTATTTTTTAACTTTTCATTAATTTAAATTCTCATTATAATATTTACTTACTCGTTCAAAAGTTTAGACTTGAATAATATAGAAAAAATTAACCAAGATTAATAAAATTCCAATTGAAAATGAATATTTGGTCATTTTTCACGTAATATTATTTTGTTCAAAATTTCTAACTAGACTGTGGCTAAAACATTCTTTGAATGAAAACTTTGCAATATTGTTTCAAAATTAAAAACATACACCATTTAAATATAATTCGTTTCAGAAATTTCAAACACAACACAAATGAAATTATGGTCTTTATTTAAGTATTGCATTTTCAGGCAAAACGGTTAAAGTTAGGTAATAAAACTTCATAATAGCATTAGAAACATGCACCCTTATCGTGGTTAGCGAATTTAAAATACGCTTGCGACTGTTTGGCAATAGATTAAAGGGAATAAGGCATATTTTAAATTTTCCAACAACGATAACGGTTATGGTATTTTATTAACAATTTAATAATTTTTTTTTTTTTAATGAAGCTTATTTTATAAAAATTTAATGGTTTAATTGTGGATTAATTAGGAAATGAAACTTTTAAAAAAATATTATTTTGCATATTTAAGACAATCCATGTAAACTGTTAACTTGATATACATAAAACAGTCGCGGACCAAAAAGAAAAAAAATTAAAGGAATAAAAAATAAAATTCTTGTCAAATTAAATTCCCTTCTATTTGATCTGTACTTTAATGAAATAATTATTATATTTAAGTTGCGGATAAATCAAGAACCTGGCGTTTAACAGGAATATAAATACATATATAAAACATCTCGAAATAAAAAACTAAATTGACTTAAAAAACGGGTTCAATAAAAAAACTTTATGGATTAATTAGATGCATATTGAGTAATCTAGCTGGTTACTGGCTGAGGGTTACACAAAGCGACCGTAAGCTAAGCGTTGTAAGACTCAATTAACCTAACCTATAGTATAATTCGTTTCATATTCTAAATTATCTAGAAAAATTAAATTAAATTTTATTCCTTTATTGATAAAATGGTTATAATTTAAAGTTAAGTTTAGTTTAAAAAAGTTTTATTATCCCGACTTAGATCATTTTGCATAAAATCACTTACGAGATAAATTGTATTTTATGGAATAAAAATTGACAATAAAATAAATAATAAAGGTTTTCACGTCAAAAGCTTCACTCTTGCGAAAAAGCAAAATTGCACAAGCATAGCAACAACCACATAGACAATTATTTCGCAAAAATTATTTTAGAATTATTATTATGTACCTTATTTTTATCGTTATTTCATCAATCTCAAGTATAGAAAGAAAGAAATTTGTATTATACCGACTTGTTTTTGCTTAAATTTGCTTTTGGCTTAAAACTGCTTGAATTTATTAATGATATGTTTATGTATAATTTATATGTATGTTGGACTAAAAACTTGTAAAGTTTTATTAAATACCGTATAAAATAATCAAAACTATATTATTAACTGCCTTATTTATTAAAAATAAAACAGGGTTTAAAAAGGTTTATTAAACATATTTTCAAACAAAATCCGTTTCAAAAACCCTTTATTAACCTGCTTTATTTTTTATAAATAAGGCCGTAACTCTACTTGAGTGGTTTTACATATAATACCTTAAATTTTGTAAATATTACAAATTAATAAACTTTTAACTAAAAATATTAAATATTAACTTATTTTATCAGTCTCAAGTACTTCAAATATAATGAAAAAAACACCAGTTTGTCTAGCTAAAGCTAAAAATTCCCCGAACAGAAGTCATTAAACAACCTGTTGGTAAATAAAAAGTTAAACATATCAAACGGTGGGCAATACACATCCTATTATATTTGCGCTTGTTGTGTGAAGCAGTTAAAACTTCACTCAATTTGTTTTGTAGAAATAACAGCAAAAAATATTTTTGATTAATAGTCTATAAAGCAAAATGAATTAAAAAAGATTTCTTTTTGTTCTAAGATTTTTTTTTAAATTTAAAAAAGTGTTTCAAAAATCTTGATAAGATAATTTTGTTTATTTGTTTATTGATTAAAAAAAACGAGGAGAAAAATATTTTAATATGCAATTTACACTTTAGTAATAATAAATAAAAAAAAATAGTGCTACAATTTCTTTTAAATTAAAAAATTCTACTTGGAATCCATGACATTTAATATATAATCCAAATATGCAGTTATTTTAACAAAACCATTGTGAATTTCCAATGCACACATCTCTTCGGCCGTAAACGAACTAATGCCAATTTGTAAATACAGACCATTCTTTGATACAACCAAAGAACCACCAGAATCGCCATAACAAATTTCCATATTTGTGTCTCCATATTCACTAACACAAATATTTGTATCCTTTAATACAACATCAACATAAGTCTCAATACACTGAGTATAATTTACAATTTCTAGTTGACCCCATTGTAAACTTTCGGGATAATCTGCGTTATTGTCATTCATTTTTCCAAGCCCAACCGCTGTGGCTATAGATCCTAAAAAACTGTTATAAGTATCTGATGACGAAACTAATGTAATTGACTGCACGTTGCTGGAAAAATCTAAAGAAGTAGGTAGTTTGATAAGTGAAATATCATTTAAAAAAGTCGTGGAATTATATTGAGAATGTACAAATATTTCGCTAGAGGTCATATTATATTCGTTTTTATCCAATTCTACGCTGCCAAAGACAAGAAATACGGATTCTACATGAAAAGTGCAATGGGCAGCAGTTAAAACCCATTTATCAGAAATAATAGAACCACCACATAATAAGCCATCGTTTTCATGTTTCTTTAAAATGACATGCCAAGGAAATTGTCCAATAGCAGCTGACTTTCCCGATATAATACGTCGAATCTAAAATTAAAATATTTTGATTTTCAAACTATTTTCCAATTATAACTGAAACTTACACGTGCTTGAGTTTTAACATGTTTTATATACAGAAATGCTATCGCAATGCATAAAATTCCAAATGTATGCAAATAAACCTTCATTTTAATAAAATTTACTGAACTACATACTTGAGATTTTCTAAACAGGCTTGTGCTACAATTTTGCTTTAAAACTTAATTTTTAAGTATCTGAATAAATTATTAAACCAAACTGTGAAGGCGTAACTAATTTTTAAATTTTATTTTTGTTACAATTCAAATGCAATTAGCTATGGAATTATATACTAAAAAAGGCTCAAGCAACACATTCAAAGAACTCTGAAATATCTTTTCCATCTCCGTAAACCAATGTGAAATATTGTATTTTTTTACTTGATAATGAAAAGACTTGAGACAGATGTTCTTATCCAAAATTAAAGTAATCTGTCATTTCGAAAAATTAGTTTTTTATTAATAGTAACGGTTTTTATTGTTCTGCCTTTACCGTTTGTACTTTTTTAGTTCGATCAGAGCATACGTCATGTTTTATAACAATTAACACTTTTAGTTTAACTGATAGATAGTTCATGGATATCGAAAGAAATGTTAATCAAAAATTTTATTAAAATTATACGACAGTTTTTTTACTGGCAACAAGAAACGTTTTTCTTTGTTAATTCTAAAAAAAAATATGGCTTATTATTTGTGGTTATATTTCCGGGATATCACACAAATATGGAGCCCCAAAGTAATCGGTCGTCCTAAATCTTCGTACAGAAAGCCGAAAATTCAGGATCCTCTTCATCCAGTCCTCTTCAAAACGTCATATCCACTTACATATATATTATATGAATGGCTCTTTACAGACAAATAATAGATGAAACAAGTGATTAGAACCGAACACGTGTAACTCCGTACAGTTATATGACGCCAAGCCATTAGCCAATGCGAATGAAACGCCAAACGCACGAAAGAAATAATTATATGTGATTATATAATATTTTTTTGCCATCTAATTTATATTTAGCAAGTATTTTTACTTGCCACTTAAGAAGTATTGAATAATTTTTTTTTTATAAAATTCCTTTTATTCTCCTTTTAACTCAAGGATAAACCAGTAACACTAGTAATATAATCCAAATATGAGGATAGTCTAACATATCCGGAAGGGTGTCCCTCCGTACACATATCTTCGGCCACAAAGGAATTTATGCCTATTTGTACAGCAATGCCATTGATTTGAGTAATCAGAGGACCTCCTGAATCCCCACTACATGTTGACATATTAGTATTATCATCTCCCACAGCACAAATAGTTGTATTCTTTACCACATCTGGGCCATAAGTTTGTCTACACACACTGTTATTGATTATTTTCACTTTAGCAAATAATAAATTTACTGAATAATCCAAATATTCGTCATCCATTACGCCAAATCCCGCAATAGTAGCAACAGTGCCAATAAAGCTATTTAAATTCTGCGAAGAAGATACCAATTTAATAGGTTGTATAAAGTTATTAAAGCTCAAAGGAGTCGGTAGTTGAATGAGAGAAATATCATTATTTAAATTAAGTGGATTATATTTGGAATGTACAAACAATAGGGTAGAGGTCATATTAATTGGTGTATCATTAAGATCTATTGTACCAAACGCTAGAAAAATAGATTTCAAGCTATAAGTACAATGGGCAGCGGTTAAAACCCAAGTATCTGAAAAGATTGAACCACCACACAACACATCATCTTGTCCGTCTTTCTTTAAAATAACCTGCCAAGGAAATTGGCCTAATCCTGCAGGCTTGCCAGATATAATGCGACCTTCCTAAAAAGAAATAAGCAAAAAGCACTTTTAAATCAACTTTTATTTTTATAATTTTTCTAAACACTTACAATAGATTTTGTTTGAACATTTGTTATAAAAAGTAAACACAAAAAAATAACTAATATTCCACAAAAATATGAATATAACATTATGTCTAGTTTGCGCGAGAGTTCTTAACAGACTGAGTTCCACTTTCTTTGAATCAAAAATATTAAGTATCAAACTACTTGAAAGTTAATTCTGGTCCTGTTATCGACCAGTTCAAGTGTTTTGATAACAGTAAATTACATACATAAGTATATATTTTTTTAACTGAACAATAAATTTTATTAATGTAAAGTGATAACTTTTTTCTCTTTTGAACGGACTTTCTTTTCGAATAATTTTTATTCACCTTTAATCTAGTTTGTTTTTTAAACAATGACGTCGTTTTATATCTTTGTAGCAAAAATTTTTTAATGAAAATGTTCCTTATCTATAGAGCAATAACAAGATGTTATCATAATTGGCTAAACCATTTTAAAACAAGTTAATAACTGAATTTTATGATTTCTTTCGTGTGAATTTCTATTTGACAAATAGATTTATTTTTTCATTCTTCAAATTTCAAGTACTGGGAATAAATTAAAAAAGTAAGTTAAGATTTTATTGGAAATAAATTACAGGGATCAAAAATGCCATTGAAAAAGTCAGACAGAAAGAATTTGTCTATACGTTATTTAAGTATAGCATTTAGATGGTTATTAGCCAAGGAATAAAATCTTTAAAATACTTTTATTTTTTTTACTTTTTCAAAAAAAAAAAAAATTAATAAATAACTGTTAGTTTTTAACTGATATTTTTTGAATCAAAAATAAAATTTAAAATTTGACTCGTATTTTTTAGTCAAAAATAAAAGTTAAAATTTGACAGATTTCAGTAAAAAATAAAAGCTAAAATTTTACCAATATTCTTTTGGTCAAATTTAATAATAAAACGAAGTTTAAAGCTTATCTATAACATAAAAACTATCAAAAAATTAATGTTTTTTTCTTTGAAATATGTACTACATTAAGTTTTTAATAGTTTAAAAAAATGTATTTTTAAATAAAATGTATGTAAAATTAAAGTTTATCTTGGGATTAAAAAATTCATTAATATGGCTTCGTTAAAATGTGGCCCTATGCTCCTTATAGGATCGATTGGAACATATATATATATAAAATGTGCAAAATTCTAAATTCATACTATGTATTGATAAACTAAAATTTATTGTTGATGGGATAAGCTATTCCTATGCGCATTTCACTAGTTGCTTAGGCCGCATCATCAGGAAACTTTCGAATATTTAAGAAAAACTAAAGATATTATACAAATAATAAGTATTATTATAAATTTTTTTTTTTAACTAAAAAAATACAAGTCAAATTTTAACTTTTATTTTTGACTGTCAAATTTTAACTTTTATTTTTGACTGAAAAAATATCAGTCAAATTTTAACTTTTATTTTTGACTGAAAAATATCAGTCAAAAAATAATTATAATTTTTACTTTTTTGAAAAAAGTCATAACAGTTACGGTCCCTGATAAACTAGTTGGCAAATGTTTTGTTCAGAAAATTAATAGGGAGTACTTCAAGGTACAACAAGGCAAATACAGTTGAACTTCTATAAGTC
Source organism: Pollenia griseotomentosa (assembly GCA_963931875.1). Classification (NCBI taxonomy): domain Eukaryota; kingdom Metazoa; phylum Arthropoda; class Insecta; order Diptera; family Polleniidae; genus Pollenia; species Pollenia griseotomentosa. The sequence goes on along the minus strand of OZ007563.1, from coordinate 192,073,301 downwards.
GAACTTCTGTAAGTCGAAAATTCTTTAAGTCGAAGGGAATCTTTTGGCAATAGCGGTAGACAGGTCAATTCATATGATTTTGTTTCTATTACTTGAACTCTTGAACTTCTTTATATTGAATTTTTCTATAACAAAGGTATAAAATCCCCAAAAAATCCCCGAATTTTATTTTTATATACCTTGGTATCTGCTTTTGCGAAACAGATATGATACTCTCTTTCGCTTTTTTATCAACTAACATCCACTTTTTTAAAAATGATATCAATATCAACTCATATGAGAAACACAAGGCCACTCATCCACTTTAGAAAACACACAGAAACTTGTACAAACAGATATAGTATCTGTGCAGGTCTTTAATACATACATATGTCTTATTCACACCTGCATAGTCTCTACAATTGTTTTTACATTTCTTTAGTTTATAAAAGGGGTTTTCCCTTATTACATACAGTTATAAACTATATGCAATGCATAGTATGCATATATGTATCTACATACATATGAACGGCAATGCTTTGAAATGCACTCTTTTATTTTTTAAATAAAGGGTTTAATTCAAAAAAATAATAATTTAAAACGTTTAAAATATTACAAAAAAAAAAAATTTAAATAAACGAAAATATTAAATGGACGATGTCGATGTTATTTGTTTTGACGCCGATGTATCGTCCATCAAAACATCGATGTTAAAATCGCCTATACGCAGGGTTGTTAGATGTAATGATTTTTCGTCATTTTGACGATTTTTTTTTTTTTTTTTTGAGAAAATACAGTAAAATGACGATTGACGATTTTTTTACTAAAAGTAATAGTGTTATGACGATTTTCTGGCATCAATAAAGCACTTACAAGAAATATTTACAATTATATTGGGAACAGTTCAAAACGTAAAAAACAATTTTTCGAAATACAAAAACTATTGGAAATTAAACAAAAAATTCTTCCCCCATCACAAACCAGGTGGCTTTCATAAACTCCAAAAAATATACACTAGATCCCCGATTTGCGTCGGTCCTATTTGGTCCGCTTTTTAAACATATTTGCGTTTTTATGATTTCGATTTGCGTCGCTACATACGATTGCATTTTTTCGCTGAAGTCATAATCACATGTGAAGAATTTTTCTATTTGCGTGTAAAAAGGCGATTCCCATTTAATTCTGTTAGGTAAGTTATTCTAAGCATAGATGCGTGTTAGGAAGTAAGAAGTTAGTTCTTAATTAGAAGTTGTGTAGAAAAATGAGTGCAAAGAGAAGAAAATGCATTAGCTTAGACCTAAAATTGGACGTAATTAAACGTTTCAAGTCGGGTAAAAAGACTGTTGATATAGACAGAACCCTTGGTTTAGCACCTTCAACAGTAAAAACAATTTGCAGTAGCGATAGCGCTAAATATTAATCATTTAAAGATAGCTCGAGGTAATGGCAAATGAGATTTTAATGTTTTTGTGAATGAAATAAATAAATTTTTGTTATGTTTTTATGAAAATTTATTTTTTAAAACTTTTTCTTTAGCTTCACTTCAGAAAATCAAATCTTGTAACGTTAATTTAACCGCCTTATACTCAATGGAAATGGATGAAACTTTGCAGGCATACATATTCCCGATGACAATACACGAATACATGGGCGTAGCCAAAATAAAATCTAGCAGGGGGGTGGCAAATTTTTTTTTTTTTTTTTGTAAAATGCTTTTTTGACAGCCTTTTACTCAATGCAAATGGATGAAACTTTGCAGGCATACATATTCCCGATGACAGTACACCAATACATGGGCGTAGCCAGGATAAAATCTGGGGAGGGGCCACATTTTTTTTTTTTTTTTTTTTTTAAATGCTTTTTTGACCGCCTTTTACTCAATGCAAATGTATGAAACTTTGCAGGCATACATATTCCCGATGACAGTACACGAATACATGGGCGTAGCCAGGATAAAATCTAGGGGGGCGGGCAAAATTTTTTAAAAATCGTTTCTTAAAAAAATTTTTTTTAAATGTTCTTATTCTTATGTATTTCTTTTCAAATGATAAATATAGTTCAGCCCACTTGAAATAAATAGAATAGAATAAAACTTAACCATATCACTTTTTTTATATATAGAATTTCTTGCTAAAAAATTTATATTTTTGAAACACTCCATGCAATAAATTGCCTCTAATTTGTAAAATTTAAATATTTGACGATTTGTTGACGATTTTGTTAAATGTTCGAATGTTGACGAATTTTGTTAAAAATTATGATGATTTTTGAAGAAAAAAGCCTAACATGTTAAATGTTTCTTTAAAAAAAAAAGGTTAATCTAGTTTTTTTTTTTGCAAATTTATAAACTACATTTAATACTTCTGCTCTTTTTGTTCGTATCATATTTGTGTGTTTGATAATTATTTCTTTATTTAATTAAGTGCTGACGAATTCTCATTTGTGTTTACTTTATCGAAAAAACCTTTCGATAAATAACACTCCTTTAAAAAATCACATAATCACATGTGAAGAATTTTTCTATTTGCGTGTAAAAAGGCGATTCCCATTTAATTCTGTTAGGTAAGTTATTCTAAGTATAGATGCGTGTTAGGATGTAAGAAGTTAGTTCTTAATTAGAAGTTGTGTAGAAAAATGAGTGCAAAGAGAAGAAAATGCATTAGCTTAGACCTAAAATTGGACGTAATTAAACGTTTCAAGTCGGGTAAAAAGACTGTTGATATAGACAGAACCCTTGGTTTAGCACCTTCAACAGTAAAAACAATTTGCAGTAGCGATAGCGCTAAATATTAATCATTTAAAGATAGCTCGAGGTAATGGCAAATGAGATTTTACTTTTTATTTAATGTTTTTGTGAATGAAATAAATAAATTTTTGTTATGTTTTTATGAAAATTTATTTTTTAAAACTTTTTCTTTAGCTTCACTTCAGAAAATCAAATCTTGTAACGTTAATTTAACCGCCTTATACTCAATGGAAATGGATGAAACTTTGCAGGCATACATATTCCCGATGACAATACACGAATACATGGACGTAGCCAAAATAAAATCTAGGAGGGGGGTGGCAAATTTTTTTTTTTTTTTTTTTTTTTTTTTTGTAAAATGCTTTTTTGACAGCCTTTTACTCAATGCAAATGGATGAAACTTTGCAGGCATACATATTCCCGATGACAGTACACCAATACATGGGCGTAGCCAGGATAAAATCTGGGGAGGGGCCACATTTTTTTTTTTTAAATGCTTTTTTGACCGCCTTTTACTCAATGCAAATGTATGAAACTTTGCAGGCATACATATTCCCGATGACAGTACACGAATACATGGGCGTAGCCAGGATAAAATCTAGGGGGGCGGACAAAATTTTTTAAAAATCGTTTCTTAAAAAAATTTTTTTTAAATGTTCTTATTCTTATGTATTTCTTTTCAAATGATAAATATAGTTCAGCCCACTTGAAATAAATAGAATAGAATAAAACTTAACCATATCACTTTTTTTGTATATAGAATTTCTTGCTAAAAAATTTATATTTTTGAAACACTCCATGCAATAAATTGCCTCTAATTTGTAAAATTTAAATATTTGACGATTTGTTGACGATTTTGTTAAATGTTCGAATGTTGACGAATTTTGTTAAAAATTATGATGATTTTTGAAGAAAAAAGCCTAACATGTTAAATGTTTCTTTAAAAAAAAAGGTTAATCTAGTTTTTTTTTTGCAAATTTATAAACTACATTTAATACTTCTGCTCTTTTTGTTCGTATCATATTTGTGTGTTTGATAATTATTTCTTTATTTAATTAAGTGCTGACGAATTCTCATTTGTGTTTACTTTATCGAAAAAACCTTTCGATAAATAACACTCCTTTAAAAATCATATGTAATAGCATTGTGTGATGATTAATGCTTTGCTTAATGTATTATTAGTCCAATATCAAGTAACTATTGAGCAAAAGATTCTTGAAGTTGGCTAAATTAAATGTAAATTAATGTATCCGCTGACTATATTGCTATATGTGAAGTTTAGAACCCATTCTCAACCTTCCTCAAATAAAAGCCTATTGGAGGTCTGACTGTCTCCACACAGTCAGTAACCCCCATTTCCAAGCCCAGGCTCGCCAAATCATCGGCCATTTCATTACCGGCGATGTTGCAGTGACTCGGTTTCGAGCATAGCCTCACTATACACTCCTTTAAGATTTTCTTTAGATCTCTTCTACAATCATTCGCTAGTTTGGAATTCACAAAACAGCCCATCAATGCCCTTAGAGTCACTTGGTTGTCCACATATATGGTGACCTTCGAGCTCCCAGATATGTTGCTCTTTATCAATTCTATGGCCTTCTAAATTCCTAGAACATTCGCCAAAAGCACACTGCAGTAGCCAGGCAGCCTATACGACCTTCAAATATCTATATCCTCAAGGTAGAACCCTGCATCTTCTGGCTGCTATTCCCATCACATACTGCCTAATAGACAGAAGATGTATGATAACATCTAAAGATGCTTGAGAAGTACTTCTCATGGATCATTCCGGTCGAAGCACACCACTAAGCCTTAGACATAAGGTTACTCCGACTTGCCTGCCTCGTTGCCTGCCAACAAACACAGCATCCGTACGTATGGATAAGTCTCACCACCGATGTGTATAGCCATCCCACTACTCACAGTCTGAGTCCCCAGTTCCTTCCAATCGATGATCTGCAAGCACAGTAAGCCTTCACACCCCTCTTAAAACCTCTACGTTAAAACCTCATATTGTTACACTTTAACTTTATAAAACGCGTTTCGGGTTATTGCCTTTATAATAAACCTTTTTTTTACTTGCAAATCAAAATAAATACACACACTTATTCAACTTAACAAACTTTATGGGAATTAATTATAATGCTCCCAAAATTTATCCTCTCACATTGATGCCAAATGTGTATGAGACTGGCCCTTATTTGACTTTAAACACTTTTTAATGTAGTACCTTTTAAATAGTTAAATGTAACAAGAAAGTTATTCTGTACAAATTTCAAATCTACATTTTAAATATCGCCAATTTGGAAGAATTTTTATTTTGGAAAGAAATTTATTTTAAATTTTTTATGCAGAAACATTTTGGAGTCGGAGTAGTGAGTTTTGTGGGTACTTCGAGTCCTACTCCGGTACAAAAATCTAAACTCTGGTTCTTCAACAACAGCCCTGAATTATACATAACAATTTTAAACTAATACGACATAAAAGTATAAATTACAAGATTACTAAAACTATAAATAATTCTTAGATAAATCGAATTTTGTAACACTGCCATCCACTTAAGCCTGTTCGTACCGAATAGCCTCAGATTGTCCTTTTCTTCTACCTCCATAAAGTGCTTGCTCTTGAGCTTACTGGGCCGTCTTGAATATGTGCTCACTTTCCCACATTTTTCATCGTCTCATTGGGATAATAATTTCTTATGATCACAAGTGACTAGCTGTCTTACATGAACTTCACTTTCATTCCAACGTCAAGGGGTATTTCCAGATCATACCAATTTATAATTTGTCCCATACCCAAACTAGTACTTTGACGAATCATAAAATTTGCCCCCATATTTCTTTTGCTTGTTTTGTCTACTAAACTGATCGTGAAACCTTCAGGTAGCTATCTCAGCCTTAACGGCGATTCTTGTGATGGCTGGTTATAAGCTCGCTGGTCGTTTCTTGAAGGCAAAGCAGATTTTCATCCTCTTCTTTGTGCTTTGCAGTTTCGCTGAATATGGCCAATCTTACCGCAATTATGGCATTTTGCTTTGTTTGTTGCGGGTGGGTTTAGGCAGCACAAAATATATGTGTTGTTGTTTAACGTACAATGTAGGTTGTTGAATCCAGATGTGCCTCAGTTGTGCGCGGCTGACTAGGTCCTAGGAGGAAGAAACTGGATGAGCTGGTTGTAAATCATTGTGGTTTCTTACCTGAATTTTTTTTTTTAGTTTTTTCGTTTATGGTTTCCTGGCTTGTCTTTTTTTGTTTATGACTTTTTGTGGTGGAAAAATTATGGTTGAGTAAATCTATTATTTGGGATTGTTGATGGAGAGGATGTGATGGACGGGTAGTGGGGTCCGCGTTAAACTTTGTGTGGATGATATGCGACCATGGTTGGGTATGGGCGATTGAAGATTTACATCTGTCTTCCTATGGGTAATTGTTTCGCGTCGTTTGTGGTAAAGTAGTTTTTCTTTGTTTTTTTTTTTTTTTTTTTTTTTTTTTTTGTTCATTTTTATTTTGTGGCGAATCTTGGCCATCGCAAGGGTTGAGAACTACTCCCAGAGATGATGCCGCGTGAGTTAGTTGGTATGGTGAAGTCTAGAGGCCGACACAAGGTTCGTAACATGTTTTTAACTTGCTCAAAGCTTGCATCACCGCAAGTTTTACATCAGCATCCCGTGTATCTATTAAAAATGCTTCGGTCTTAAAGTGACCAAACAATGGACAACTTTCACCTGGATAAGTAAGCTGCATAAAACGCTCAATATCGAGTGCGAAATCCAGTAACGACTCGTTTCTTTTTGCACTTTGCTCGGAATTCCATTCTGTATATTTCTTTCTTGTGTTTTAAACTATACTTACATTGCAGCGCAACCATAATGTCATCACATTTGTTTATGCAATTATTCCCTTCAAGGCTAAAATTAACTCAATTGCCTTTTCTTTATTGTTCCATGCATTTTTATTAGCAACAGACAGGTTCAAACTGGAACTTTAACACCCCGAAATTTGGAGCTCTTATTCTATTAGATATTTCTAGAATAATTCGCACTGCTCCCTCTTGGCTGAATACTATTAACTTTTACTTACAGAGGGTGTAGTTTTTCATCAAAAACCGTGACTTGTGTTTTTCAGCAGACAGCTTATAGTTAAATTGTATCTTTATATCGTTGTTTACTCTCTGCAAGTTTTTTAATAGTAGACTGCAGTTTCTCGTTTGTCACTCTAATTTTTTTTTTTAATTTCCGTTAAGATGGTGCTTGAATTTTCTGCCGATTTTTTTTTTTTAGCTCATTGAATTTCATTGTTAATTGTATTTTTTTTTTTTTTTTCTTTCTTTGTTTTTATTACAATTTTTTTTATTTCAACTTCAGTTCTGACACCAACCTTTACGGTTTTACAGTATATTATCACTCTTATCGTGGTTGGCGAATTTAAAATACGCCTCCGACTGTTTGGTAATTGGATTAAAGGAAATAAGTTCACGTTCTCTTTAATCTATTACAAAACAGTCGTAGGCGTATTTTAAATTCGCCAACCACAATAAGCGTGAATATACACAATAAACCTTTGAGTTCTTTTTATTGCAAATCAAAATAGACACACACAAATACTTATTCAACTTAACAAACTTTATTGATATTAATTTATTCATTGTTGGTAACGAACTGAACTGTTTATTCCCCAACCACGGTAAGGGTATTATTAGAAAGTTCCGTACACTGGAGTTTAACTGCCCAACTATAAATAAAAATTCCCCGGGAGTTTTTTCCCTTTTCCCATTTCTACAATTGAATTTACATAGGAAAAATAGGAGAAGGGAGAAAACTCCCGGGGAATTTTTATTCATAATTGCGCTGTAAGTTTGTTTATTTTCCACTTCTGTTTGTCTTGAAAGATTTTAATCATAAACGCAGTATGAAATCAGCCATACTTTCATTTTTTTCTATTACTTTGTCACTAACAAAATAGCTTTCGAACAATTTCTTAACGATTTTTGCATAACTGACGCTTGTTTCCATAATATAGAGTACGAATTTCGAAAGGGATTTTTTGTTTGTAATAGAAAGTTGCCGTTTCGAAAAGGATTTTTATTTTCGATTAGTTATAACCAACTTCCTTTTCCTCTTCCTTTCATTTAAAACGAAAAGTACGAAAATCAGAATACACAGTCCAAACTGTTCGAACTGGTAAATTATTTCTTTCGAATCGAAACACGCGGTAGCTCCCAAGTATAGTCTTTAATCTAGTCTTAAGACTAGTCTCAGTTTAACCTTAAGACTAGTCTGTACTTTAGTCCATAGGCACAGTTCTAGTACTTAATCTAGTATTAAGTCTAGTCTGTTGTATAGTCTAAAGTCTGAAGTTTAGTTTTAAATCTAATGTCTAGTCTAAAGTTTAGTCCATTGCTCGAATAATTATGACCAAACACAATAGTTTGACATTAAATGATATTCTTTTTCTTAGATCTCTTCCTATTTCATACAAAATCGTGGCTTTTCCTTTGGCATAAGTGATGTTACGCCTAGTGCCAAATTATTGGAAGAGAAACAAAAACTTTTGGAAAAAGGTTATGCAAAATGTGATGAATATATTTTGGAAATGAAAAAGGGTACACTACAATGTCAACCGGGTTGTACACCAGAACAAACTCTAGAGGCAGTTATGCTGCGTGAACTCTCTACTATACGTGAACAGGCGGCTAAAGTATGTTTCCGTGAACTGCATCCCACTAATAGTGCTCTGATAATGGCTTTGTCCGGCTCCAAAGGTTCCAATATCAATATCTCCCAAATGATTGCTTGTGTGGGTCAACAGGCTATAAATGGCAAGCGTGTGCCAAATGGTTTTGAAAATCGTGCTTTGCCACATTTTGAAAAATTTTGTATGTTTTGGAAAGTTTGCAAAAGAAATTGTTTAATATTGATAAAAAAAAAAAAAATTCTTAATTTTCAGCCGCCATACCAGCAGCCAGAGGTTTCGTACAAAATAGTTTCTTTTCCGGTCTAACACCCACTGAATTCTTTTTCCACACCATGGCCGGTAGAGAAGGCCTGGTAGATACTGCTGTTAAAACAGCTGAAACTGGTTATTTGCAAAGACGTTTGGTGAAGGTAAAAGATTTACTATTCAAATATTTTATTCAAATATTAATATATTGAATTTTAAAGTGTCTGGAAGATTTAGTGGTACATTATGATGGCTCTGTGCGCAATGCTATTGGCGAAATCGTTGAACTTATTTATGGTGGTGATGGTTTAGATCCTGTATACATGGAAGTTAGAAATAAACCTGTTGATATGGTAAGGGAATTAAATCATTTGAGAGCAGTACATCCCTATCGCAAAGAAGAATCTTTGCCTGCTTTGGAAATCGTTAATAAAACTAAGGAAATTTTAAAGGAGGATGAATTCACCATGAGTCGCAAAGATTTTCAAAATGAAGTGGTGTAAGTTTACAAGTTACATTCTTACACCCTTATGCAAAAAAAAAGTTAAAGTTCACATTAGTTAACCAACACATTAAGTCCAGCAAAAGTGAATGGGTTTTTATGTGTTGGTTAACTAATGTGGAATTTAAATTTTTATGCACAAGGAGGTTAAATTTTAGAAATTATATTAAAGTTCTACATATCGCTGCTCTGTTCCGTTCACCATTTTGGCGAAAGTAAGTTAATTGCATTCCAAGGCATTCGACAGAGTCTGGCTTTGTGCACTCTTATCAAAACTTAGGGGGTTTCGTCAAATGAGTTTAAGAATCATTGAGGTGTTCCGCAAGGCTCCGTTTTTTCTCCTACTCTATTTCTTATTTTTCTAATTGATCTCCTATGTCAAACTTCCTACCCTATCTACTCTTTTGCAAATGACAGCAACCTTTGCCATTCTTATTCATTTGATTTTAGACCAAGCGTATCCGATATTGATGCTATGAGGCAGAATATGAATGATACGCTTGACCGAGACCTTAACATAATTTCGGAATGGGATCATGTGTGGGCCGGTGCTTCAAAGTCTATTTTGGTGCTTCTAGACCGTGCGCAGGAGAGGGCGAAGTTTCTCATTGGTGACAGAATTGTATCCAATTCGATTGACTCCGTTGAGCACCGTCGCAATGTGGGTTGTATTTGCCTGTTTTATCGTTACTACATTGGCATGTGTTCTGATAAAATTAGTATCTGGTTCCCTAAACCCGTACGTTTGTTCGTAATACACGTTTTTCCTCAAGAGCCCAGCCTTTTGTGGTTGATTGGATGGCGAATCCTACAACGCATTACAGGGCAAATTCGTTTTTTGGCGGGACTGTTCGCATGTGGAATAACCTTTCTGCTGAAGTATTTCCCTTCACTTTCAACATCAATAAATTCAAATCGAATGTTTACAAGCACTACTTCCTCTTTCCTCCTTTCCATAACCTATTTTCCTGGTTCCAACAAAATACAATGCATTATTATGGGCCAACCCTTAAAACGTATTTATATCTCAAAAAATCAAAAATTTTAAATTACTTAAGCATAAATTGCTCCTTCATACCTTCCTTATATGTAAAAATCCGTATAATCTATTAAACTGAACCAAAATTGAAGCTCAATATATTTTATTAAATCAGTATATCGTCGTCTAGCCTGCAAGTAGTGCTATGTGTTATTTTGAGAATTTTTTTAATTGCACCATTGTAAATCTCAATTGGTCATACATACATCTACTAACGGTTATGCGATGCCTTAATGGGTTTAGAAGTTAAATCATTGTGGCTTTTGATGTCAATAAGTTATCATAAAAGGATTATATAAATCTGTTATTTCGCTCTCCTGAAAACCTTTTTAAAAACGCATAGCCAATCTTGCATGCAAGACGACGATATAAAGCTACATTTTGAAAACTTTAATAAAAGAGTTATACAAGGTCTATTTAGTAACTCAGTTTTACTAAACCAAATCTTTTAAAAATATTTAAGCACGTTCATTGAAAGGGTGACCGAGAAAATCGCTAAAGTCCAAGAAAAATTCCACCAACATCCCAGATTAAGTCATGAGATAGAGCGCTTGTCCGAGGGACAAATACGCACTTTTATGCGATGGGTTAATGATAAATACAATAGAGCAGTAACCGAACCTGGTACGGCAGTTGGAGCTGTTGCTGCTCAAAGTATTGGCGAGCCTGGCACTCAAATGACCCTAAAAACATTCCATTTTGCTGGTGTAGCTTCTATGAACATTACCCAGGGAGTGCCACGTATTGTGGAAATTATAAATGCGACCAAAACCATTTCAACTCCTGTCATCACCGCCGAAATAGCTAATAATACCAGTATGGAATATGCCCGCAAAGTAAAGGCACGTATAGAAAAAACTACTTTAGGCGAGATATCATCTTACATAGAAGAAGTCTACAAGCCGGATGATTGTTATTTGGTTATACGTTTGGATTTGAATCGCATTAAAGTGTTGGGTTTAGAAATCAATTCGGAGACGATAAGATATTCGTAAGTTTTTTTAGTTAAACAATAAAAAATAGTTTCTAAAGATATTTTTAAGGATTTGCACTTCCAAACTACGTATTAAACCAGCCTTGGTGGACATTATGGGTTCTTCTATTATCATAGTGCGCATAGATAGTTCCAAGCATGGTGCTGCCTTAAACGCTGAACTTCAACGTCTATCATCGGCCATACAAAATGTGGTGGTAGCCGGTCTACCCCATATTTCTAGAGCAGTTATAGCTATTGACGACTCACGCATGCCAGCCACCTACAAGTTGTGCATAGAAGGTGCTGGTCTTAGAGATGTCATGGCTACTTATGGTGTGGTAGGCGCCAAGACCAAAAGTAATAATATTTGGGAGGTGTACAATACTTTAGGCATTGAAGCGGCTCGTACTACTATAATGACAGAAATCACAGATGTAATGGAGGGTCACGGAATGAGTGTAGATCAACGTCATATTATGTTGCTAGCCAGTCAAATGACCTCAAGGGGTGAGGTTTTAGGTATTACACGGCATGGCCTGGCTAAAATGCGTGAAAGTGTTTTTAATTTGGCCTCGGTAGGTTTATTATAGTAAAATTTTGAAGATCTTTGAGTCATAATTATTATTAATTTCTTTAGTTTGAAAAAACTTCCGATCATTTATTCGATGCCGCCTATTTTGGGCAAACAGATGCTGTAGACGGTGTTTCAGAGCGTATTATTTTAGGCATGCCTGCTGCTATTGGCACCGGGCTTTTTAAATTAGTACACAACCATGAAGATACTGAATTGCCAGAAATACAACATCCCCTATTTTCCTCCATAGCGGCCTAAATTAAAATTGGTTTATTTTTTATATTATAAAGTATATTTAAGTTTTTATTAAACAGAATTTAAAATAAAAAATTTATTAATGTGTGTTTATTATACATACATGTATATAATCTAAAACTTGCTTTCTTTTATTAAATATTTGCTTAGCTGTCTCTCCATAACTTCTCTCCTATAAGATTTAAAAAAAATCACTTCTTTGCCTTAAAAATGTTTAAGACCCGCTATAATATTTTTCTTTTATAACTACTTTTAACTTGTTTTAAAAATAAATCCTGACAGCCTCATCGGCTGTTTGTTCAACAGGGCAGTAGGGACATTTTAATATATGACCATTACTTAGTTTATGCAGAGCATCATTGGAAATCACATGACCACAAGCTAATTTCTTGGGAGGATTATCTTCTGTCGACTGTTGTCTTAAAATGGGACAAGCAAATATAGAATGGTAACGATATTCTGGATCTAAATCAATTTCAATAGGCAATTCATCACGGCCGCTCCAAATGTTAAGGACTTGACGGGATTGCATGACCTAGAAAGAGAAAATTTTTAAAAACAAGAAACAATTTTTTCTAAGAAAGTGAGTTTAAAAAGCCAAAATTCAATTAGAAGTATAAAGAGTATTTTAGAAAAAAAAAAAAAAACGATCATTTTAGAAATTGAAAAATAATCTTTAGAATTACGAATCAAAATTTAAATTTAATTCTTTGTGTTTCGAATTTAAGTTCAAAAATTTTAAATTTATTCAAAACCCAAATTTTTTTATTTAGATGTTTTAGAAATAAACCCCAAATAAATTGCATTTTTTTTTATTCAAGATTTACAATATAAAACACTTTATTAAAAAAATTAAAAATTAGTTTAATAGTCAGAAATCACGTGTTTAATGAAATGCATTTTCAAAATTTAAACATCCAAAATTTATTTTTTTTTTTTTGAAGTAAATAATATATAAGTGTGAAGTCGATTACTTCGTAGATGTAATGAACTAAATTGCAAGACTCATCAAGTTCTTTATATATTTTACACTATTTTTGAACCATAAAGTATTAAAGGAAAAATATTTGTTTTATTAAAACAAACACTACTCGACCATTCCTTGTATCTATAAAACAAAAAATCACAATATGTATGTATATTTATTCACTCACCTGTTTTATATTCAACAAAGCTGGCAAAGCAGTACAGCCAGCGTTTATAACCACCGACAAAGCTGAATTCTTACTAATACCCAACGTATGACAGGCATCCTTAAGAAATACATACGATGCTTCAGTCCAAGTCTCATTAGAAATCAAATGTTTATAGGGCGAATTCTCAATTCCCAAAGGCAAATATATAAAGCAGCCCATTAAATTTGGTATTTCGTGTTCGAATCTGTCAATAAATTTATGGAAATTATTTCGAGCATAAGCAATGGCTTCAGCCTGAGCTGAAATCCCTTTTGAAATTATTTGCAAAAATGCCAAACGATGCAATTTAAATTCCAAAGAAGAATTCTTGGCTATCAATTCATTTGAATAGCGAGAAGTCCATTCCAAAGCCGGTCTTAAATCATGCTGTTGTATGGCCTTCCAAATACGATAGATTTCGGCAAAACTTCGCTCAGAGTCGAAAACTTCTTGAGCCATTTCTTCGGTCATTTTAGATTCCTTAATTAACAATTGAGCAACATCATCCATGCCTTGGCGGCAATAGTGTTTGGCAATTACTTTATTTAAGAGCATCATATTATCTTCATCCTGTAAAGCATCAGTGCGTGTTGTGGCCGTAAAGTCAGAGACAAAGTTACGATCAACTACTTTACCCACTTTAGAGACGGCACCATGCAAATCACGATGTTCACTGGATAAACGTTGCAACTTTTCATTCGTTTTTTGTAAAGCCTCAGTAATAATGGATATTTGGCTATCAGTTAAACGGGGAGGTGAAGCTTTAACAATAAAAATAAAGGTCAAATCAATATTAGCATATAGTTGAGATTTTATTTACATATGCATATGCTAACTTACGTTCCATTTCTACTTGCATATCGGCCTCATCAGCCATGGGATCATCTGTATCTACTTGAGTCCCAGTATTAATAGTTCCGGTCATTTCCTGTTCAGCTTTACCCAAAACTTTCATTAGTTCTTCAAGTAGAGAAGCCACATCCCCAATTTCCGCTGCAGCATTATCCTTGATTTCGGTAAATTTACTTATAACACGATCCAATTCTTTTTCTACAGCTATTATAGGCTCCAATTCAGACGAGGCCATTATCGAAGTTTGCTCCTGGTATAAATTCTCTTAATGGGTCAACTTTTTATTAGTTTTGTAATTTCGTTTTCCAATTTTATGTGACTGTATTTTATCTTTATATATATATATGGCGTTGCTTTAATTTTTTCTTCTCTGTTTTTATCAAATTGTTTTACTTTAGTTGTATTAAACTAAAATTTGTTTTATTTAAAAGAAAAAAAACAAGTCTGAAAATTTTTCAACACAATGACATTGTTTTTGTTGTGCTCAAAATGCACCTTTTTTTAGGAAGAATAACAAAGGAAAATAGAAGAAAAATACTTGGCAACTCAACTTTTAGATCAATTTAAAAATTAAGAAAACGTAACTGCACGTCTCCACGCGCAATATTTATTTCCGAGCATAAGTAATAACGTCGGCAGAATAACAGCACAAAAATGTTTCATTGACGTTCAACAGAGCAAAGTTCAAATTTGTGTTGATTGCGACGGCCTGTTTTTACACATTGCCACTTCACTACCAAACAACGTTTTCTTTTTCTTTCTTCGAAAGCTGCCCTCACAAATGATTTGGGCATTTTTCATAAGTCACTTTTTCATCTCTTATGCTCTTTGAATCAGACGCCGTTTCGACATCACCTGTAGTTAATTCGCCTTGGCTTCAATACATGCCCTCGTATCTCTCGCCTATAAAGTAGCAATCATGTCAATAAGACATGGGCCGTATAAACAATTATTGCCTTGACAACTGTTAAATTATATTATTAACACTATATATGAACGTGTGCCCTGCCTAAATATGTGCTAGAATTTAATGTATTTAACATGTCATGTTTTAATACATTGCTGAGAAACAAAATGTACTAATAAAGTGACCTCACAAGCGCAGCTGTTTGTAGTGATTTTCTTCGTGTGTGACGTTTGTCGTTTTGTTTTTTTGTTTATTTACTTTTTTAATAACTTGAGGGTTACACGATCAAGTTTTGCCTATCAAGTTTTAATACTCTCACACTTTTCTACCAATACACTCATACTTTTAAAAATTGAAACGAACTTGCCTTTAAAATTCTCTTTCCAGAGAGTGCTTCAATTTACGTTCAAGAAAACAGCTGATTTCAAGGTTAGTGAGCAAATTTTTCGTTTGCCTTTATAAATTGTTTTCTTGATGACATCTTGAATGTAAATTGCTCAAAAATTTAATGCAGCCTACGTCACAACTTTCAATTTTTGTTAATTTTGACAAATAGTATATGTAAAAGACTATCAAGAAAATCTTGATCGTGTGGCTGCACTGTAAGGCATTTTGATATTTGCCGTCTCAATTCTAGAAACAAAATGCCTGTTGTTTTTTCCTTTGTTGCATTCAAGGTATATTTATAGCAGGTAGTCGCGAGATTGCAACAATTGTACAATAAAACAAACAACAGGGCTTTTTATTGTTGTTATGTGGTACGAACTGTCAAACAGCAAAGGGGTTGATAAGAGACAAACAAGACAAAAAACTTGTTTACTTGTTTTCTATACAACATTTGACAGTTCGTACCACAAAACAAGCAAATAAAAAATAAACAGCTGGCATTGTTGTAGTACTGAGGACACTTTGTTAATACTAGAGTTGTGTCGGTCATGAACGACCCGGTTCAATTGAACGAATCAGTCAAATGAACGTTGAACGGCCGTTCAGTCTCATCGTTCAATATGGTTCACTTGGGTCTTTTCAGGTCTTTTGAATCAGTTTGAATCAGTCATTCACTTGCTTACCGAACAACTGATTGAAAAGAAACAACAGTACTATTCTTGTGTATATGTTTGTTATGCCAGAATAATATACTTGTTTCTTTTACTCATTGTCACATTGCTTTACACATTTTCATAATACATCGTTCAATATGGTTCACTTGGGTCTTTTGAATCAGTTTGAATCAGTCATTCGCAAAAAACAATGCAAAACACAAAGCAAGGCGAATTCAACTACAGGTGGTGTCGGAACTACAACAATCCAAAAACAACAGAAACAACATAGGGTTTTTTGCATTGCATTGTTAGTGCCATTAGCTCGAAATGTCAACAATTATTAGCAAAACACTAACAAATCAAAACAAATAAGCCCGAACTGTCAAAATCAGATGCCGTTTCGACACCACCTGTAGTTAATTCGCCTTGACACAAAGCAAAATGTTTCTTCGAATTTGCTTTGTGTTTATTGTTTTCTGTTATTGTATACATATTTCTTAAATGAATATTGCTATACTCTTTTAACACATTGCCGTATTCAATCAATTGTGAATGACTGAACGAAAACCACAAAAGAGCAACTGATACAAAAGACCGACTGATCCAAACGATCAACCGACCCAAAAGACAAGTGACCTGAAATGACCGACTGAACGAAATGAACGAACTCGTTCACTGTTTCGAATTGAACGTTAATGACCGGTCACCTAAACGAACGATTAAGCCCAAGACTAGTTAATACGCCTTGGTTAATACATTTTGGCTGAGAAACTTCTAACACAAGCTGTCAATTTCAGTCGTCATTTTAGTTCATAGTTACTATTTTTAATGGTACCAGCGTCACCATTTAAGTATTTTTACCGCTTATCTTTGAGTTAAAACATTCAAATTTTTAACAAATCTGTGAAATGCTTCTATAGCATAATTTGGTTGCAGACATTTTTTTTTAATTTTTTTGGGTAAAAGATATTTTGTATTGTGTATTAAAAGTTGTGGCAATAGTGCACTTTACGGGGCGTACGAAAAAACAAAAAAAAAAATTGGACCCCCTCTGGAATAAAAAAAGAAAAAAACCAAAATTAAAATTTAAGGGGGCTGAGGCCCCTGGGACCCCATGGATCAAAAAAAGCGGCCCGTGCACTTAGTGCTATGTATGGGTAACCAAATTAAAGGAAATTGTGTAAAAAATACGAAATGAATAAAATTTAGGTCGAGCGGGACTTCTGGGTCCCTCTGGGGGGTAAAAAAATTGCCCCTCCCACCCTTATAACTATGTGTGGGTACTCGAATGAAAGGTATTTTGCTTACGATTGTTAATATTTTGTTTTTATTTGGCTTTTTTAATATTGTATAAAAATCGCGGGATTTTTTTATTTTTTTGTAACTAAAGCTTTTCTGTATAGCCGGCCTTCGGCCGGGCGCAAGGATTTTTCTCTATGGTATAACAAAGACCGGCTTCGCTAACTAAAGCTGTTCTGTATAGCCGGGCGTAAGGATTTTCTCCTCTATGGTATAACAAAGACCGGCTTCGCTAACTAAAGCTTTTCTGTATAGCCGGCCTTCGGCCGGGCGCAAGAATTTTCTCCTCTATGGTATAACAAAGACCGGCTTCGCTAACTAAAGCTTCTCTGTATAGCCGGCCTTCGGCCGGACGCAAGGATTTTCTCCTCTATGGTATAACAAAGACCGGCTTCGCTTACTAAAGCTTCTCTGCATAGCCGGCCTTCGGCCCACAAACTAAAAAATATTTCGCAAAAAGTGGCGTATACGACAAAATTGAAAAATTTTTTCGGACGTGACAAGGGCTATAACTTAAAATTTTTTTTCATGACTTTGGATATTTTTACATAAATCGATAAAGAACTTCAAACACAATATCTAACAAAAATATTGGACGACTTTTTTCACGTACATTTTTGTGTATGAAAATTTGAACCTTAAGATTCGATTTCCCACAAAAAATTGTTGTGATATACGGCAAGATAACTTCGGCACGACGATATGTGTATATGTATAATATTTAAATATACTAACAAAGCGTTTAAGCACTTTGATTTTGAGCATTAATTATTCTTCCAGAGAACTTTTATGGCAACACTATATGGTCCAAAAAATTAGGAAAATAAACATAATTCTTTTTAAAACAGTACAAATAATGAAAATAAATAATTGCTAGCTTTTAAAGCATTAAAATATTTAATATTCTTATTTTAAGCGCTTATATTTTTATCAATATTATGAATAAATAAATAAAAACATTGGCAATTTGAAATCACAGATTGCGTGTGTGGTCGGTACGTTAGCATATTTTTCAATTTATGTACGCGTTCACTACCTTAAGATATGAGCTTGAACATTGACAATTTGACGAAGCATATCTTTTACTGCCCGTCTATACCAGAGATAAATATTGCGACATATATTGTAGTAAATATCAAAATTATACTAAATTTACATTAGGCCGAAATCTTGTAGATTTGATTTAAAATCTTCTTTGAAAATTAAGTGCGTTATCAGTCCGAGGGTTGCGGGTTCGATTCCCGCCAGAGACTCCGGTCTGTTTCACCACAACGGGTTGAAGGTCTACGTTACTATTGCTCGGTTAATTAACTTGGAATGTAATTTGTGATTGTATTTGTAACTCTTATTAAACAAATAAAATAAATTTTGTTTTAGCAAAAAAGAAAAATTAATATTTTTTATATAAAAAAAGACCTCAACTTAAACAAATCAATATACATTTAAATAATAAAGTAGAACAAGAAAGAATTTTTATTAATAATAAAAATAATTTTTGCTAGATGGCGTCAGTTTTTACACTACACCCTCTTCGTTGATTTCTTTCAACTTATGAGTTAACATAAATATGGCGTCAGTTTTTACACGGCACCCTCTTCGTTGATTTCTTTCAACTTATTATGAGTTAACATAAATACGTTTTCCTATGCCTTTAACATAAGCTGATCATTAAGAAATATTGCTCTGTTATTCTGCCGACGTTATTGGCAACTTGCTGAGATATAAATCTTTAGTGTAGACCTGGGGCTATTGTTTATGTTAAGATATCACAAATTGCTCGTGTGGTCGTAGGGATAGCGTTTAGAAGGGTTCACGTTGACAGTATAAAAAAACATTGTTTTGTCTTTTTTCTTACTTATTTACTGCAAATAATTAAGAAATTATAACTAATTTCAAGCCAACATGAGTGAAAAAAGAAAGAATAAGAAATCGGTGAGTGGACTTCTATACTTCCAAAAACAAATCAATGGAAGAGTATTTTTAACTTTCAGAAGGAAGAAATTGCCAAGGAATTTGATTTACCCGAGCGTAAATCAAAAATTGCAACCATTATGAAGCAAGATGGCCAGGCTTATTGTGTATGTCGATCTTCAGATTGTTCCAGGTTTATGATGTAGGTGTTAACTTACTTTTTAATAAAAATTGTCTGAAAGTCATCAAATTTTTTTTAAGTGGCTGTGATGGTTGCGAGGAATGGTATCATGGTGATTGTATCAACATCACCGAAAAGGAGGCCAAACATATTAAACATTACTATTGTCAGAAGTGCAAAGAAGATGATCCCACTTTGCAAACAGTGTTTCGTGTAGTGCCTGTTGAAAAGACTGCTAATCCTATGGGAGCTATGATGCCTATGGAACAAGAAAAGCGCAAAAAGTCTAAAGATCTTACTCCAAATGCTATGGTAGAAATACCTGGTAAAATTAGCACTAAAGTAAATCGTTGTGGCACTTGTGAGGGATGCCGTACACCTAATTGTAATAATTGTGAAGCATGTCGTATTCGAGTAGGTCACAAACCACGCTGTGAAAGACGTGTATGTCTTGTACAGTTGCAAGCGCAATTGTCAGGTCAAATACCTACTCAAGTTGTGCCTCAGCAACATACACCACCCGCCCAACCTAGGCCTGTCAAGAAAAAAGAAAAGCCCGTTAAAGATCGACAACGTAAGAGAAAAAGATCCCTGACACCGGAACCTTTCATAAATCCTGAATTGGAAGGCATACGCCAATGCTATGGTCCAGGTTGCAGGCATAATGCTCGTCCCCAATCCAAATATTGTAGTGATGAATGTGGTTTACGTTTAGCAACAGCACGTATATTTCAAGTATTGCCACAAAGAGTACAAGAATGGAATCTAACGCGTTGTCGCTCAGAAGAGGAAAACAAAAAGCAATTAGATCAAATACGCTCCAAACAAGCCATGGTTCGTTTTGCTTTAGCCGAACTAGATAAAAGACACCAGGAACTTGATATGATTGTGGAAAGAGCCAAACATTCTTCATTGGATCCAAATTTCCAAGAACACAATGATATTGAAGATGAACAATCTATGTATTGTATAACATGTGGTCATGAAATCCATTCACGTACTGCCATTAAACACATGGAAAAATGTTTTAACAAATATGAATCGCAAGCCTCTTTTGGTAGCATATTTAAGACACGCATTGAAGGACAATCTATGTTCTGTGATTTTTATAATCCAGCTAGCAAAACTTACTGTAAACGTTTAAAAGTGCTATGCCCTGAACATTGCAAGGATCCCAAAGTGAGTGATACTGATGTTTGTGGATGTCCTCTAGTGTCAGATGTCTTTACACCGACTGGAGAATTTTGTCGTGCACCCAAGAAAAGCTGTTACAAACATTATGTTTGGGAAAAGATACGTAGAGCAGAAATTGATTTGGAACGCGTTAGGCAATGGTTAAAAATGGATGAACTTTTGGAACAGGAAAGACAAATAAGACATCAAATGGCTTCGAGAGCTGGGGTATTGGGTTTAATGTTGCATTCCACGTATAACCATGAGGTAATGGAAGAATTATGTCGACAACAGCAACAACAATTGGCTGCAGCTCAGCAGCAAAAACAATTAATGGAAAAGTAATATTAAAAAAGGACTTGTAACTTATGCAATAAAACTTTTACCTAATATAAACATACAGTAGTTTAAAATGAAAAGAAAAATATTTATTTTTTTTTTTTTTTTTTTTTGGAATAAAGTCAGTCCCGTGCAGTTTGTTTTAAACCCATAACATACGAAGATTTTATAACAGAACTTAACAATTCCGTTTTAACATTTTCAGAAATCTGCTCAGCATTAACGAAAATGGTCTCATGTCGTTTTAACAAATATTCAATAATTTCTTTTTTATTATGATCAAAGAAATGCATCTGAAAGTGAATGTAATATATAAATTAAGAGTTTTAAAAGGAATTTTAAAAGTACATGCCTCATGTTCAAAATATGTACAATTATGACTCGGTTTACACAAATTTGGAGCATTTACTAGTCTTAGCATGCATGTCTTTTTAGAACATTTTAAATAAACCAATTTATTAGGCGGTAATTTAAAGGTTTCAAAGATATCTTTAAAATCTTGTAAAGTATGTGGAAAATTTAGTAAAACCCAACCACGTTGAAGACAGTCTTTTTCCAACACACGTCTTCCAATAATATTGAATAAAGCTTTAGATTTGGCCAAACAGTTGTTATAGTAGAAAGCTTTTTGTAGGTCCCGATCTAAAGAATCATGGGGACGTTCGTCATCACCTCTTAAGCAGTTATATATTAACATTTCAACATCAACTTTAAAATTTGACTTGATTATTACTTAAATATGACACTAATAAAAAATACATACTTAACACCAAATTAAAGTTAGCTACTAAGTAATTAGCTTGTGCTTTTCTTCCAGAACCAGGTCGACCAAATATTACAATACGATAGAGAAAATATCCTGATAAGTGTAAAGATTTCATAATTTTATTTTTGCCTTGATTCAAGCCATCTTGATATATTTCATTAGCTATACGTTTTATATGTTTGCCAATCCATTTTTGTGGATCTAAGGGCCTTAGTAATGCGCATTCCACTAGAATTTTCTAAAAGAAAAATAGAAAAAAGTTGGGAATTTTGAAATTTTCTTATACTTGCCTTTGCAATTTCAATTAATTTATGTTTTTCAAAATATATCATAGTTGCGGCAGCATATTCCATTAATTTATATTCCACTTCGGTTAACATAGACATTTTTCTGGCTTATTTTAAAATTATACGTTTTTTTTTTAAATTTACAAAAATTAATGTTTGACAGTAATAAAAAAAAAGGTGTTAATATAAAAAATTTTCTCGGTGTATGTAGACCAGCTGGCGAATGATGGCAACCAGCTGTTTGCCCTTCTACATTTGTTTTCCAAAACTATCCTAAAATTGTAGATATTGCATTTCTTTTCATTGGGTGTTAACACTAAAAAGAAGCTGTATATTAAAAAAAATGTCTATAATTCCGCCGGTTACTCGCTTGTCTTCTTCAATTATTAGAATCTTGGGTTGTAATCCTGGGCATATGACTCTACAGGGTACAAATACATATTTAGTGGGGAATGGTCAAAAGTATGTATAAAGTTATTTTCATAAAAGTCAATATAGCTATTATATGTAAGTTTATTTCTAAAGACGTATCTTAATTGATACTGGTGATCCCGATGTCCCAGAATATATTAAATATTTAAGTGGTGTGTTAAACGAAGAAAGCGCTTTTATTAGCACAATAATATTAACCCATTGGCATCATGATCATGTTGGCGGCGTTAAAGATATTTTAAAAATATGTGGTGATAAAGGTATTTATTTGAATTTAATCTAAAAAAATGCAAGTCAATAAATATTTATTTTAAAAGGATTCTATTTTAAAATTTTTCCATTTAATTATATTTTAAAGTTAATATTTATAAAGATTGTCAGGTTTTTAAATACCAAAGAACGGATGCCCCAGATATTTGTCCTGAAATTCCTTCTGAAATCAAAGTGGAAAAATTAAAAAATCAACAAGAATTTGAGGTTGAAGGTGGTAAACTTAGGGTCATTCACACACCCGGTCATACCACAGATCATATCGTGCTAACTACACCTGAGGGTATACTGTTTAGTGGTGATTGCATCTTGGGTATGATATACAAAAGTATTTCTCGTTTTAATTAAAAAAGAAAAACTATTTATTCTAGGTGAAGGTACTGCTGTTTTTGAGGATTTATATGAATACATGAAAAGTTTGGATACAATTTTAAATCTTAAACCCTCTCTTATATATCCCGGTCATGGCAATATAATTGAAGACCCTTTAGAAAAAATAAAATATTACATTGAACATCGTAATCAGCGTGAAGAACAAATATTAGATTTCTTTGCACAAAAACCGCAACAAAGATGGCAAGCAATGGATGTCGTAAAAGTGGTGTATAAAGAAACTCCAGAGAAATTATGGCCCGCAGCAGCTTATAACGTCAGTCATCATTTAACAAAATTGCTAAAGGAGGGCAAATTGCAATATTTTAAGGAAAATGATGAAGATTTTTATATGCACCAAACTTCTAGTAAAATATAATACAAATTATGTGTGTATATATTGTACATACACACGTATGTATATACAAACGTGAACAAAATGAAAAGTTTAAAATTATTTATTTAATATTATTATTTAATTAAGTTTAAGGTCTTCTTCCCAGCTAGCATTTGGCTAATTATTTTTTGTAAAAATCACCCAAATGATTCATTTCAGATCAGTTTTGATGATTAAAAACTGATTTATCACTTAAGTGATTAAAAAAGGATTCATATATGATTCATTTATATGTTTAAAAAATGATTTTTAAATATTTTGAATTTTTGTTTTTGCCAAATAAAAATAGAAACTTTCATGTCAGCCAAACAAATAAGAAGCATGGCTAAAAAAGAAGCCCAAAAATTATTGACAATTTATGAACATTAATGTTGGTGTAAATGGTTTCTTCTCTTCTTTGCGAAAAGCCAATTATTTTTGTTTGGTTCAAAAGCCATAATAATGCTGATTTAATCGGAGAAAAATTAAAAAACATGACAATTAAAAAATGATATGAAATATAATCAAAAATTATATACATAATTTACGATTAAAAAATGAGACAAAAACGATTCAATAATGATAAGAAAAACTAACATTAAAATTATCAAAAAGGAATCAGAAAATTGTATCACAAATGATTCTTTCAGGTGATTCATCGATAGGGTACCATTTTCTCACAACGAGAGTATCATTTATGATTGAAAAATGAGCTCATATACGGATATTTTGCTCTTGAAGCTAATTCCTAAATGACTAGATTATGATACAAAATGCTAGCTGGGTTTTTATATATATAATAAATTTATTAAACCAATATTTCGGCACTCCGTTGTGTGCCTTCTTCAGGGTTTTTCTTGAATTTTTGACAAAATTTACAATTTTTAATTTGTTAATTTAATTTTTAATTTGTTAAAAATTGTTAATTTTGTCAAAAATTCAAGAAAAACCCTGAAGAAGGCACACAACGGAGTGCCGAAATATTGGTTTAATAAATTTATTATATATATAAAAAGAAGACCGCAAGCTTAATTAAATAATAATAATAAATATTGCAAAGGTCGAATAAAAGTCTATTTATATTATTTATTTAAATTTTATTAATAAATAAAATAAGATTTTTTTGTTAACTAAGAACAAAGTTTAAAAGGATTTTAGTTAAGCAATAAAAATGTTAACTTTTAGAAAATTTAGGTGGGCGGGGCACCTCCCATACAGACAATATAAATGTCTTATCTTATCTTTGAATAAGAAATCCTTAATCAGGGGATATGCAGTAACTAAATTTTTGTTTTGAATACGGGTGTTAATTTCTATAATTACTAGCTATATTTTCCGTGTCTGCTTTGAAGTTCATTCTTTATGTTATTGGTGTATTAATTATGTGTAACATTTCTAATGTAAATCTGCGTTTGTAGTTTGTTTCATTGTTTAACACTGATGCATTTTCAAAATTTGAACAGTGATTTTGTTCATAACAATGATGAGATAATGCTGTTTTTCTAGAATTAATGTTTCTATATTTTTGATCCGATCTATGTCCTGCAACTCTAGTCCTTAATTTATTTTTCGTTGTACCTATATAAACCTTGTCACAATTCTCATTATCATTTCCTTTACAAGGAATTTGGTATATAATGTTTATTTATTTTAGATTTTTTTGAATGGTTTGGTTTGTTTGTTGTTTAAGTACTACGTAATTATAATGGTTAGGCCCCGGGCAGTAACGGATTTTAACAACCAGTAATTTCATAGTTTAAGCAAATTTGAAATTTGCATTTTTGATTTCTTTAATTTTTTTTTATTGAAAACAAATTTTAATTGCATCCTTTATAGTTTTTTTTTAATTTAGTTTACCAACATTTTCTTTTACAAAAAAAAAATGCTACTACACTTTATTCGTTAACAAATCTCGTACATAGTCTTATTTAAACTTACTTCTCTTTCTCTGGTTCGAAAGTTATAGTCTCATCTTTAAAGTTATGAACTGTGTCAAACCATATATTTTCGGGACCTTCAGTCAACTGCTCGAAATTTGTGGGGAATGGAGGTGCAGTTTTATGTCTATGCAATGGCAATATTGTATCATAAATGTAAACTAAACCATTGGTAGAGCCGGGTATAGCACTACCACTAACCCACATAACATTGTATTTAGTATTAATGCGCCAAATACGTAAGCCCTTGGCGATACGCCATCTATTGCCCATGTGTCCAGGCATCTTTGTTCCAGGCCAAACACGACCCTTTTCGCCACCACCACCAATGTTACCAGGACGACGATGTGTTTTAGTAACACCATGAGATGCAGGCATGCCCTTAAAGCCGTGACGTTTTACTACACCTTGAAAACCGTGGTCCACTCTGGAATAGTTTTAATAAAAAAAAATTCTATTATGTTTACTAAGGAATTTTGTAATGAAAGTATAGCAAAGTACATATAACATGTAATTTAAATGAGAATTCACAACTTCGATAAAAATTTGAAGACACAAAGTACATGTTATGCAAAGTATTTTCTTTAAACTTAAAGATCTAAATCAGTGCTGAATTTTTTTTAAAACTATTTAGTTATATAACATGATGAAAAACTTGAATGCATATTAATCATAATTATATGCCATAAAATTGTTTTACTACAGAAATCTTATTACAAAACGACGTTTAAAATTCTTGCGTTTTACGTTTTCGATTTCCAGCACACCCCTCAATACTTACGTTTTTCCTCTTACATCTATAAAATCACCCACTCTATAGTGGCTCACATTCAAAGGGGTACCCACTGGTATAGCAGCTGATGGTGAAATTAAAAATCTTACTAAATGTCTCTTTGGCATTAGACCAGAATATTTAAATAAGCCGCAATACTCTTTGGTTAATGTTGATGGGTCACAACTTTCAGCTCCCACAAGCAAACATCCATAATTTTTCAAATTGGTTTTAGGTTTTTGAGTGGGTTTATATTCTTCTGGAGGTATATACTTAATAACATGATTGTCAACAATTTGCAATAAAGTGGTACGTATTCTTTCGCCATTTTTTAACCACAAAGGATATTGGCCTATTTTGCGAGCAATTACACCAGTGCGTCGAACATTATCAGTCCATGGCTGTAGTTCAAGTTTCTGGGTCTTAACCAATTGTTCACGTATTGACTGGTCATAAGACTGAACACCCTTTATCAAAGCCGGGGGACCATACTTATCATGAACAACTTCTTGCACAAATGACTTATTTTCGGGAGTAACTAAATTATCGCGCATCTAAAAAATTGGTGAACTAGACGTCATGTCATATTATTCATTTGTTTTAAAAACTAACCTT
Source organism: Pollenia griseotomentosa (assembly GCA_963931875.1). NCBI lineage: Eukaryota > Metazoa > Arthropoda > Insecta > Diptera > Polleniidae > Pollenia > Pollenia griseotomentosa. The sequence continues at coordinate 192,046,581 of OZ007563.1, read as the reverse complement.
GCGCTCTTTTCTTAAAAACCATGATGGATTCCGTAAGTGTGGCCGACTTAAATGTCCCTTTTGACGAACTTGTGTAACAGCCAGCGGCTGCAAACTACAAATGGAAACCCAAAAAATTATTGAGGTTAGGTAAATACACTACAAAAGAAATTAACGCAAACTTTAAAAAAATGTACCTTAATTTATTAAAATACACTATTAGTGTTCTAAGCATTTTGAATTATTTACGATTTTTTTAATTATACATAAGTTATTTGAAACTGTAAATTCTATTTAAACCTTCCCGTTTATTTTTTTTTCTTGTTTTATATCTCCTTTTCTTCTAGTTTTTCTTGAACCAGCTGTTTTGGAGCAAAAATAGTATGTTTAGTGCGAGACTAATTTAGAAGAAGCATTATTTTTATTGGTATATATGGCCAGCTTAATTTTATTGACATTTTTGTGACAGTTCGCAATAAAAAATGTTAGAAGAATTTTATATATTTTTGGTGAAGATTTTTACAAAAAATAATATTGAATAAGGCCTATATTTAAAATATTAAAGTAATATTTTATAAATATATTACAGGCTAAATGTAAGATTGTCAGAAAATTTAAAGATTTTAATAAAAAATTAGTAAAAACTCGATTAGGCAACGCGTCATGGCAGGCATGAATAATTATTCAACTTTAATGTAGGCAAAAATTGTTTCATAAAAAAATAAATTGATATGTGTAAGAAAGGTATAGTAATTTGCCCTTTTCCTTTAAGGTACACCTCCAATCAGAGACCTCTAGTCGAGGATGATCAAACAGACAATTCAGAACCGCGGCCGGTGCGACCACGTAATATATTTAGTTCTTCAACACTAGCAGATCCTTCGACTTTTCCACCTTTGTCAATATCCATGCAAAGATCCCCACAAATGCAGTATGCTTACTGAAAAATAACAAACTACATACAAATTTTTTAACTAATTTTTATTCTACAAAAAGATTTCAAACGAGCGATGTAGAGTATCAGGCTTATTTAGATGGTTTAAGAGGTATCCACGATGGTATGATGTCTGGCATGAAAACTGTTAATTCGGAAAGGGATTTATCATTGCCTTTAGAAAAGCATAGAGCTTTAGAGAACTTCTATGAAAGTCAAGAAGATGGTAAGTGATTTTTGGCAACCGTTTTTGTTTGTTTCTTTTTTTATGTTTTTATACATGTGTTTGCTTTGTACCCTACTCTTTAAAATTAGAAGTTCCAGAGAAGCAAAATAAAAGTTCTTTAAGCTTTCCCGAGTCCAAACGTATGTAGTTTAAACAAAATTTTTAGTCTTTATGTCTTTATCGAACTTGTTTAACAATACTCTATCAACTCGAAATTTAAACATTTATATAATAAATTTTCAATTTAACATTAAAGAAATATAAAAAAAATTTTAAACCCAACCGTTTCATTACCAAAAGGTAGACAAAATTTGGCCGAAAAGGCTTTTTGTATTACCTATTGAAATAAATAAATAAAATAAAAAAATGGCATGATATTTTTACAGAGGTTAGATATAAATAATAAGTGTCGATTTTTCAAAGTGAAAGAAACAATTTTGAGTTAACACACTATTGTTGAACAAATGCGATATGTAAACAACTGTTGCTTAAATTAACCACTTTTTATATAAAATTTAAGCGTCAAATTTTTTCGATAACCAAATGGATTTTATAAAAATCGTTAGGCTATGGTTCAAAGTCTACTTAAAGTTTTTAGCTAACACCAAATTTTTAAATTTTATTCGAAGTTCACAAGTCATTAGTTTTTATAAAAAACTCCATTATCTACAAATTTTCCTAAAACCTTTTTTAAAGCGATAAAATTTCTAAAAAAAGGTTTTTCTATCGACTAATATTATTTAAATTTGCGACCATTTTAATAGCTTAGCTTAAAAAACGCTATATATATTTAGCAAGCTTGGAACAATTAAAAACAAACTCGTTTGCTTTGTATTAAAAACTTTCATATACATAATTACCTTTATTTAAATTAGATAAATCTTTAAGTTTTTTTTTTTCAAAACAAATATAATAAAGAATTAAAAAAATATATACCGAAAAACGGAGGAAAATGTATTAGAAATCAAATTTTAAAGATGCTGAAAACGATATTATCGTTTTCAACCCTTTTTTCAAAATCGTTTTCCATTACATACCTGAATGTATTCGTTTTCGTTTTTAATTTTAATTACTTTCGTTAATTAAAGAGTATTACCTTTAAAGTAAACTGTTTGATGGTTTTTATTTTCCTATTCCTTAGAAATCTCAATACGTAAATATTTAGGCGTTGGTGTACAATGGGTTAGTTTGGTAACTGAAAATTTACTAAGTCATCCATTTATTGTATTAAGGCGTCAATGTCAAGTCTATAATGCCTCTCAAAGGTATTTTTACCGCTTTGTAAAATTTGTATTTAAAATATTCAAATTGTTAACGTTATTTTTTGCCTAGATATCATTTACATCCCTTTGCTTTAATACCATCCATCATACACTTGCATAGACGTCAGGGAGTTACAACTTTATGGAAAGGTTTAGGTAGTTGTTTGCTCGTAAGAGGCATGTCTCTGGCCATGGATGATGTCTTATCAAAACTAACCAATTGGCCCAAGTAAGTAAAAGTAAATCAAAAATTCTGCTCAATTATAAATAAAAACTCCCTTCTCCCATTTTTGCTATTATTTAAATTCAATTGTAAAAATGGGAACAGAGAAAAACTCCAAGGGAATTTTTATTCGTAGTTCGGCTTAATATGTATTTAAAAAAATTAAATTTATTTCAGGGAAGTGAATAATCGCACTTCATTAAAAAAACTAGGCCAGCATATAATTTTAAAAAGGTTGGTATATCTTAATATGGTAATATATAATAATATTTGAAATTTATTTTTTTTCTCAACAGCGTAAGCATTGCCTTGGTTATGCCCTTTTATGCTGCCTCTTTGGTAGAAACTGTGCAAAGTGACATAGCTAGCGAAAAACCTGGTCTCCTAGATGTTTTCCGTGAAGGTAGTTTACGTTTATTGTATTGGAAATATCCCCAAAAAGGACGCATGTTGCCCGTATGGGCCTTAATTGGACCCACAGTATCTGTTGGCATAACTAAATACCTTTTTAGGTAAGTTTTCTTAAAAACTTTGATTTTTTTCATAAACTTTCTTTTTATAGTTTGGTTATCAAGGGTTTATCTTCACGCATAATGCGTCGTCGCATTCAACAAGCTCAAGAGCGTAAAGGTGCTAAGTTTAAAGATGATTCTTTGGAAAACCAAAATGTAGAAGTCTATTCGAATCTTATATCAATGCTGACAACCGAAGTTATTTTTTATCCCTTGGAGACTATATTACATCGTATACAATTACAGGGTACTCGTACCATAATAGATAATTTGGATAATGGCTATGCTGTGGTTCCCATACTAACTAATTATCAAGGAGCTATTGATTGTTATCGTACCACAGTGGCCACTGAGGGTTTCTCGGGTCTTTATAAAGGTTTTGGTGCCATTATTTTACAATTTGCTGCTCATATAGCAGTTATTAAACTAACGAAATGGGTTGTTACCCAAATAACGGAAGTTATATCTAGTCGTCCTCCTCCAAAAGTGGTTCAATATTATAACTTAGATCGTGGCATGAATTCAAATTCAACAACAATATCTCCAAGCCTTAGCTCGGAAAGCGAGTTGGATGCGAATAGTCTGGGTAATCGTTCGGTGGATTAAATATTTAAGGTAATCAATCTTACTATGTTTTACTAACTATATTTTTATTAATGCTCCACACTCTCTTACAATCGTGTTTTAATCTGTGTATAACTAAACAAATGTCTATTATAGTAGTTTATATTCATATTTTCTATAAATCAATAAACAAAATCTTTAAGTTGTACTGTGATACTTTCGTTACATTTAAAAACAAAAATCCCTCCCTGTATTTATGAAGCTTAAATGTTTTGGTAAAGTCAAACATTATTTGGCCAAATTATTGTAAAAAGGCTCGAAAAACTAAAAACTCAACTTGTTTAGTTCTATAATAAAAATAAATGTATTAAATAAATAACTAACCAAAATAAAGAGATTAATACACCCTTAAAAAATAAATTAAAAATCCTTTCTAACGATAAAAGTATCTTGGTTGTTCAAATCCATCATCAGAAATACTGTCATTCTTAAAAACTGATAAAAAAAAACATTTAACTGTATAAATCCGGCCCAAAATCTATAAAAACCTCAACAAAAGAACGACACCGACGGGATATAAACTTCTTCAATGCAAAAAAAGAAGTCAGTTCAATTTGTATACCTGGTACAAACAGCATCGCCTAAACAGTGTTTAAAGAATTTACATAATAATATAATATAAATACTGAAATATGTCTTAGAGCATTTTATATAGCGAAAGTGAAGAAAAGAAACACAGAGTGTATTAACTCGACGCCCTTGTCGTACATTATTATTTGAAAAATATTTATTTTTTATTTTTATAACTAAACAGTTTAAGTTTTTTTTTTCGAAAACATACTTACATTTTGTTACAACTACTAATAACAGCTAAAGAGTTTAAAATTTAGTTTTTATTTTTTGCCCTTGCCTTTGCCCTTGCGTTTATCTTTCTTACTTTTCGCGGTTAGAGCACGTTTATCCTTCTTTTCACGTGGATCCACCACCTTATAACGTCCCTTCACACCAGCCGGACGTCTAGCACGGCGTCCGGTTTGATGCTTCTTTGCCACAACGTATGTTACTTCCTTCTTTTTATCTTGAGCCTTTTTGTAAATCTTTTTTATCTGTCTGGCCTTCTCTTGCGCAGTAGCATCAGCGTTTTCCAAAATTTTTTCGGCTTGTTTTTTGGCCTTAGTCAATCGTTTGACAGCGCGTCTGCGTTTTCGGGCCTTGGCTTCCATTACCTTCTTAATGGGCCTCACATTAAGTTCTTGCACCTTTCGTTGATATTCCTCAGTTAATTCTTTAGGCACTGGTACAGGTTGCTTCATGTGAACTTCTTCGTCTTGCACAAACCAAGAGGGTAAGTTATCATCGTTGAAAGCATAACGATTCCATGCACCATCAATTAAATCGCGTCGGGTCTTTTTGCCTTTAATCATCATGGCTCCTAGGGCTAATTCTTCTTCAGTTAAACGTATTTTTTTAACTTTAAGTTCTTTTGCCATATCACTAGAAGTTTTTACTTCTCCATCCTCATCATCAATATCTACTTCATCCTCTGAAGAATCACTTGACGACTCGGTAGATGATTCTTTTTCATTGATCTCATGACGCAAACGACGTTTGGCTTTCTTACCCAATACCAAATTACTTTCGCCCGTTTCTTGACTTTCACCTAACACTGACACTCCCTTGCTTTTGTACACATTAGCCAAACGATCCAAATCGAAATCTTCATCATCTTCACTGTCTATGTTTTGCAGATTTTCCTTTTCATACCACAATTGAACTCTCTGTTGCCTCCTGGTATCTTTATCACGAAAATCTCCAGACTTTATTAAAGGATGCTGTTCTTTTTTCTTTCTATTCTTGCCAGTTTTTCTCGTCGCCTCCAAATCTTCATCTTCACTAAGTCCCAAGCCTTCTTTATCTAAATCACTTTCACTATCCTCATCGGCAGATACATCAGGCTCATCATCATTTTCATAGTTGGCATCATCATCCATACGTTTGTCATCCTTTTCGTATCTGTAATTTAGAAATGAAATTGTGATAAAAAAAAATGTGAAATATATTTTAAATTTGCCAATAAAACATACTTTTTATATTTAGGCAATTTTTGAAATGTTCGTTGTTCTCCTTCTATATCAAAATCTGGCACTACATCTAACATTTGATCTAATTGCTCCTGGGTTTTCACCATTTTCAAATCGAAAACTTCTTGATCGGCTTCTTCCTGGGGACCATCATCTCCCTTTATTACCATATTCAAGTTCATTTTCTCCTGCAACTTTGCCTTTTCCTTCAAGGTTTTTTTGCGTTTACGTTTTAATTCTTTTTGCTCATCTTCAGCTAAAACGGAGATTTGTTTTTGTAAGTCCTCATCTTCCATATCCTCAATTTCTTCTTGAGTTAATGGACGTTTTATTGCCGATTCTTCTTCCTCAATTTCCTCGGTTTCCTTCTCTTCTTCCTTGAAGTATTCTTCTTTGATGGCTTTCCACCAGGCCAAAAGACCCTTTATGTCTTTACGACCCAATACTTTGATATCTTTACAACACTCCATAATTTCCTGGGTGGTTTTAGGATGATTGGCTATTCTATCATCATCTATGCGTATGGAACCAATTCCCTGCAAAGCAGACAGGCCACTCTCGGCCTGCATAAACTCAGTAGCGGATAAATCATTTCTTAAAGCAATATCATGCTCAGTATAACCATCGGCCTTAATGCGTTTTTGCTTTTCCGGATGCAATAAGCTAACCTTTTTAGTGCCCTCCAAATCAAGTTCTTCAAACACATATTTAGGATCCAAAAACTTGGGATCAATTCGATCAGGGGCCAAAAATCCCTGGCATACAATGAAAATTTCAGCAGATTCTTTACGCGAAGCACTTGGCTTAGTGGCATGCACTTTTTTAAACAATTGTTTCAAAACCCACAATAGGGCATTATAATCCTTCGATCTAAAAACTTTGGTAACAAACCAACCTCCACTTTTTAAAAACTCACTGGCCAATTTCAATGACATTAAGGTCAAGCAAATTTGTTGGTAAGCATCATGTAACCAATTGCGTCCCACATTGGGAGCACCATCGTGCAACACAACATCAGCCTTCCAAGTCTGTAATTCTTTTGTCAAAGAAGCTCTACATTTGTCAGTGGTAATATCTTCAACTAAACTGATGCAGCCGGGAATGCCACGTATAGGAAACAAATCTACACCGATGACAATACTAGATACAGGCATATTTTGTTTGGCCACCTGCATCCAACCGCCAGGGGCTGCACACAAATCTATGCATACTTGAGACTGTTGCAAAAACCCAAATTTGCGATTTAATTGTATCAATTTGAAAGCAGCACGAGAACGAAAACCTTTAAAAGAACGTGTTAATTAAAGAAAATGTATCCCGTATTTCATTCCCAGCTTTAACTTACCCGTTTCTTTGGCCAATTGATAAAACTTATCCTTACGGGCTTTTCCAACCTTGGATTTTTTGCCCATTTTGATGGTTTTTTAATATTACGCTAAGTACTAAGTTTTATTTTTATTACTTCTATTTTGTATAACAAATTAACAATTTTTTAACAAAAATGCACCAACTTTAATAAAGCAATGCACGTGCTTCTGTTGAAATAAATTCGATGTGTTTTTTGGAACTGTCAAACTTTTTGCTGGTTGTCAAATGTAAAATAAACAATGATGAAATGCCAGATGTCAAAGATACAGTATAGGGAATTGTAAATAAATAGGGAAAATTGGGTAATTTTTTTTTGTTTTAAACCAAGGTGAATTAACTACAGGTGGCGGCGAAAATACAGCCGGTTATTTTTTTGTCATGCCAGAAATGTCAAAAGTTTTGTTTACATGTGCTTTTTCAAATTGTGTTTTTAAATAAACATTTTGTTTTACATTTTTTTAATGAAAAAATAAAACAATAAAGAGATGATTATTGAAACTATGTATAAAAAATAAATACAAATCGTTTTTAAATTACTAAAACTTATTTTAACCTTTATCACTATATCTTAAAGTTTAGATTATTTTTAATACAACATTCAATTCAACCGAATTTATGTTATAAAACCTTTTTTTTCTTAATTTTAATAATATTTAATTAAATTTTTGTTTATTTTTTTACTCAAATGTTTTTATTAATTTTAGTCTAGGTATGCCAGATAATTTTTTCTTCAATCCCAAATTTAAAATAACATCCCCTCCAAAAATAAAAAGCCAACAAAAGCCCTCTTACAGATTCTTATTTACTCAGGACCTTGCATGTTTAATTTTATCTCTCTATGTCCAATACCAACTGAAATTCAAAAAGTACTAGTCAAAAAATAAAAAAGTACCAAAAAGATCCTTCTTACAGATTCTCGTTCACTCCCGACATTGCATTTTAAATTTTATGTTTCTAGGTCCAATATTAACGGAAATTCAAAAAGTACCAGTTATAGAACAAAAAAGTACCAAAAAGTTCCGCAATAGATTATTATCCCCTCAGGACATTGCTTGTTGAATCTTGTGTTTTTGGGTCCAATATTAACGATAATTAAAAAAATACCAGTTGTAGAACCAAAAAGCTAAAGAAAAATATCAAATTTCCCGTATTTCCTTTTTTTGGTACTATTTGTTCCCCCCATTAAAGTTTCAAAAATTTCAGTATTGTAGTGGGAGGTCATAATTTGGTTGGAATATCTCAATGAATGTAGAAAATGTTTTGTAAAAAGTACCAAAAATAGTTACGATTTTCACCCCTTAAATGTTCGAATTTCGAAAAAGTACCAAATTTATATTCGTATTTTTTTGATAAGTTTCGAATGTGGTATAAACTTTGTTTCTATGTTTATTGGATCAAAAGATAGATGGGGTGTCAAAAAAGTAATAAAATTCAGGTTTTACCCGTTTACTCCCCAAAAAGGGCCGAATTTCAAAAAAGTACCAGACACCTGTCCGCTAATTTTTTTAAAGAACACCGATAAGTATTAAATTTTTTTGTATCTCTTTTAGTTTTGGAAATATAAGATTACCGAATTTTCCCGTTTTTACCCTTTTTTACCCCCTAAGCATTCGAATTTCCAAAAATCCCGTCTTAGTGGATCGATTTTGGGTGGGACCAATCTCTGGTCCAAATTTCAAGTGTTTAGCTTCAGGCGTTTAGGCTGTGCGATGATGAATCAGTGAGTCAGTCAGTCAGTAACGTTACAATTTTATTTTAATTCGCCTTGTTTTTGACATTACATGACCGAAAAATAAAAACAAAATACATGTTGTTTTTTGTGTTGTTGACTTGATGTAATCTCGTCGCCACCTGAAGTAAATACGCCTTGTGCTAATCTGAAAATATAGTCAAGGCGAATTCATAGGCATAAATTTGCCTTAAGAAAAACTTGCTTCCTTGATTATAAATAACTTTTTTTTAAATATAATTCTTCAATGAAATTAATTTTAAATAGATATTTATATAACTTATCCTTATTTTAAGTTTATCTACAGTTTATAGTAGAACTTGAATCCATTATGTAAAAAAAACTTACGATTCCTAAAATTATTAATGATTCAAATTATTCTTGTTCATTCCCTTCTATTGAAATTTTAAAAAAAATTCTGAGGCTAAATTTACTAGGTTAGGTTCCATGGGCAGCCATCGGGAGACAGCTCACTTGGGTCCTTCAGCGGTCTCTTTGTGATACCCAGCGCCAATGCCCATCCCATAGAGCAGCCAATTCGTCTGTCTAATCAAGAGAAGAAGCAATCTAAGTTCTATCGCAGATAGTTCCTCCAGACAGGAAATCACCGGCTCTCCCAGGTATTTTCCCCTGATGATCCGTAACCCAGGGCATTGACAAAGAATGTGAAGCACAGTCTCCTCTTCCTCCTCATCGTGACAACTTCTACATTATTCATTGAATTCCAGACCCATTTTCCTGGCATGTGTCCCAACAGGCCAGTGTCCAGTTACAACCGATACCACAGTCCTCATTTGGTCCCTATTGAACCTTAGTATAGATTTAGTTCTCCGTTCATCATAACCAGGCCGAAGTGCCCTGGCTATGGAGCAAGTGCACTCACAGGTCCATCCCCTTTGCGCAATTCTATAATACTCGTGCCTGATAAGTGTCTTACAGTGAGCTATTGGAAGGCCAATGAATTGATCAAACAGCCGTGTCACCGAGCAGAGAGCTATCTGTCTGGCCGTGATGTCCACCGGGAGCCAGTTTAACAGTGTAAACAGAGCCCTAGTTGGAGTGGAAAGCATTGATCCTATGATCATCAACGCGACCAATGTATCTTCTCAAGCATCGCGCGGTGCCTGCCCTTATCCATCACAGTCCACCATACAACAACCGCGTAATACAGAGTCGGCTTTACTACAGCCTCAAAGATCCACTTGACACACCTCGGGCCCATACCACAGTTCCTGCCGATTGCACCTCTGCACGCATATATAGCCACTTTTGCCCTGTGCGCTGTGATAGATCTGAAGTTCAGTCCCATTTTGCCTCTTAAGTCTCATCACCTCGGTCCTATACTTCCCCGTGATGAGTACCAGTTCCGTCTTAGACGGATTGACACCCAGCCCGCATGGTACGCTCCAGGTGCTAAGTACCTTTAATGCAGCCTCCATACACAAACGCAAATATTGAAGTTGAATTTACGTGTGTAAGAAAAAATTGTTCTAAAGAAAAAATTTGCATTAATGCTGCTGTTTGCTCTTTTTTTGGTTACTTTTTGTTAAATATGAGATTTAGAGAAAACTTGTTCAGACAAAAGTTATTGGAAACTTCACTAATAATTAATTAATATTTTGCAAGTTATGAGGGACGGTTAAGCCTTCGCGGATTGTCCTAAAACTTTTTTGGGTGTCTTTTTTATAAATACCCACCGAATTGGGGGGTGAGAGCATGGAAAAATAAAATAAAAATTTGCTTCATAAAGTTAACGACCACCCTAATATATATACTTGTAATATAAATATAAATATATGAGGCATTTTATCACAAGTGGCCAAAAAATTTGTACCAAGTTATTCCTATTGGATAGTGGTTTGGACACCATTTTTCAACAAGATCAATCAAGAACTCTCTGAGTTAGATGGGATAAAAATTGGATATTTTGGACAAACTGGTGTTTTTTTTTCATTCTTGTAACTTATAACCTATTGTTCTTAGCAAAATAGTAACAAATAGTTAGGATAACTGTTTTTTCAATTGAATAGTAGTTTGAACACAATTTTTCAACAAGATCGGTCAAGAACTCTGGGCCTTTTATTTGCTCAACAGAAAGCTAAGAGGTTATGCTTTAAGAGCTTTTTTGGTCGCTCAGTGGGATACGAGAGGGATATATATCGAAATAAATGTTTTGTAACTCAATACAAGGGTTTTTCAATTGTTAGCATATGCACTATTATTAGATTTTTCCTATTTGTGTGTAAGTGTTTCCAAAACCTTGAAAATAAAACTTCAAATCAGAAACCAAATACATAAACCCTTCAGACGGTATGTATCATACCGAACTAAAACTTCATACCCTCGATACTGTCACAACCTCAACAATATGTTAACATCAGGAATAAAATCACTTTTTTTCTATAGAAATGTTGAAAAATTAATTTTTTTTATATATTTGTAATAATAATTAAATTTATTTATAATAATAATAATGATAAATAATTTAATACAATTAAATCTCTATCACATTTGTTCCTTTGATATTATAACTATTTTTATTCTTCTATGAACCATTAATAACCTCAGAAAGGTCCCACCCCTTCTCACAAGCCACGTATTCGAACACTGAAAATACAACTCAAAACTATCTCTTAACACAACTTGACTACATGAAAGATTTTTGGATACAGCCGTTCGTCTCCTTTGGTCTTCCCAACTATGTCATAGAAGTATCCGCATATCTTCTTCCTATGACCACCTAATGCTTGACCACTTCTTCACTTATCACTTCATATACGGTGGGGGAGCATTAATGAGTACATAGATGTAGTTCTTGTACTTCGGAATGCATAAAAAGTGTAATAGTAAAGATAACAACAATTTTTTTTATTTATTTGTTTTGAAGTCGACTTGAATTTAGTTTAAACTAGCTGTTTGGTCCCGGCGCTGCTCGGGATTTTCTAAATAAAAATAACAAATTAAATACTGAAGAATTTCGTTAATAACTTGACCCCAGCGCTATCTACCATCAATAAAACAAATTAAAATATCAATATTTCAATTTGCGCGACAAATATCAGTATTTGGTTCAGAGACCTTTGGTTTTTCTAAATAGTAGATTATGTAAGATTCTTATAGTGGGTATATAATATATACTATACTATATATGACCACTGTTCATTGATTTCTTGCAAAACGTTTAAATTTAAAAATTTCGAGTTGATTCTCAAAAATCGAAGATAATAACTAACTCAATAAGTGATATGTGTTGACAAAAATTTTAGGCAATACTAATTTTATAAATAACCAATTATTGTAGGCAATTAAAGTTATTATTTTTTTTTGTTTTCATAAAAAAATAAATTACCTATGCTTGCTTTGGTAAAATTACCTAGATTATTTTTTTGTCTGTAAAACTGTGGATAATCTTAAAACCAGGCGACATTTTTGAAGGCAAAAATATTAATTTACAATTGATTTCATTACAGAATTATATTAAAAAAAATTATTTAAAATCAAGTACACAAGTCTTCTTTAAGCCAATTTATACCTATGAAGTCGCCTTGACTATATTTTTAAATTAAAACAAAAAAATTTCCTAATTTTCCCTATTTAATCAACAATTTCCTACACTGTATCTTTGACATCTGGCATCTCATCATTGTTTATTTAACATTTGACAACCCGCAAAAAGTTTGACAGTTGCAATAGAAACACGTGTATTACATTATCCGTGGATTTGTGTGTTTTTGTAAAAAAATTGTTTATTTATTATACGAATTAGAAGTGATTAAAAAAACTTAGTATTTTGCGTTATCTTAAAAAAACCAACAAAATGGGCAAACAATCCAAAGTTGGGAAAGCCGGTAAGGATAAGTTTTATTAATTGGCCAAAGAAACGGGTAAGTTAAAGCTGAATATAATTACGTATGTATGCATATACAGTGACTTAATCGCATAATCGGACAAGTTTTTGCATGACCAAAATGTGCTCTAAACTTATTAAGGCTTAAATCTAGTTTACCAACGCAGCTCCAAACAAAAAATGTTATACATAGGGTTATAGAAAATGGAAAAATAAGAAGTAAAAATTTTATTGAAAAAGTCTTGGAAACGCTGAACCAATGTGACCAATATTAACATCATTTGAGAGCTTTTGAATATACATATGTATCTATCAGAGTATACGAAATTCTTAGCCATTAAAAATCGGATATGATTTTGCGAAAATACAAGAGTTTTTAGTAAGCGGCCGATGGCCGGATATGCAGAAAAACTTTAGTTAGCGAAGCCAGCGTTTTTGATACCTAGAGGAGGAAACCTTTGCGCCCGGCAGATGGCCGGCTATGCAGAAAACCTTAAGTTAGCGTAGCCGGTATTTGTTATACTTATACTTGCTTTAGCATTATTTAGCGAAGCGAGTGCTTGTTATTTTAATATTTGGTGTAAAATTTTGTAAAAACAGTATGGGGAACTAAAGAGCTATCAATTTTAAAATAAATTTTGTACCTTCGGAAAGATTTAAACAAAAGTTTTCAAATGATACCAATATTGGCCACATTGGTTCAGAAATGAAGTGGAAAATTGCATATAAATTGCATTTAAATAAATTGTGTACCTTCGGAAAGATTTAAACAAAAGTTTTCAAATGATACTAATATTGGCCACATTGGTTCAGAAATGAAGTGGAAAATTGCATATACACATTAAAACTTCAGAGACCCATGACTCGAAAACTATGGGATTGTTCGTAAATGCATCAAAAATAATTTAATGAAAATTAAATTTGATGAACTCAGGCCTAAAAAAAATGGGACGTAACTCATTTTAAAGATAATTACGTCCACATTTGTAATCTATTTCGCTTTTTTAGAAAAAAACTAGGCTATTTAAAAAAAAAAAATGTTGAAATATCATCTGTACTAGTTAGTACTGATTCTCTAACGGATTTTTGAACTTTTTGGCAAACCAGAAAACCTTACAGGATGGAAGATATCTCGTTTTAAGGATAATAACGCTCACATTTGTAATCTATTTCGCTTTCTGAGTAAAAAGCCTGAGCTATTTTTAAACATTTTTTGAATTTCTCAGATGTACTAGTACTGATTCTCTGAGGGATTTTTGAAAATTGTGGACAAACTGGAACCCTTACAAGATAGGACATACCCCATTTTCAGGATAACTACGCGTACATTTGTAATCTATTTCGCTTTTGAAAAAACTGGGCTATTTTTAAAATTTTTTTTAAATTCTAAGATGTACTAGTACTGATTATGTAAGGGATTTTTGGAAATTTTGGACAAACTGGAAGTCCTTACAGGATGGCCCATACCTCATTTAAAGATAACTAAGCCCATGCCTTGCCCTAAAATCGCTCGAGCAGAATATCTAAAGTGGCATGAGCTATGTGGCATTTGGCCCCGTTCTGTTGAAACCACATGCCGTTGGTGACCAGATCATCCTATTCATGCCAAAAGAAGTTGGTAATCCTCGACCTATAATGCTCGCCGTGGACTGTCATGACCTGGCCAACGTCGTTCTCAAAGAAGTATGGACCGATGACACCGCCATACCAAAATCCATACTTCTTCGAAAATGAGGTCGGCCAAGCAGTTGCCGTGAATTGTGATTTGACACCTTTAGGGATATTTAAAAGAAAAAGTGTACATCAATAAGCCAAGTACAATTCAACAGCTAAATGATAAGATAATTCGGCACTTTAACGACATTGAACCTCAAATATATATCAGAGTGATTGAAAATGTGGACCATCGTATAGATGTGGTATGCCACCGAAGACGTGGCGAGCATTTGGCCGATATTTTGTTTCACACATAGTTGTCAGATCCAATTTTTTTTACTAATTTTTTTACAAATACATTCTATATGGTCTTTGAATTTCATTTCTTTGACTATTCAGGGTTGTCATAGAAACCAATATTGGTTTTGCTAATTGTCGGTTTTGAAAACCAATATTGTTTTCATTTGGTGTCACGAAACCAAGTTGGTTATGTGAATTTCGAATGTAAATAAAACCAATAGCGAAACAGCTGTTGTTTACATTTTTATTATTTTTTATTTTACTTTTTTGCAGAAAATTTACAAAATATTATATTTTTTTCATTAAAATATCAGTAAAAGTGTTTTTTGTGAAAATAATTGATATCAAATAATTAAAAGGTGATAAGTGCTTATAAATAAAATAAAATGACATCAGCAGTTGTAGCATTTTTGTTATTGGAAGATGATCTTGCATTGCATTTGTTGTTTTAATTTGTGTAATTTTATTGTTTTGTAAAAATATGTAATTATAAAGCGAATTTATTAAAAATATAAACAAATTTGTTGTTTAACGTTATAAATTAGTAAAGTGACCACTGTTGTTGTTGCATATTTGTTGTTAGCAGAAAAAGTGAGAAGAAGATTTTTGCAAATTTGCAGCAGCCCGCTGCCGGAGACTACCGGAAACATGCAAAAAATACTGTTTTACCAATTTATCAATTTTATTTATTTTTATCTGTTGAAAAAATCCAACTGTTAAAAAAAATTAAATAAAAAATTAAGCTTTTATATATTTATTTCCAATAAAAAACCAAAAGCTTTTTTATTTCCAATAAAAAACCGATAACATTGGTTTCTGTGACACCTAAAACCGACAGTAATTCTAGTTCGAACATAAAACCAATAACATTGGTTTCTATGACACCAAAGCATTTTTTCTTGTCGGTTTTAAAACCAATACTGACAATATTGGTTTCTTTGACAACCCTGACTAGTATCTCCTTTTATAATATTAAAGTATCATCAGCAAATATTGCAATTTCACATTTGTTGAGTATTTTTGGCATATCATTTATGTATATTATAAATAGAAAAGCCCCAAAAATGGACCCCTATGAAACACCGAAGTCATTATCCATTACATTTAATTTTACACTGCTAACTTTAGTAATTTGTCTTCTATTTGTCAACTTGACAATGTCAAGTATGATTTAAACCATTCTAGTTCTTTTTTCCGGATACCGTAATAATTTCTGTATTAAAATGTGTCTATCAATTGTTTCAAACGCCCGTTTAAAGTCTTTCCCTCATATTCATAAAAAAATTTTTTTATTTATAAAAGGTTTATTGAACAAATTTTCATAGAAAATTCTTTCATAAACCATTTATAAACCTAAATATTATTTATGAATATAGAAGCAAAAAAATTGCTATAATTTTTTGTGTTTTTATACCCTTTACCACAGGTGGAAAAGGGTATATATAAGTTTGTCATTAAGTTTGTCATTTCTACAATATTGATCTTAGACCCTATAAAGTACATATCGTTCGCTAAAATGCAAAAAGGCGTAACTAACAAAAATAAAATTTTACAGGAGAAGCAAAAAACTTTGTAGAATGAAAACTATGAACAAGTCAAAAAAACATGTTTTGATAAGAAGTCCATGGAATTCTTCAACGATTTTCAAAGAAAGCCATTTCATCATATTTTGTTAGAAAAAAATGTATAATTACGTCGTTTGGCATTAATTAAATAAACACGCTTGTAAATAGTTACATCCCTTTGTTTTTTCTTAATAATTAAGTCATTTTTGATCCTAGAAGTGTAAAATTTTGTCAAGACATGGCATTCATAATAATCAATCAAAAAGTCGATTTTTAATTTTTTGTTAGTTACGTCTTTTTGCATTTTAGCTAACGATATATATTCTGGGTCCTTATGAGGATAGAGGTTGATTTAACGATGTCCGTCCGTCTGACCGTCTCTCCGTCTTACGTTTGATATGTGTTTTCCGGAGACTCCAGACATGATAGCGGCTAGGTTGTTTTATGTCACATATAGTCCACTATTTCTTGCTTCAGCACAATTCAGCAAGATCGATCCACAAATGGCTGAGATATGATCAAAAAACCACGACTACCTCTAATTTTTTTTTTCAAAAATCCCTTGTTGTTGTATTTTTATCACTTTTTCTGTATATCTGGAGAACGGCAAGAGACAAAGTTTCCAAATTAGGTACACACATTCAGGTTGTTAATACTCAGCATCCCACACAATGTGGGCGGGATCAGAGAAGTGGGCGTGGTACCTCCCGTACAAAAAATAACAAAAATTGTATAAAAAACAGAATTTTTGAACTGTCATATGACCAATGGTTACGCCGAAAAACTCTGAAAAATCGGTTCAGATACAAAAAAGATATGATCAAAATATAATTTTTTTTTAAAACCCGTTTTCAGTAACCATAGATCTTCCCGAGTCCAAGTTTTATAACCCAGGTAAATGGTAAATTTCTTCCAAAACATGTGCAAATAATTAAATGCCATTAAGCGATTAATATATTTAGATATATGTACGTATATATAAACTTCTGTTCTTTCCCAACCATGGTGAAGAGTATATAAGATTCGGCATAGCCGAATATAGTACTCTTACTTGTTTTTTTATAATTTTCTACCGATTAACTACATTATATACCGTTGTTTCAAATAAAATTTTTTCTTTAAAACCCGATTCATATTTTGATAATAAATTATTTTTTTCAAAATATTTTTCAAGCTGTTCTATTACGACTTTTTCCAGTATTATTCACAGGTTTTTAAAGTATTTATGGGACGAAATTCTTCACATTTTCTTGTTTTAGCCACTTTTTCAATTGGTGCAACCAATTACAAAGGGAATAAACCGAAACATCTTTTTAAAGTAAAAACGTAATAATTGCTATCAGAAGTGATTTTACAATATCAAAAAAATTAAAAAGGGGGAAAAACAAGAAGAAATTAAACAATCAAATTCGATGAGCTAAAAGTGGAACAACTTTGCGTCAAGATTTTAAAAATCTTCAATAAACTTTTAAAAAACATTTATTACATTTTTTATGTTGTTTATTTAAAAAAAATATATACAAATTTATTTCAAAATATACGGCCATGTTCTGGAATTTGAAATCAATGGAGATTTAAAATTAAATTTGTTTTAAATGTATGTTTCCTGATTTTAAAAAGTAGTTCTGGTAAATATAAGTGGTCGTCGAAGCATAAGGAATAAAAAAAGATTTTTTTTTTGAACTTTCAACACAGAAAAGTTTTTAAAATTTGTTCGATTTTAATTTCACTCGAATGTAATTTTCAGAACATGGTTGATAAATTTTGCATATTTTTACATTAAAAATTTCTATCCAAATTTAATTACTCAGTTTGAGTAAGGATTTATACCATCTTTGTAATTTTTAACAACATAATAAAATTTAATTGCTTGACACGTTATTTAAACTACACAGCGCAACATGTACCGACACCTCTACGTGATAAAAAAAAAAAAAAAAAAAAAACCGTGTCTCCCAGTTTTTCCCAAAGTCATGCACTTTATCTTCATGATCAAAATCGCAAAAAACTTTAAAAAATTCGATTTTATTTACCTTTTTCCCCCTGTTCAGGTCCATAGGTAGCAAATCATTCAAAATTCAAGGAAACAATCAATTACAAAAATGTACCCAAGATCTCAGTTAACAACTTTTTAAAACATATGAACTTCCTATAAACTACAAAAATGTACCTAAGATCTCAATAAACAACTTTCTGGAGCTAAAGAACTTCCTTGGAATGATTGTTAACACCGTTTAGGTAGCGCTTAGGTAGCCGCAAAAGTGAAAAATTTCCCGAAAATTATTTAATTTTATTTTTTTTGCTATCACAAAAATATTAAAAAAAATATTCGTATTATGTTTATAATGTTGATGGGTCTGGACTTGCAAATCGCATTCTCCTAAGTTGTGGATCCAAATCGTCGTCCGAATGTGACTCTGATTCAGAACTTATGGTGCCTACAGGCACGTTGCTTCCAAACTGCCCTCCATATCATCAGCTTTTTCTTCTTCAAATCCTTCATTAACATTATACAGGTTGATCTTGTGACTACACCAACATACCTGAAATGAATTAGAAAAGAAATCAAAAAGGAATGCAAAATAATGCATCAATAAAATTGATATTACCTCTGCAAGCAATGCGTCGAGTTTTTTGCGTTTGTAGCGTTTTTCCATGGGCATTGTGGTTTGGTGAAACCGTTCTCCTTGCTCATCGGATTCGGTAGGGAGTTGTTTGATAAAGTCGTCAAAATGAAAATGCAGCTTTAATGTCATCGATGTGCCGATTTTTTCAAAATAATACAGCATTTCTTTCACCCATTCTTTTGCTTCCTTTTTGCAACACCTTTTTTAATTTTGTCATCACTACGCTTTGGGAAAACGCTTTTCAAATAGTCGAATGCGTTTAGACAATTAACAACGGGCACTTCGATGAATTTTTTAACAATTCCCTAATTTATGTGGAGCGGTGGCAGCAAGATGTCTTGAGTATTGTCAATTAAAGGTGCATTCTTCCGTCTATGTTGTTTCATTTGTTCCTCCACTTTTCCTCTTGGTCTCCACGAATTACATTGGAATTGATTCAAAGGTGACCTCAAATACCAATTACAAAGAATTTTAGAAAGCCACCCTTTTCGATGATCCCTTGCAAAATGTTGATGACCTTCCAATCACAGCAAATCTTCCATTTATTTTCGTCGTATTTGATTTTTTTCATTACATCTTTCAATGTTTCATAGCTTTCTTTCATGTTAATACCCATTGCTAGAGGAATTGAAGGTTTTCGGTTGGACACATGCAACAACACTGTTTTCAAGCTTGAAACAGAACCATCAATAAATAATCTCATTCCCATTTTTACCACCAAAGCTTTTATATCGTTGCAGTAAGCGAACGAATGGTCATCATCAAGAGTGTAGAGGCTCCAAATTTAGGTTGCCGCTTGCGGTACGCGGTACAGTTAACATTAGCTAGTGTGAGTTTTCTTTGCTTTAAAAATGCTGTCGAAAATATGGCAAGCCGCTGCGATAGTCCGAATATGGCCACAATGAAATCCATTTCCATTTGTTTTATTAGTTGTGGTCTATCTATTCCCTGTTGGGGCTCGTAATCGCTATCAAATGGATCTTTATAAGTAAAACCACTTGCTCTAGTCATTCTTGTAAATTCTGTCCTACGATCTGGAGTTGGCGGCCTTGGTGATACAAAATTTTCAGGTGCAAGCACTGGTAGTGTGGCTGTTACAGTTGCTTTATAAATTTTGTTCTTCTCAACCATGCCATGAGATTGTTATAACATTGGCGACGCACTGTATTAGGTGTGCAATTTGCGCCGGTCAAGTCTATTTCGGCGAAAAACAACTTATTTGCTCTAATGAATTCACTAGTTAAAAGATTATTTTCCTTTTGAAATCTTGGAGAACTTTTTTTTCCTGATTTGATGTCCGCAAACGTAGCCAAACGAATAAATTTTTTCACACTGAATATTGAAATTGTCAGTTGCCAATGTTGTGTGCGAATTATGCTGTAGCACTTTCTCTATAACTTTCGCCGGTGAACTCTGATTGACGTCCCGCTGTATAATGCCTCGATGTGAGTGAAATCCATTTCCATTTGTTTTATTAGTTGTGGTCTATCTATTCCCTGTTGGGGCTCGTAATCGCTATCAAATGGATCTTTATAAGTAAAACCACTTGCTCTAGTCATTCTTGTAAATTCTGTCCTACGATCTGGAGTTGGCGGCCTTGGTGATACAAAATTTTCAGGTGCAAGCACTGGTAGTGTGGCTGTTACAGTTGCTTTATAAATTTTGTTCTTCTCAACCATGCCATGAGATTGTTATAACATTGGCGACGCACTGTATTAGGTGTGCAATTTGCGCCGGTCAAGTCTATTTCGGCGAAAAACAACTTATTTGCTCTAATGAATTCACTAGTTAAAAGATTATTTTCCTTTTGAAATCTTGGAGAACTTTTTTTTCCTGATTTGATGTCCGCAAACGTAGCCAAACGAATAAATTTTTTCACACTGAATATTGAAATTGTCAGTTGCCAATGTTGTGTGCGAATTATGCTGTAGCACTTTCTCTATAACTTTCGCCGGTGAACTCTGATTGACGTCCCGCTGTATAATGCCTCGATGTGAGCGTCGTGTCGCTTTTATATTGTGTGCTGCGTCCCTTGATGCGTGTGCTGAGCTTACGCTTTGCCTGTGTTGCTGCGGTCGGTGCGTGATCGCGTGAGTTGTTTATTGAGACCTTAGGAACATTTTTGTAGTTGATTGTTTCCTTGAATTTAGAACGGTTTGCTATCTATTAGGGATTGCTGTTCGGTTTTAACCGAAATCGAAACCGCGGTTTTAATGCCTACAAAACCGAAACCGAAAACCGACCAAAAATCCTCGGTTTTAGCTTTTACTTTAAATATATTTTTATGCCAAAATAAATTGTGAATTATACATAATACTCGAACTTCATTTAAAAAAAACTTTAAATTCTTTAAATTTAAAATATGTACTAAGAAGAACAAATGTTTATCTTTTTAATAAAAGTAAATGAGTCGAAAAAAATAAAAAAAAATTGTATTTTATACAAAAAATGTATTTGTACCTATGTAGTTTTACTTGGATATTTTTAGATTTCATATTTATGTTCACAATTTTTGTTCTTTATGACAAGAGCTACAACATTGTCTCAGAAGGTAAATCAAAATTCCGAAATGTTTGCAAGATACGCCTTAGAAAATTATCACTTTTTTGCACAAATGACACCGAGGTGCCAAAATCAAAAGTGCATGACTTTGGGCAAAACTGGGAGACACGGGTTTTTTTTGGTCTTTTATCACGTAGTTGCTGTCCATATATGGTTGTTTTTCCAAGACTTAAAAAATGACTCGCAGTTTTATCAAAAGTCTTATCAAAAATTTGCAAGAGATCAAATATTGCAATTATTAAAGATATTTATACATAAGTACATACATATAAAATCAGAGGACATAAGTCCGGCGATATTAATGTGTCGAGAAAATGCGCAAAATTGGTTCACGTGATATGACAACCGTTATATATTTTTTCCAACGTAATCATTGCCTATAATTTTCTGTACTATTAGTGCAAAAATCTCCGTAAGTACCGAAAATATCAACACTTAACAAAATCGAAATTATGCGACCGAGAAGATAACAAATTGAGTAAAAAAAAAAATAGTTTGTTATCTACTTTGTTATGTTCACGGCGATAAAATTTTTCTGTTTTCGTACATGAATAGTTAATATTTTTCGTTTTTCAATGTAAGAAGTGGAAATAGTACAAACATTTGTGGCAGTGGAAAAAAGTTTCTACCAAATTGTATTTTATGTTTCATTTTTTTCGTGTTCGAATACGTGGCTGGTGAGAAGGGTTGGAACTCCCCAAAAAAAGCACAAGAGCTAGTGGGAAACACCGCCAGACCAAACGGTTCGTCAAACTTGCATTTTGGCAATTTTGGGGTGTCAAATTTGCAAAATGCAGATAAATCTGCACTTCTGGCATCACTGATCACAGCTTATTTTTGAGGATAAAGAGAAAATGGAAGTAACTACCCGTGCAGTATAGAGCAATATGGATTTAAATACAATGTTTGCTGCTATGGAGTAGATTGCGGAAAATTCTAGAAGAATTGACGAAAATTCTAAAAACGTTGAGAAAAAGTTCGGCAGAAAAAATAGAGGAAAACATGGAGAAAATGGTTAAGAAAAATTCAAGCACCATCAAGAAAATTCGTGAGTGAGAAACGAGAAACTCCAGTCTATTAATGATAAACTTGAAAAGCTTCAAGGGATTTTTACTGTTATTAATAAAAGAGAATATGGAGATAGAATTTTACCAAACACAAGCCGCGGTTTTTTAATGAAAGTAAAGTAAGTCTGGAAGTACAAGTTAATAGTCTTCAGTGTCAAGAGGGCGGAGATTGAGCGTTTGGTGCATATGTAAACGGGATTCTGATGTAAAACTTACGGTATGTGCATCTCAGAAGTCATCGTTTGGAGAAACGGTATCATTTGCCCTAGCACAATAAACCGCAATAATAATTTCAAGGCCGCAAGCGTATTAGGTGCAAAACTTGATTTTGCTGCTGAAGAGGAAAATGACATTGTAAAGGATATAAAAGAGGCTTTCAGCGAGAAGCAAGGTAAAAACAAGGCAAAATGCTATAATTGCGGCAATATTGGGCATTTTCAGCCAAACTGCAAAGGACCGAGAAAACAAGAACAAATTAATAATCAGGCATCACGGTTGTCGCCGTTAAGTATAAAAGTGCTACCTTTTACATCTGATGACTCGACGGTAAATTTGATTGTTTAAAAGAGCGATGTGGCTACATCGATGGTAAAAAGCGCATTTTGACTATCGACACTGGTGCATGACATTCCATTATAAGAGCCGATTTGATAAGGGTTAAAATTACGAACAGCTACGGGAGAGTCTGTCATTGTCTATGGCAAAGCAGGAGTTTAAGTAAGAATTGTCAATAAGACCGTTTTTGATGAGTTCATTGTGGCTGAAACTCTGGAGAGGTAATAATTGAGATAGATTTAATGATTCGTCAAAGCATTAGTCTGGATATGGGACGACAAATTATGAATTGGTATGCAGTCCAATTATCAGGGGTGTCATGGAAATCGAAAACGTAAAACGAAAGAATTTGGCAGTTATTTTTATTAAACTTTTAATCTAATTTTTATAATTTTTCTTAAAAAAATCTGTTTAATAGAGCATTATTTGTATAATTGTCATAAAATTTTTTTATAACAGAAATCTTATTAAAAAACGACTCTTAAAATTCTTTCGTTTTACGTTTTCGATTTCCATGACACCCCTGTATGAATATAAATTCCCTGGGAGTTTTTTCCCTTTTCCCATTTTGACAATTCAATTTACATAGGAAAAATGGGAGAATGGGGGAAACTCCCGGGGAATTTATATTCATAATTGGGCTGATGATCTGGAAATACCCCTTGACGTTGGGGATGGAAGTGAAGACAGTTAGTCAGTGTGATCTTGTAAAATTGTCAACCCAAAGAGACGATGACACGCATTGAAAAGCGAGCACATAGTTATTCAAGACGTTCCAGTAATCTCAAGAGCAAGCACTGTATGGAGGCCGAAAGCAAGGAACGCATCAATAAGGTCCTCTTATTACAATAGAAACCCAGCAAAGACTGGTCAATCGCACAAGAAAATTACCCATATTGGCAAAATTTATGAAGACCAAAAAAGAAGGAAGAAAATCGACTCGTGAAGAAATTCCATTGGAGGATTATACAATTAATTATCTTCCTACAGTTTACTAAATCGATATAAATTGTTATAAAAAAGTTAAAGTTTGATCAATTTACTGGTCACGCTTTTTTGGACTTTAGCGTTAAATGTTTAAATATTCGTTAAATAGTGTAACGGAAACCGTAAAGAAGTTAAAGGTAGGTAGATAGAAAGGCTGGTGTGAAGTCTCCTTCAAACCTTCACCCAGAGCCCAATATGGTCCATTGTGACGCCCTATTTCTTTTCAGACATTGTAGAATGAAAAAGTTTAAGTAATCTCCCTTGAGTGTTCTATATTTTCTATAAAAAATTTATAAAACTCAACCGTTCGTTTTCTTTCTTAAGATAAAATTATTTTTTATTGAATCCATTAAATTAATTTAACCTGTAAACTATTTTCTAAAATTTTTTTAAATCATTCCTTATAAATTTAGTATGTATTTACAAAATGTTGTTATAAATTGCCTTAAAATAAATCAAAAAGAGCCGTGTAATTAAATTCTATAAAAATCACTATTTTTTTTTATTTGATATATAACGAATATTATAAAAAATTAGATATAATTGGTTTAAAGAGAAAAACAAAAGTTATGATTTTAAAGTGATTGTTTTTAACTTATAGAATTAAATAAGGTTTAAGTAATTTGAGTTGTTTAAATATATATAAAATAATAATTAGAATTTTTTGAAGCAAAACCAAGTCTAGAAGATTTAAAAAAAGTTTTATAAAAAAATAATTGCAATTTCATTTAAATAAATATATGTTTATGTTTTAAAAAACATTTCAGACCCAAACATTTTGGATTGAATAAAAGATTTTTTTTCTTTACACAAAAGAATAGTTTTTAATTTTTGAATCTAAATTTGTGGTTATATTATAAATATGTAAATAGTTTTAAAAAGATAGTGAAAGTGAAATGAAAAGAGATGCATTTATTTAATAAAAGCTTCGGGAGGTATTTTACACTCCTTGTGTAATTTTTCAAAAACAAAGGCAGCATGATTATAATCCCAATTAGTTTCCTCCAAGCATCTAAAAAATTTAAAAAATTAATTAGAATTTTAAGACATTTTTTTTAAAGTAAAATGAAACATACTTCCTGCTCCATTCCATATTCATATTACTTTGAACACACATAGCCTGGACCATTTGCATTTTCATAGATTCGTCTGGTTGGGGAGGACTAACAGCAGCGGGTGGTGGCATTAAAGCGGCAGCAGATGTCTGAATTTAAGAGAAAAATTTTTAAACATTTCAGTTTTAAAGCTTTTTGTAGAAAAAATTACTGTTGGCTGATTTATTTGTAAACGATTTTGTAAACTACCAACTGCTGCATTTGTTGTAGAAGCAGTACCGGCTGCTGGTGTTATTGCGAGCGTTGAGGATGGTGGTTTAAGGAATGTGCGTGCTTGAGATCCAGTAGCACTTGTTACAAAAATCATTTCATTGCGTATACAAAAGCCACCGCCAGCGGGTACAATAACAAATTGCCGTTGAAAATAGCGTATATCACCGCTAGATGAAGAAGAAGAATCAAATTCCTTGAAAAGACCAGCCACAGTAAAGGCAATTAACTTTGGCTAAAAAAATACAAATTATAAAGCGAATTTCCTTTATTTCATTGTCAAAATTACCGTAAACAAAGTTAAGTCCACTGAAAATGATTGAGGATCATGGTGTGTCTTGGGCCATTCAGCTAAAGTGGAGACCACTGCCAAACGTCCTACTTTTAATTGGCGTACTCTAGATACGTCTTCATTGTTGAGAATACGACGAAAATTACGATTAAATTTCCAAAAAGAATGTAATCTAAAATAAAAATTAAATAAACAAAAAAAAAATAAACTTGAAAAACATAAAACAATGTCCTTTTAACTTACCTTCCTGCTTGACTGGCTGGTGGCACTGATATAGACATCATGGCCTGTTCATGATAAGCATCCAATAAAGGTTGGCGATTATCACTATCAAAAATCATAAAATATTGTTCCAAAAATTGTCGTATTATGTCAGCACCAGAGGCGTCACATAAAAATGATGCCTGTGATTTTGGCAATGTTGAAGTATCATTTACATCAAATAAAATTTGGGGTTCCAAGTCTTCGCCATCCTTTTTTATTGAAATAAAATAAATATAAACAATAAATTTTAGAAAGATTTAAAAGAATTAATAAAGTAGATTTTATTTAAAAAAATTAAAAAGACAACCTTGCATAACTTACCAATTTAACAATTTTGGGAAATTTACGTCGTACTTCGCTGTGAATTAAATATTATATAAAACATTTTCGATAACGTATTAGGGGTAAGAATATTATGGTTAAACAATAATAAATCAAGAAACTATGTAAAAAGAAATTATGTATATTAATATTTATTTTAATTCTTCTAAATAAATAAATGTAAACAATTTTATATGCTAGATATTTGTATCCAAACTATACGTAGTGTATGTAATATTCAGGATTTGTCAATAAAGTTCTAGAACAACTTTACCCGATATGTAAGCCAAATTATGGTTTCCATTAGTTTAAAGTCATTCCATTTTTAATATTGATATCATAAGACAGTTATGAAATAACTAGTGTTCGACCTATAAATCGGCTTGCCTTCGATATCAACCAAAAATTGCTTATCAGCCACAAAATCGATACTCGACATTAACTTGTCTGAATTTGCCGAAGGCCGAACTCTTAAAACCATTATGTTCAAATTTGCAAAAATAATCAACTACATACCAACTTATTCTTTCAAATTTTGTTGTGCAAAGTTATGTTGTTTCAAAAACAGGTAAACAAGCTAGCAAAATCGGAAAAACTTAGAAAACAAATTAAATTTTTGGAAAAAGCGAAACGTAATTTCTCACAATGAAGTAGAAGAAAATATTCTGAAAGAGGAATTACGTACATAAAACCTATATTTATGTAAATAAATCATTACCACAGAACTGTAAAAAGTGACGTGTGAAAAAGGCTCAAATCAGTTGCGAGGGCAGCTTTCGAAGAAAAGGACAGAAAGCTTTTTTTGGTAGTGAAGTGGCAATGTGTAAAAACAGGCAGCAACAATCAACACAAATGGCATGATCAAAACAAAAATAACAAAACACAGACCACGTTAAAAAAAATGCATTAGTTCAACAAACGTTGTGTTTTGTGCAAAAAAAATGTATTTATTAATATTTTTTTGTTTTATAATATTATTTATTTACTTGTGTTGCGGAAAACTTAAAAGTCAATTTTTACAAATGCTTTGCAAATAAATCTCAACTAAATAAATTTGTGTTCATTGTATTGCGGCATAAAAGATGATGCAAAAAGGGCAGCTTTCTTAAAAAGAGACAAAAAATCGCAAAATCTTCCGTCTCGTGACAGTTCTGTAGTATTCTGTGCCATTACTATATTGGAGTATTGTCCATTTTACAACCTATAGGCAGTAACAACAAAATATCAGCCAGCACCAATATCTGTACCGCGAGCGATCAACTGTTTATTTAAGCTACTTTGACCGGTATGCTTTTTACAGGGACTTTGTAATTGAACTCCTCCTAAACGGCTTGACCGATTTTGATTAAATTTTTTTGTGCATTTGTTAGGTATGACAATAGGTCGTTAGGTATTTTTCATTATGCTAGAGGGCGTAAAATAGGGCAAGAGGTAAAAGCTTCCCCTCCCCATACCTTAACTAATCAACCGGTTTTCTTAAAATTTGGAAATAGGGCGTGAAATAGGTCAAGAGGGGTAAAAGTTCCCCCTGCCAATATCTACTTAAAAACCCACCGGTTTTTTTTAAATTTTGGCACGCAGATACTGTAACATCTAAAAGGAAATAGGGCGTGAAACAGGGCAAGAAGTGTAAAAGCTCCCCCTCCCTATATTTTCCGAACTAATCCCTATTTTCTTGAAATTTGGCATCTGAAAGAAATGAGTAATATGGCAGACCAACGTTTGCCGGGTCAGTTGCAGATCAGCTGATGTCAGGTGGTTTTGTCAGTTCAAAATATAAGACACTATTAAAAAAGGTTTACACCGTAAATGCAGACTGACATTTAGAGAAGCAAATTTTTTTAAGCTTTTGCAGTGGGAAATTTGACAAGCACACTTCAAAATAAATATTGTGTAAAAGCACCTTAAGTGCAGCTGGGCAGTTTTACTCTAATGGCAGGAGTCACCTTAACATGGGGTGTCCTCATGAAATAAGATAAAAGGAAAAAACTAAAAAAAAGAATAATTATGAAATCTTATAAGATTAACATAAACACGTCAAGTTTTTTCTGCATTTCATTTGACATTTCTCAATTTCAGACTAACTTAATTTGAACCATGGAAAGATACACAATTGAGCAACGCGTTAAAGTTATTCAGGCTTATTATGAAAATGGGCGTTTAGATCCAAATGCATATCGTGCATACATCCAACTTTTGTAAAATTTTAAAAAATAGCAAAATTTTGAAAAATATACTAAAAAAAAAGTTTAGAAAATTTATTTATTTTTTAAAAATTTGCTATTTTTCAAAATTTTGCTATTTTTTGTAAATTTTACAAAAGTTTGCTATTTGCACGATATGCATTTTTTTAATCTATTAACAGTCGCAGGCGTATTTTAAATTCGCCAACCACGATAAGGGTTTATCTCAGTTGTAGGCCCAGTGTAATGGTATCAATGCAGAAAATTTGTGTTTTGTCTTTACAACGTAGGACATGAATTTTGAATACTTATATATAGCACATACCCACATAGCTATGTACACATATTTTGATGTAACTATGTACTTGTTAATAAACGTTTTTTTTTTTTTTTTTCATTACTAATAATTTTTGTAGATGAATTGTTTATTCTTTTTAATAAACAAATAAATCTCTTTAGATTCTGAATTTAGATAAGTTCGGCTTTGGTTCGGCACAATTTATCCAATTTGGTCAAAGTGGCTTCGGTCGGACACTAGAAATAACACATACGTTTTGCTTAAGTTATCAATAATTTTCATAGTCATTGAATTCCCTTTTTTTCTCATAATATTTTACTTAATACTTTAATATGTTTTTCGAAGTCTAAATTTATAAAAACTTCATATAAACGTGTGACAACTTCTAAATTATAACCTGTGATTGTCATAAAGCTTAGAATACAGGAGTTAATTAAATTGATTTTTAAAATTATAACCATGTTTTTAAAATATTGTCCTCGTGAGAATACTTTAACTCTTCCTAGTCAACCAGTAAAACTATATAATTTTATAACAAAATATTGTTCGCAGCATTTTTCAAAATCATTCTTAGTCGAAACTTTTGTTTTAGAAAATTTTCCAAAGTTCTTATATAAAATTTTACAGACATTAGCAAAAAGTTTTAATAATATTTAATAAAATCAAAAGTTTTTATCATTGTTATTTTTTATTGATACTAATGCCCCTATTACGGTTTACAACTCAACTTTAGTTCAGTTTAAATTTTGCAGTTTTTGTATTATGGTTTACAACTCTGTTATAGTGCGCTCAACAAAAACATCAAAGAAATTACGGACTCTATTACGGTTTACAACTCAACTCAACTCAACTCAAGAAGATAGATATCACAAAAATTTTTTTCTCTCCTCTTTTAATTTTTTAAGACGTTTTAAATTTTGGTTTCATTTTACTATTGAAAAAGCAAATAAATTTTGTTTTATGCTTTTTTTAATTAAAAAAGCTTTAAATCAATAAAATCTTTAAAAAAAAAAGCTAAAAAGTTTAATTCTATAAAAAACAAAAAAAAAAACAACAAAAAATGAATTTATGTGTTAACCTAATCTCTCTTTATAAAATACAAAATACCGTTATTGTAATAAGGCGTTTCTTAAGAAGCCACTGGTGGCAACAATTGTTAGCCCTTGTTAAAAATTAGCAACACTATTAACAGTTGCCAAAGGGAGTTTATTCACTTTTTGTTGTTTTTTTTTTTCTTTTTTTCGTTAGATTTATTTATTTTGTTTTTTTTTTTTTTTTTTGTTTATATATATATTTTTTTTTTTTTTTTTTTTATTGTTATATATTTTTTTTTTTTTTTTTTTTGTTTTTTGTTGCAATATTTTGAATATTTTTTCTTTTCTAAGAAAACAGCAATAAACCTTTTTTTTGTTATTTTTATTTTGAAACCCGTTTTTAAAAACCTTTTTGCAGCAATTACTTTTATTTTTTAGTACTTTATAAAAAAATAATGTTTTAATTAGTAATCATATCTAGGATTTTATACTTTTATTAAGTTGGCTTTTTTATTTGCCGCAGTGTGACCTTAAAAATTTGATGTTTTATTACAAATTCCGGCCTTAAACCAAAATTTGAATTTAACACCATTTATTCTTTTTTTAAGGAAACAGCTCAACTTATTACTGAGTTATTAAATGTTTTATTAGTGATTATAATTTGTTCCAAAGTTAAGGCCTTAAACGCTTTCTTTTTGTAACTAAAACAAAATTGACAAAAGCCTTTAGTTAAAAATGAGGACATATACACCAACAAGTGTTAAGGCTCCCCTTAAAGAAAGAGGTTACACATACACATTTATGTCCTTTCGATGATTGAAAATGGCATTGTCTTTAAGTGGTAAAAAGCTTTAAGCGTTTTTCGACTAAAGGCCTAATAGCGTAGATTTTAATTATTTATATAAGAGTTTTGTTTTTTACTCTTTTCTTTTTGTTTTATAGTAATAAAAATAACAGCCACAAATGGTTTAGAAATTCCTTAAAATATAGGAACATAAAAAATTGTTGCGTGTTTTATACATTTAAAAGTATAGTGCCATTTTGTATGTTATTTTATTTTTCTTTTTTTTTAATTTTTGCTTATTTTTTGTTTATTTTTTTTCTTTTTTTGCATCTTTTTTTTCTTTCTTTCTTTTTTGAAAATTTTTTTCTTAAACTTTTTAGCTGTTTTGTAAGATATTTAAAATTGTTCTATTCTTTTTTTTTTTGAAAATTTTTTACAAAATGTATTTGCTTTGTAAATATGTAGTTTAAATTTAAATAAAGCAATTTTATAGAAATCTAACCTTTTTTAAACTATTCTATGTAATTAAGTTCTTATATTTTTCAGATATTTAGATATTGAAACAAAATATTGAATGTTATAAAAAATTTTTAGCGTTTTTTTTTTCATACATTTAAATAAATATTAAGGGTATTCTCGTCACAAGTTGCATCCTTGCAAAAGTGCAAAAACAACAACCACAAAGACAATTATTTACGCACAACTAATTGTCTGTGTGGTTATTGTTATATTTTTGCACTTTTGCTTTTTCGCAAGGGTACAACTCGTGACGTGAATAAACCCATTGTACATTTTTGTTTGTATTTAGTATTATTACTTTATAGACAAAGTTAAAAAACAAGATTTTGCTTCAATATTTTACCAATGTTTTTATTTAAAAGCTGTATATTTGTATTCGAAATTTTAAATTTTCCTAAATGAAAGCATGCCTGGGTTAAATTGGCTACATTGCAGAAACTTTTAGCTTTCTTCCTATTCTTTCATATTATTTACTGTGCGTCCTGGGGGGCTACTCTCTATTGCGATGCGAAACAAAACGGTAGCAAATCTAGCGATTGGTAGGTACTCTTTAATGCGTTTGCGCATTTGTCTTTCGCATCTATTAATTTTTTTCTTTTCGCAAATCTTTACTATTTATTTTATTAAAATTTTCCAATTTCAAATATTTTTACATATTTTAGCATTTCATTAGTCAATCTGCGTCATCTTTCATTTTTGTTGCCAGTGTTGCTCTATTTTCAAAACATTTTGCGAAAGTGCTAGAGAGTACCAAGTTGGCATTTAGCTTTCGCATCGCAATAGAAGTGGCCCCCGGTTTTGTCATCAATAAATTCGAGTTATTTGGCATATCGTTTGCTGTTAACCGTTTTAAGAGTAATCAGACTAACTAGCAAAGCTGGCAACCCAAGTAACTAATACCCATGTGGAACTTTGGTATTTTTTAACTTTTTGTAGTTTTAAAAACCAACTATTCCGAGAATCCCTTTAATTATCAGGTATATAATAAATCTCGGTCGATTAGGAAACGATTGTTTTTAGAAAGTGTGTAAAATTTCGAAAAATTTTACAATCCCTTTCTGATTTAAAGTCCTAATTTTTGTTCTAAAATACATTTAAATATCTATATATATTATAAAACAAAAAAGAATTAAGATAGGAGATAAAATAAAAATGTTTAAGAAATTAAGTTTTAAAGATACTGAAAAAACGATTTCCATTGCAGACCTGAATAAAAATTTTAGCATAATCATATTTTTTTCTATACTACCCAGCTGTTTTTTTTTTTTTTGCAAGTTATCTCACCAAATTAAACGTTTCAGTTTGTTATACACATATACATATAAAAAAGTATAATAAGACTTATTCTTTCACCAGTTCTTTTTTTTTTTCTTTTTCATATCCACAGTCTTGGTGTGTATGCCAAACTGCAAACAAAATAAAAACTGATGATAGTGTGTGATGTTACAAGAAAATTTTCAAATCTCCTCAAACCATTTTTAGGATAAAAAAAACATTATTTAAAATAGCAAAAAATTAAAATTAAATTTCAAACGCATTTTGATACCTGACATAAATAGCATGATCTTTATAGCGCTGTCGTAAAGGATTATTTTTCAATACCAAATCCACAATAGGAACATTGCGTAGAACCAGTAAAGAGGCCAAAGAGGGTATCTGGAAAACAATAAGTTGTTTTAAACAAATATAAACAGATATGAATTAACCTACATTATTATTAGCTAAATACAATATTTTTAAATGTGGCAATCTTTGTTCAACATTTTTAAAACTTTCCATGGACACAATATTGTTTTCATTTAAATTTAAAGCCACTAAATCGGGTATATTTTTCTGTATTATATCTAAAGCTGCCGACATTACGGGAGTACGGAATAGACCCACAAACATATTACGAAAATCAGGATCTGCATGGAATTTTGTTAAATCCAAAGCCTTAGTCTGTGGATTATATCTTCTGGCCATAACCAATTTCATTTTTTCCTTAAATTCCTCATCAACTGAAACAATGGGACAACTGGCACGCACACGTATGAATAAACGACAGCCATCGGTCATCTGTACACTGCGTTCAATTTGTTGTAAACGATGGGCTATAGCATAATCATCTACAAAAAAGACTACACAATTTTTTTCAGTGCGCCAGTAGTGGGGTATAAAGATATCAGGTGATATGGTGCTAAGAATAGCGCGTATCAAGTCATCCTTAGAGTAACGTTGGCCAGATTGTATCTAGAAAAATAATAAAAAATACATATTATTTACCACAATTGTTTCAGAAATTTTTAAAAAGGGGTCTGCTTTTACACTGAAATATAATGCTTATAAAAGAAACCACCTTTAATTCAAATTGTTAATGATTAATAAACCTATTTTTATCTTTGTAATACATATAATAAAAAATATGATTGTTTGTTATTGATAATGTTAGAAAATAAACTTCAAACACTTCACATTTAGAGACTAAATAGTAAAGACACACGTTTAGCAAAAAATATTAATTATTTTTTTAACTTAATTTGTTTAACTAAATAAAAGGAATTAATTAATTTAAACATGTTTTTGAAATCGTGTTGTTGTTGTTCAAAATACATTGATAAAACGGATGATATTCCAACTAACGAAACCTCTTTTGGCGGTGTGAATAACAGGTGTTTTGAAACATGGGAGCCTTATGCACAAGTATTTTCCAGTGTTGAAAAAGTTATTACTGTACTAAATAATATAAGTTTTCTATTTAGAAAAGAACTTCTTCGGCAAAAAGTTTACGCAGCTCATTTGGAAGTATGAAATTATCAAAAATTGATTTGAATTTAAACTTATTTGAAAACAATCGTTTTACTGATATGTCCGAAACGATACATAAGAACAATATAGTAGATAATTTGGGTCACATTTAAATGAAAATAAGGTAAGTGCAATTAACTTGCTTTATAAACTAAAATAAGAAAAAAATATTCGATTCCGTTTTTCTATTAAATAACAAATAAAAGACGTTCTTTTAAAAAACCCACACCAACATAAGAAAAAACAGTTTTTTTACTAACGACAACCGAACATTAGTTCTTATGAGACAACTCAGACCAAACAAAACAATCGTATTGCTGTATAATTTCCTTACGTTACAGCTATTACACACCAAAAATGATACAGTAACAGTTTAGTGTTATGGTATTTTTGTTTCAGTTCTCACATTTCAATCGAAAAGTTTTTCAACGCGGGAGTTACAGAATATGGGCACAGAATACCAAAGTTGCCAAAAACGGAGAAAATTTCGATCCGAATCGAAACGCAGAATAGGGGTCATAGTTTCGGTGTGTATGTTCGCTATTTTGTTGAGTTTTAAAGAGTTGCTAGCATGTATGTATGTATGTCAATATAAACGCAATAAGGACTACGGCGTCTACATTATTAATTAAAGTGGAATCATCAATCTGTTTCGCCAGTGCTATCCCTTTCTGTTCGTCCCCAAGGTACGAGTGCCTGGGCTAATGGTGGGCGTTGAAGACTCCCATAACCATGTTGTTATCGGCTCCGAGTAGGAAACCTTTGTCGGGCCGATAATCGGTAGGGCAGCTATTCACACATTGTACACATTAAAAAATTCTATCTAAGCAGCGCCCGGCGAGCGGGATAGACCTGTATTGCACGATTTTGTCGATGATGAATGCGAGGACCCCTCCGCCGCTCCTGGTGCAGTCCTCAAGCAGGATGTTCTAATTATTACATCTCTGCAGGCTGGAGTTGGCACTTAGCTTCGTTTCTTGGATCGCCGCAACCATGACTATAAAGCTGCATAAAACTTGTTATCTCGGTTGCATTTGAACTGCATAAGTGTGAATACCTCAGGTCTTGGTGCAGCAACATGTGGCGATAATGGCATTAAACGTGTTGTCTCGGTAATTTTGTTCTGGAGGCCGTTGCAGTTTTTTTTTCATTATTTATTAATTGAATCTTCATATATTAAATATGAACTAACAATAATTAATCAAATCTTATCCTAATTCTTTATTTTATGTCCTGCCAGTGCAAGACAAAAATTTTCTTCATTACGGGTTCTGTTCAAATTTATATATGTATGTGTTTATCGCTTATCATTCAAAATATTTCGAGCTAGTGGATTTGGGTGCAACTCTAGCCTTTTTAAATATTTTACCGTATACTTCGTAATAATAGTCCTTACCAGTGGCACATTGAGATTCTTGTGGATATTTGAGTTTTTAACATACCAAGGGGCAGCTGTGATATTCGAAGAAGTTTATTTTGGCGCCTTTGAATTTTTTCGATATTTGAGGCCGAGGCAGTACCCCATAGTAGTTTGCAACCGAGACTAAGAACAGAATTTCTTCCAATAAGCCAGTTAATTTTTTCCGGACAAAATGAGCGATGCGTGCAAAAAATCGTTCGGTTTGCTCCAGAGAAATTCGGGTGCATCCAAAATGGTCACTTAAAAGCATTGCTGATTTATCCCATGGAACACAGGTTTTGCACGGTATAAACAGTATATATTCTGAAAGTAAATCGTTTTCCGGACAAAATAAGCGATGCGTGGCAAAAATCGTTCGGTTAGTTCCCGAGAAATTTGGGTGCATCCAAAATGGTCAGTAAAAAGCGTTGCTGATTTATCCCATGGAACACAGGCTTTTGCACGGTATAAACAGTATATATTCTGAAAGTAAATCGTTTTCCGGACAAAATAAGCGGCGTGGCAAAAATCGTTCGGTTAGTTCCCGAGAAATTGGGTGCATCCAAAATGGTCAGTAAAAAGCGTTGCTGATTTATCCCATGGAACACAGGCTTTTGTACGGTATAAACTGGATATATTCTGAAAGTAAATCGTTTTCCGGACAAAATAAGCGATGCGTGGCAAAAATCGTTCGGTTAGTTCCCGAGAAATTTGGGTGCATCCAAAATGGTCAGTTAAAAGCGTTGCTGATTTATCCCATGGAACACAGGCTTTTGCACGGTATAAACTGTATATATTCTGAAAGTAAATCGTTTTCCGGACAAAATGAGCGATGCGTGGCAAAAATCGTTCGGTTAGTTCCCGAGAAATTTGGGTGCATCCAAAATGGTCAGTAAAAAGCGTTGCTGATTTATCCCATGGAACACAGGCTTTTGCACGGTATAAACAGTATATATTCTGAAAGTAAATCGTTTTCCGGACAAAATAAGCGATGCGTGGCAAAAATCGTTCGGTTAGTTCCCGAGAAATTTGGGTGCATCCAAAATGGCCAGTAAAAAGCGTTGCTGATTTATCCCATGGAACACAGGCTTTTGTACGGTATAAACTGTATATATTCTGAAAGTAAATCGTTTTCCGGACAAAATAAGCGATGCGTGGCAAAAATCGTTCGGTTAGTTCCCGAGAAATTTGGGTGCATCCAAAATGGTCAGTAAAAAGCGTTGCTGATTTATCCCATGGAACACAGGCTTTTGCACGGTATAAACAGTATATATCCTGAAAGTAAATCGTTTTACGGACAAAACAGGCGATGCGTGCAAAAAATCGTTCAGTTTGTTCCCGAGAAATTTGTGTGCATCCAAAATGGTCAGTAAAAAGCGTTGCTGATTTATCCCATGGAACACATGCTTTTGTACGGTATAAACTGTATATATTCTGAAAGTAAATCGTTTTCCGGACAAAATAAGCGATGCGTGGCAAAAATCGTTCGGTTAGTTCCCGAGAAATTTGGGTGCATCCAAAATGGTCAGTAAAAAGCGTTGCTGATTTATCCCATGGAACACTGGCTTTTGCACGGTATAAACAGTATATATCCTGAAAGTAAATCGTTTTCCGGACAAAACAGGCGATGCGTGCAAAAAATCGTTCAGTTTGTTCCCGAGAAATTTGTGTGCATCCAAAATGGTCAGTAAAAAGCGTTGCTGATTTATCCCATGGAACACATGCTTTTGTACGGTATAAACTGTATATATTCTGAAAGTAAATCGTTTTCCGGACAAAATAAGCGATGCGTGGCAAAAATCGTTCGGTTAGTTCCCGAGAAATTTGGGTGCATCCAAAATGGTCAGTAAAAAGCGTTGCTGATTTATCCCATGGAACACAGGCTTTTGCACGGTATAAACAGTATATATCCTGAAAGTAAATCGTTTTCCGGACAAAACAGGCGATGCGTGCAAAAAATCGTTCAGTTTGTTCCCGAGAAATTTGTGTGCATCCAAAATGGTCAGTAAAAAGCGTTGCTGATTTATCCCATGGAACACATGCTTTTGTACGGTATAAACTGTATATATTCTGAAAGTAAATCGTTTTCCGGACAAAATAAGCGATGCGTGGCAAAAATCGTTCGGTTAGTTCCCGAGAAATTTGGGTGCATCCAAAATGGTCAGTAAAAAGCGTTGCTGATTTATCCCATGGAACACTGGCTTTTGCACGGTATAAACAGTATATATCCTGAAAGTAAATCGTTTTCCGGACAAAACAGGCGATGCGTGCAAAAAATCGTTCAGTTTGTTCCCGAGAAATTTGTGTGCATCCAAAATGGTCAGTAAAAAGCGTTGCTGATTTATCCCATGGAACACATGCTTTTGTACGGTATAAACTGTATATATTCTGAAAGTAAATCGTTTTCCGGACAAAATAAGCGATGCGTGGCAAAAATCGTTCGGTTAGTTCCCGAGAAATTTGGGTGCATCCAAAATGGTCAGTAAAAAGCGTTGCTGATTTATCCCATGGAACACTGGCTTTTGCACGGTATAAACAGTATATATCCTGAAAGTAAATCGTTTTCCGGACAAAACAGGCGATGCGTGCAAAAAATCGTTCAGTTTGTTCCCGAGAAATTTGTGTGCATCCAAAATGGTCAGTAAAAAGCGTTGCTGATTTATCCCATGGAACACATGCTTTTGTACGGTATAAACTGTATATATTCTGAAAGTAAATCGTTTTCCGGACAAAATAAGCGATGCGTGGTAAAAATCGTTCGGTTAGTTCCCGAGAAATTTGGGTGCATCCAAAATGGTCAGTAAAAAGCGTTGCTGATTTATCCCATGGAACACAGGCTTTTGCACGGTATAAACTGTATATATTCTGAAAGTAAATCGTTTTCCGGACAAAATAAGCGATGCGTGCAAAAAATCGTTCGTTTTGCTCCAGAGAAATTTGGGTGCATCCAAAATGGTCAGTAAAAAGCGTTGCTGATTTATCCCATGGAACACAGGCTTTTTCTCGGTATAAACTGAATATATTCTGAAAGTAAATCGTTTTCCGGACAAAATAAGCGATGCGTGGCAAAAATCGTTCGGTTAGTTCCCGAGAAATTTGGGTGCATCCAAAATGGTCAGTAAAAAGCGTTGCTGATTTATCCCATGGAACACAGGCTTTTTCTCGGTATAAACTGAATATATTCTGAAAGTAAATCGTTTTCCGGACAAAATAAGCGATGCGTGGCAAAAATCGTTCGGTTAGTTCCCGAGAAATTTGGGTGCATCCAAAATGGTCAGTAAAAAGCGTTGCTGATTTATCCCATGGAACACAGGCTTTTGCACGGTATAAACTGTATATATTCTGAAAGTAAATCGTTTTCCGGACAAAATAAGCGATGCGTGGCAAAAATCGTTCGGTTAGTTCCCGAGAAATTTGGGTGCATCCAAAATGGTCAGTAAAAAGCGTTGCTGATTTATCCCATGGAACACAGGCTTTTGCACGGTATAAACTGTATATATTCTGAAAGTAAATCGTTTTCCGGACAAAATAAGCGATGCGTGGCAAAACGATTTACTTTCAGAATATATACTGTTTATACGTGCAAAAGCCTGTGTTCCATGGGATAAATCAGCAACGCATTTTACTGACCATTTTGGATGCACCCAAATTTCTCGGGAACAAACTGAACGATTTTTTGCACGCATCGCCTGTTTTGTCCGGAAAACGATTTACTTTCAGAATATATTCAGTTTATACCGTGCAAAAGCCTGTGTTCCATGGGATAAATCAGCAACGCTTTTTACTGACCATTTTGGATGCACCCAAATTTCTCGGGAACTAACCGAACGATTTTTGCCACGCATCGCTTATTTTGTCCGGAAAACGATTTACTTTCAGAATATCTACAGTTTATACCGTACAAAAGCCTGTGTTCCATGGGATAAATCAGCAACGCTTTTTACTGACCATTTTGGATGCACCCAAATTTCTCGGGAACTAACCGAACGATTTTTGCCACGCATCGCTTATTTTGTCCGGAAAACGATTTACTTTCAGAATATATACAGTTTATACCGTACAAAAGCATGTGTTCCATGGGATAAATCAGCAACGCTTTTTACTGACCATTTTGGATGCACCCAAATTTCTC
This sequence comes from Pollenia griseotomentosa, assembly GCA_963931875.1. Lineage (NCBI taxonomy): Eukaryota > Metazoa > Arthropoda > Insecta > Diptera > Polleniidae > Pollenia > Pollenia griseotomentosa. The sequence continues at coordinate 192,007,199 of OZ007563.1, read as the reverse complement.
GGGAACTAACCGAACGATTTTTGCCACGCATCGCTTATTTTGTCCGGAAAACGATTTACTTTCAGAATATATACTGTTTATACCGTGCAAAAGCCTGTGTTCCATGGGATAAATCAGCAACGCATTTTACTGACCATTTTGGATGCACCCAAATTTCTCGGGAACAAACTGAACGATTTTTTGCACGCATCGCCTGTTTTGTCCGGAAAACGATTTACTTTCAGAATATATTCAGTTTATACCGTGCAAAAGCCTGTGTTCCATGGGATAAATCAGCAACGCTTTTTACTGACCATTTTGGATGCACCCAAATTTCTCGGGAACTAACCGAACGATTTTTGCCACGCATCGCTTATTTTGTCCGGAAAACGATTTACTTTCAGAATATATACTGTTTATACCGTGCAAAAGCCTGTGTTCCATGGGATAAATCAGCAACGCATTTTACTGACCATTTTGGATGCACCCAAATTTCTCGGGAACAAACTGAACGATTTTTTGCACGCATCGCCTATTTTGTCCGGAAAACGATTTACTTTCAGAATATATTCAGTTTATACCGTGCAAAAGCCTGTGTTCCATGGGATAAATCAGCAACGCTTTTTACTGACCATTTTGGATGCACCCAAATTTCTCGGGAACTAACCGAACGATTTTTGCCACGCATCGCTTATTTTGTCCGGAAAACGATTTACTTTCAGGATATATACTGTTTATACCGTGCAAAAGCCTGTGTTCCATGGGATAAATCAGCAACGCTTTTTACTGACCATTTTGGATGCACCCAAATTTCTCGGGAACTAACCGAACGATTTTTGCCACGCATCGCTTATTTTGTTCGGAAAACGATTTACTTTCAGAATATATACAGTTTATACCGAGCAAAAGCCTGTGTTCCATGGGATAAATCAGCAACGCTTTTTACTGACCGTTTTGGATGCACCCAAATTTCTCGGGAACTAACCGAACGATTTTTGCCGCGCATCGCTTATTTTGTCCGGAAAACGATTTACTTTCAGAATATATACAGTTTATACCGTGCAAAAGCATGTGTTCCATGGGATAAATCAGCAACTCTTTTTACTGACCATTTTGGATGCACCCAAATTTCTCGGGAACTAACCGAACGATTTTTGCCACGCATCGCTTATTTTGTCCGGAAAACGATTTACTTTCAGAATATATACTGTTTATACCGTGCAAAAGCCTGTGTTCCATGGGATAAATCAGCAACGCATTTTACTGACCATTTTGGATGCACCCAAATTTCTCGGGAACAAACTGAACGATTTTTTGCACGCATCGCTCATTTTGTCCGGAAAACGATTTACTTTCAGAATATATACAGTTTATACCGTGCAAAAGCCTGTGTTCCATGGGATAAATCAGCAACGCTTTTTACTGACAATTTTGGATGCACCCAAATTTCTCGGGAACTTACTAACTATCCCATGGAACACAGGCTTTTTCTCGGTATAAACTTAATATATTCTGAAAGTAAATCGTTTTCCGGACAAAACAGGCGATGCGTGCAAAAAATCGTTCAGTTTGTTCCCGATAAATTTGGGTGCATCCAAAATGGTCAGTAAAATGTGTTGCTGATTTATCCCATGGAACACAGGCTTTTGCACGGTATAAACAGTATATATTCTGAAAGTAAATCGTTTTCCGGACAAAATAAGCGATGCGTGGCAAAAATCGTTCGGTTAGTTCCCGAGAAATTTGGGTGCATCCCAAATGGCCAGTAAAAAGCGTTGCTGATTTATCCCATGGAACACAGGCTTTTGTACGGTATAAACTGTATATATTCTGAAAGTAAATCGTTTTCCGGACAAAATAAGCGATGCGTGGCAAAAATCGTTCGGTAAGTTCCCGAGAAATTCGGGTGCATCCAAAATGGTCCCATGGAACACAGGCTTTTGCACGGTATAAACTGTATATATTCTGAAAGTAAATCGTTTTCCGGACAAAATTAGCGATGCGTGGAAAAAATCGTTCGGTTAGTTCCCGAGAAATTCGGGTGCATCCAAAATGGTCCCATGGAACACAGGCTTTTGCACGGTATAAACAGTATATATTCTTAAAGTAAATCGTTTTCCGGACAAAATAAGCGATGCGTGGCAAAAATCGTTCGGTTAGTTCCCGAGAAATTTGGGTGCATCCAAAATGGTCAGTAAAAAGCGTTGCTGATTTATCCTATGGAACACATGCTTTTGCACGGTATAAACTGTATATATTCTGAAAGTAAATCGTTTTCCGGACAAAATAAGCGATGCGTGGCAAAAATCGTTCGGTTAGTTCCCGAGAAATTTGGGTGCATCCAAAATGGTCAGTAAAAAGCGTTGCTGATTTATCCCATGGAACACAGGCTTTTGCACGGTATAAACAGTATATATCCTGAAAGTAAATCGTTTTCCGGACAAAATAAGCGATGCGTGGCAAAAATCGTTCGGTTAGTTCCCGAGAAATTTGGGTGCATCCAAAATGGCCAGTAAAAAGCGTTGCTGATTTATCCCATGGAACACAGGCTTTTGTACGGTATAAACTGTATATATTCTGAAAGTAAATCGTTTTCCGGACAAAATAAGCGATGCGTGGCAAAAATCGTTCGGTTAGTTCCCGACAAATTTGGGTGCATCCAAAATGGTCAGTAAAAAGCGTTGCTGATTTATCCTATGGAACACATGCTTTTGCACGGTATAAACTGTATATATTCTGAAAGTAAATCGTTTTCCGGACAAAATAAGCGATGCGTGGCAAAAATCGTTCGGTTAGTTCCCGAGAAATTTGGGTGCATCCAAAATGGTCAGTAAAAAGCGTTGCTGATTTATCCCATGGAACACAGGCTTTTGCACGGTATAAACAGTATATATCCTGAAAGTAAATCGTTTTCCGGACAAAATAAGCGATGCGTGGCAAAAATCGTTCGGTTAGTTCCCGAGAAATTTGGGTGCATCCAAAATGGCCAGTAAAAAGCGTTGCTGATTTATCCCATGGAACACAGGCTTTTGTACGGTATAAACTGTATATATTCTGAAAGTAAATCGTTTTCCGGACAAAATAAGCGATGCGTGGCAAAAATCGTTCGGTTAGTTCCCGACAAATTTGGGTGCATCCAAAATGGTCAGTAAAAAGCGTTGCTGATTTATCCCATGGAACAGGCTTTTGCACGGTATAAACAGTATATATTCTGAAAGTAAATCGTTTTCCGGACAAAATAAGCGACGCGTGGCAAAAATCGTTCGGTTAGTTCCCGAGAAATTTGGGTGCATCCAAAATGGTCAGTAAAAAGCGTTGCTGATTTATCCCATGGAACACAGGCTTTTGCACGGTATAAACAGTATATATTCTGAAAGTAAATCGTTTTCCGGACAAACTAAGCGACGCGTGGCAAAAATCGTTCGGTTAGTTCCCGAGAAATTTGGGTGCATCCAAAATGGTCAGTAAAAAGCGTTGCTGATTTATCCCATGGAACACATGCTTTTGCACGGTATAAACTGTATATATTCTGAAAGTAAATCGTTTTCCGGACAAAATAACCGATGCGTGGCAAAAATCGTTCGGTTAGTTCCCGAGAAATTTGGGTGCATCCAAAATGGTCAGTAAAAAGCGTTGCTGATTTATCCCATGGAACACAGGCTTTTGTACGGTATAAACTGTATATATTCTGAAAGTAAATCGTTTTCCGGACAAAATAAGCGATGCGTGCAAAAAATCGTTCGTTTTGCTCCAGAGAAATTTGGGTGCATCCAAAATGGTCAGTAAAAAGCGTTGCTGATTTATCCCATGGAACACAAGCTTTTTCTCGGTATAAACTGAATATATTCTGAAAGTAAATCGTTTTCCGGACAAAATAAGCGATGCGTGGCAAAAATCGTTCGGTTAGTTCCCGAGAAATTTGGGTGCATCCAAAATGGTCAGTAAAAAGCGTTGCTGATTTATCCCATGGAACACAGGCTTTTGCACGGTATAAACTGAATATATTCTGAAAGTAAATCGTTTTCCGGACAAAACAGGCGATGCGTGCAAAAAATCGTTCAGTTTGTTCCCGAGAAATTTGGGTGCATCCAAAATGGTCAGTAAAATGCGTTGCTGATTTATCCCATGGAACACAGGCTTTTGCACGGTATAAACAGTATATATTCTGAAAGTAAATCGTTTTGCCACGCATCGCTTATTTTGTCCGGAAAACGATTTACTTTCAGAATATATACTGTTTATACCGTGCAAAAGCCTGTGTTCCATGGGATAAATCAGCAACGCTTTTTACTGACCATTTTGGATGCACCCAAATTTCTCGGGAACAAACTGAACGATTTTTTGCACGCATCGCTTATTTTGTCCGGAAAACGATTTACTTTCAGAATATATACAGTTTATACCGTACAAAAGCCTGTGTTCCATGGGATAAATCAGCAACGCTTTTTACTGACCATTTTGGATGCACCCAAATTTCTCGGGAACTAACCGAACGATTTTTGCCACGCATCGCTTATTTTGTCCGGAAAACGATTTACTTTCAGAATATATTCAGTTTATACCGAGAAAAAGCCTGTGTTCCATGGGATAAATCAGCAACGCTTTTTACTGACCATTTTGGATGCACCCAAATTTCTCTGGAGCAAAACGAACGATTTTTTGCACGCATCGCTTATTTTGTCCGGAAAACGATTTACTTTCAGAATATATACAGTTTATACCGTACAAAAGCCTGTGTTCCATGGGATAAATCAGCAACGCTTTTTACTGACCATTTTGGATGCACCCAAATTTCTCGGGAACTAACCGAACGATTTTTGCCACGCATCGGTTATTTTGTCCGGAAAACGATTTACTTTCAGAATATATACAGTTTATACCGTGCAAAAGCCTGTGTTCCATGGGATAAATCAGCAACGCTTTTTACTGACCATTTTGAATGCACCCAAATTTCTCGGGAACTAACCGAACGATTTTTGCCACGCATCGCTTATTTTGTCCGGAAAACGATTTACTTTCAGAATATATTCAGTTTATACCGAGAAAAAGCCTGTGTTCCATGGGATAAATCAGCAACGCTTTTTACTGACCATTTTGGATGCACCCAAATTTCTCTGGAGCAAAACGAACGATTTTTTGCACGCATCGCTTATTTTGTCCGGAAAACGATTTACTTTCAGAATATATACAGTTTATACCGTACAAAAGCCTGTGTTCCATGGGATAAATCAGCAACGCTTTTTACTGACCATTTTGGATGCACCCAAATTTCTCTGGAGCAAAACGAACGATTTTTTGCACGCATCGCTTATTTTGTCCGGAAAACGATTTACTTTCAGAATATATTCAGTTTATACCGAGAAAAAGCCTGTGTTCCATGGGATAAATCAGCAACGCTTTTTACTGACCATTTTGGATGCACCCAAATTTCTCGGGAACTAACCGAACGATTTTTGCCACGCATCGCTTATTTTGTCCGGAAAACGATTTACTTTCAGAATATATACAGTTTATACCGTACAAAAGCCTGTGTTCCATGGGATAAATCAGCAACGCTTTTTACTGACCATTTTGGATGCACCCAAATTTCTCGGGAACTAACCGAACGATTTTTGCCACGCATCGCTTATTTTGTCCGGAAAACGATTTACTTTCAGAATATATTCAGTTTATACCGAGAAAAAGCCTGTGTTCCATGGGATAAATCAGCAACGCTTTTTACTGACCATTTTGGATGCACCCAAATTTCTCTGGAGCAAAACGAACGATTTTTTGCACGCATCGCTTATTTTGTCCGGAAAACGATTTACTTTCAGAATATATTCAGTTTATACCGAGAAAAAGCCTATGTTCCATGGGATAAATCAGCAACGCTTTTTACTGACCATTTTGGATGCACCCAAATTTCTCGGGAACTAACCGAACGATTTTTGCCACGCGTCGCTTATTTTGTCCGGAAAACGATTTACTTTCAGAATATATTCAGTTTATACCGAGAAAAAGCCTGTGTTCCATGGGATAAATCAGCAACGCTTTTTACTGACCATTTTGGATGCACCCAAATTTCTCTGGAGCAAAACGAACGATTTTTTGCACGCATCGCTTATTTTGTCCGGAAAACGATTTACTTTCAGAATATATTCAGTTTATACCGAGAAAAAGCCTATGTTCCATGGGATAAATCAGCAACGCTTTTTACTGACCATTTTGGATGCACCCAAATTTCTCGGGAACTAACCGAACGATTTTTGCCACGCATCGCTTATTTTGTCCGGAAAACGATTTACTTTCAGAATATATTCAGTTTATACCGAGAAAAAGCCTGTGTTCCATGGGATAAATCAGCAACGCTTTTTACTGACCATTTTGGATGCACCCAAATTTCTCGGGAACTAACCGAACGATTTTTGCCACGCGTCGCTTATTTTGTCCGGAAAACGATTTACTTTCAGAATATATTCAGTTTATACCGAGAAAAAGCCTGTGTTCCATGGGATAAATCAGCAACGCTTTTTACTGACCATTTTGGATGCACCCAAATTTCTCGGGAACTAACCGAACGATTTTTGCCACGCATCGCTTATTTTGTCCGGAAAACGATTTACTTTCAGAATATATTCAGTTTATACCGAGAAAAAGCCTGTGTTCCATGGGATAAATCAGCAACGCTTTTTACTGACCATTTTGGATGCACCCAAATTTCTCTGGAGCAAAACGAACGATTTTTTGCACGCATCGCTTATTTTGTCCGGAAAACGATTTACTTTCAGAATATATACAGTTTATACCGTGCAAAAGCCTGTGTTCCATGGGATAAATCAGCAACGCTTTTTACTGACCATTTTGGATGCACCCGAATTTCTCGGGAACTAACCGAACGATTTTTTGCACGCATCGCTTATTTTGTCCGGAAAACGATTTACTTTCAGAATATATACAGTTTATACCGTGCAAAAGCCTGTGTTCCATGGGATAAATCAGCAACGCTTTTTACTGACCATTTTGGATGCACCCAAATTTCTCGGGAACTAACCGAACGATTTTTGCCACGCATCGCTTATTTTGTCCGGAAAGCGATTTACTTTCAGAATATATACAGTTTATACCGTGCAAAAGCCTGTGTTCCATGGGATAAATCAGAAACGCTTTTTACTGACCATTTTGGATGCACCCAAATTTCTCGGGAACTAACCGAACGATTTTTGCCACGCATCGCTTATTTTGTCCGGAAAGCGATTTACTTTCAGAATATATACAGTTTATACCGTGCAAAAGCCTGTGTTCCATGGGATAAATCAGCAACGCTTTTTACTGACCATTTTGGATGCACCCAAATTTCTCGGGAACTAACCGAACGATTTTTGCCACGCATCGCTTATTTTGTCCGGAAAACGATTTACTTTCAGAATATATACAGTTTATACCGTGCAAAAGCCTGTGTTCCATGGGATAAATCAGCAACGCTTTTTACTGACCATTTTGGATGCACCCAAATTTCTCTGGAGCAAAACGAACGATTTTTTGCACGCATCGCTTATTTTGTCCGGAAAACGATTTACTTTCAGAATATATACAGTTTATACCGTACAAAAGCCTGTGTTCCATGGGATAAATCAGCAACGCTTTTTACTGACCATTTTGGATGCACCCAAATTTCTCGGGAACTAACCGAACGATTTTTGCCACGCATCGCTTATTTTGTCCGGAAAACGATTTACTTTCAGAATATATTCAGTTTATACCGAGAAAAAGCCTGTGTTCCATGGGATAAATCAGCAACGCTTTTTACTGACCATTTTGGATGCACCCAAATTTCTCTGGAGCAAAACGAACGATTTTTTGCACGCATCGCTTATTTTGTCCGGAAAACGATTTACTTTCAGAATATATACAGTTTATACCGTGCAAAAGCCTGTGTTCCATGGGATAAATCAGCAACGCTTTTTACTGACCATTTTGGATGCACCCGAATTTCTCGGGAACTAACCGAACGATTTTTTGCACGCATCGCTTATTTTGTCCGGAAAACGATTTACTTTCAGAATATATACAGTTTATACCGTGCAAAAGCCTGTGTTCCATGGGATAAATCAGCAACGCTTTTTACTGACCATTTTGGATGCACCCAAATTTCTCGGGAACTAACCGAACGATTTTTGCCACGCATCGCTTATTTTGTCCGGAAAGCGATTTACTTTCAGAATATATACAGTTTATACCGTGCAAAAGCCTGTGTTCCATGGGATAAATCAGAAACGCTTTTTACTGACCATTTTGGATGCACCCAAATTTCTCGGGAACTAACCGAACGATTTTTGCCACGCATCGCTTATTTTGTCCGGAAAGCGATTTACTTTCAGAATATATACAGTTTATACCGTGCAAAAGCCTGTGTTCCATGGGATAAATCAGCAACGCTTTTTACTGACCATTTTGGATGCACCCAAATTTCTCGGGAACTAACCGAACGATTTTTGCCACGCATCGCTTATTTTGTCCGGAAAACGATTTACTTTCAGAATATATACAGTTTATACCGTGCAAAAGCCTGTGTTCCATGGGATAAATCAGCAACGCTTTTTACTGACCATTTTGGATGCACCCAAATTTCTCGGGAACTAACCGAACGATTTTTGCCACGCATCGCTTATTTTGTCCGGAAAGCGATTTACTTTCAGAATATATACAGTTTATACCGTGCAAAAGCCTGTGTTCCATGGGATAAATCAGCAACGCTTTTTACTGACCATTTTGGATGCACCCAAATTTCTCGGGAACTAACCGAACGATTTTTGCCACGCATCGCTTATTTTGTCCGGAAAACGATTTACTTTCAGAATATATACAGTTTATACCGTGCAAAAGCCTGTGTTCCATGGGATAAATCAGCAACGCTTTTTACTGACCATTTTGGATGCACCCAAATTTCTCGGGAACTAACCGCACGATTTTTGCCACGCATCGCTTATTTTGTCCGGAAAACGATTTACTTTAAGAATATATACTGTTTATACCGAGAAAAAGCCTGTGTTCCATGGGATAAATCAGCAACGCTTTTTACTGACCATTTTGGATGCACCCAAATTTCTCTGGAGCAAAACGAACGATTTTTTGCACGCATCGCTTATTTTGTCCGGAAAACGATTTACTTTCAGAATATATACAGTTTATACCGTGCAAAAGCCTGTGTTCCATGGGATAAATCAGCAACGCTTTTTACTGACCATTTTGGATGCACCCAAATTTCTCGGGAACTAACCGAACGATTTTTGCCACGCATCGCTTATTTTGTCCGGAAAGCGATTTACTTTCAGAATATATACAGTTTATACCGTGCAAAAGCCTGTGTTCCATGGGATAAATCAGCAACGCTTTTTACTGACCATTTTGGATGCACCCAAATTTCTCGGGAACTAACCGAACGATTTTTGCCACGCATCGCTTATTTTGTCCGGAAAACGATTTACTTTCAGAATATATACAGTTTATGCCGTGCAAAAGCCTGTGTTCCATGGGATAAATCAGCAACGCTTTTTACTGACCATTTTGGATGCACCCAAATTTCTCGGGAACTAACCGAACGATTTTTGCCACGCATCGCTTATTTTGTCCGGAAAGCGATTTACTTTCAGAATATATACAGTTTATACCGTGCAAAAGCCTGTGTTCCATGGGATAAATCAGCAACGCTTTTTACTGACCATTTTGGATGCACCCAAATTTCTCGGGAACTAACCAAACGATTTTTGCCACGCATCGCTTATTTTGTCCGGAAAACGATTTACTTTCAGAATATATACAGTTTATACCGTACAAAAGCCTGTGTTCCATGGGATAAATCAGCAACGCTTTTTACTGACCATTTTGGATGCACCCAAATTTCTCGGGAACTAACCGAACGATTTTTGCCACGCATCGCTTATTTTGTCCGGAAAACGATTTACTTTCAGAATATATACAGTTTATACCGTACAAAAGCCTGTGTTCCATGGGATAAATCAGCAACGCTTTTTACTGACCATTTTGGATGCACCCAAATTTCTCGGGAACTAACCGAACGATTTTTGCCACGCATCGCTCATTTTGTCCGGAAAACGATTTACTTTCAGAATATATACAGTTTATACCGTGCAAAAGCCTGTGTTCCATGGGATAAATCAGCAACGCTTTTTACTGACCATTTTGGATACACCCAAATTTCTCGGGAACTAACCGAACGATTTTTGCCACGCATCGCTTATTTTGTACGGAAAACGATTTACTTTCAGAATATATACTGTTTATACCGTGCAAAACCTGTGTTCCATGGGATAAATCAGCAACGCTTTTTACTGACCATTTTTGAATGCACCCAAATTTCTCTGGAGCAAACCGAACGATTTTTTGCACGCATCGCTTATTTTGTCCGGAAAACGATTTACTTTCAGAATATATACAGTTTATACCGTGCAAAAGCCTGTGTTCCATGGGATAAACCAGCAACGTTGTTTACTGACCATTTTGGATGCACCCAAATTTCTCGGGAACAAACCGAACGATTTTTTGCACGCATCGCTCATTTTGTTCCTTTTTCTTATTTGTGTTAACTATTTTTTGTATTTTTATTAAAAATATTAGTTATTTTTACTTCCCCTTTTTTCTACTTTTGGAAATCCCCATAAATTCCTAAATTCGACGCTAACTTTTTGTTCTTATTCTGCAAATCACCATAATTTGGGTATTTTGTTTTCCCGGTTTTTAAACTCCCAAATTCGACGCTATTTCGTCGACACTATCTTGGCTCACGTAATTTTTTTATATTTGTTTTAAATCAGCTGATTTAAATTCAAAATAGCACACTAAATTATGAGGGGTTGTTCACAACAGTCGTATTTTTTCATGTTATTATTTTAATACTTATGACTTTATGACATTTTGTGAATCCCCCAAGTATTTACTTGTGTTGTGGTACACTTAAAAGTTAATTTTTACAAAAGTGTTGCAGTTATGCAGCAATTCTTCACATAAAATGTTGGTTTAAATTAAATGCAATAATAAAAAAGTAATTCCCAAATTATTTAAACTTTCAATAAAACAAAAAAGTGATGATCTCGATGAAGGTAAGCTGTCTGATGGTGTATGCTTTACATTTAAAAAAGAAACATTTGTATATAATTACGTGTCGTAACGTGAAACTGCGCAACGTAAACTATAGTTAGAGGCTTTATAGCTCAGAATTTCTTTGTAGAGCATTTTTGCATGAAAAATTGCAATAAAAAGTTTTTTTAGAGGACTCAGCAAAAAAATACATTATCACTTCTGTCACAGAAAACAATTCCGATTGAAGGTGGAAGTGATTTCATATCTTGCTGCACATAAAATGAAATCACTTTCGATCGGAATTGATTTCTGTGACAGGCCTGTATATTCAGTTTTTTGTTATAACGAAGTCAAATACTCGTCATATCATTACATTTAATTAAATATTTTTTTTGTAATTTCAATTATTTTAAATCATTTTATACTCAATTTTCCTTCTCACAGTTAAGAGTGCAAAAACTTCAATCTTTTGCATTGTTTTACTACTTTCGAAACGTTTTATATACCTACTTGTAATGTATTGATAACAATTTATTTATATAGAAAAAATAAATAAAACTGACCATGAAACGTTTGTAAGCATTATTGACTACAGAGCAGACAACAATAAATTTTTTGTTAAGAGTAAATCGTAAAAAATCGCCAAAATATAAAACAAAAACAGTTTTTAAAAACAATAAATGCAATGTGATTTTTTTAACAAAAACATTTAGTAAAGCATTAAATATCGTTTTCTATTAACGATGATTAATATAAACAAATATGTATTTCAATAGCAAAAAACAACTTTTATTTAACAAAATTTTTTTCTATATGGACTTGAACTGATAATAAAAGAAAAGTAAATGATATATTAACAGGGTAACATAGATGAAGAGAAACAGAAGTTAAGAGATTAACAATATTTTAGTTTTCTAAAAAGTTAACAAATCACAGTTTCTATAAAAATTTGTTTTATAAATGAAAAAAAATTTTAATGAATAAAAAGGTGTTATTTGTAAATAATTTGAAATTTTACAAATTGGATTAATAAAATTTTAAATATACAAACTTGCTTAAAATGAGCCTACAGCTTTAAATGCAGGGTTGGAAAAAACCCAGGTTTTTTAAAAAAAATCCAACACGGCGGATTTTTTGGGTTTTATTTAGCTTTATTGGGTTTTATGCTTTTTTGGGTAAGCACAATGCTTTGAGTTCATTATAGCATGGTAACTGTATTCACTGCACAACAGTTGCGAAATTCGTGCATTGCTTTTATTTGAATTGCCTTTTCAACGCATTTGTTTTATGTCATGCTTTACAACACAATGAAATCAACCACAATTTAAAAAATTTTTTTAAATAATTATGAATTACTATTTATTACTCGTAATTTTTAAAAGTCTAGTAATCCGTTTTCCATATAATAAATTAATGTTTAAAATTTTTGTAAATGTTATTAATCTACATATATTAATATTAAAAAGCGATGGATAAATACGATTTATTGCTGAACAAATAAAAAGATTGTCTAAAAAAGAAACCCAAAACTGATTGTAAATTAATAAAAATAAATGAAAGTGCGAATGGTTTCTCCGTTTTTTTGTGAGAACCCGATAACTATTGTTTGGTTCAAAATCAAACTTGTTCAAATAGCCAAGAGCTGTATCACAAATTATTCTCTGAGGGGATTCATCGGTATGATACCATTTTCTCACAACGAGAGTATCATTTATGATCGAAAAATTTGGTCATATGCAGTTATTTTTCTCGAGAAGCTGATTCTTAAATTATTTGATTATCATACAAAATGCTAGCTGGGTTATACATACATACATATAAAAATATAAAAATTTGTGGAAAATCACATCGACTTATTAAAAAAAAATTTCATTTAAATTTTTGTTACAAAACATAATTTTCACCATGTAAATTACTAAAATGAGTAAAAAGAGATTTTTGTATTTTTTTGCTTAACACTAAAACAAATAAAATTTTTTCCAAGACAATTTTATGTGTAGTTTTCAAAACATTTGAAATATTATCGGAAATTAGGACTTTTTTTGGTTACTTCAAACAAACATAGTTCAACGATTAAATTTTTTTAATTTTAACAAATGTGTTCAGTTTATATAAAAATATATTTATGACTTAAGTATATGTATTTATTGTTATTCTTACTAATTTTTTTTGTTAAATGTCTATATAGAAAAAAATGGTGTTTTTCTGATAAAAAAAATATGACTACATTTTATATAGTACAGATTTTTTTTGTTTTGAAATTTGTATGTATTTCTACGTAAATATATAAATTAATTTACTCTTTTTGTTTTAACACATTTAAAAAAAAAGGCGCAAGCAACTCTTGTTTTCAACCAGAAATGTTATATGTGAAAGAATTTATATGAATAGAGTTTTCTTAAAAAACAAAAAAAAAATTTATTTCAGTTGTTTCAAAGAGCTTTTCAAAGTAAAAAGTGTTTTTTTAGAGCAGCACAGAAAAATATTTTAAAATAATAAATTTAATTTTTTAATAATAAATTTGTTTATAAAAAAATGGGTTGCTGTGGTTCTAAGGATTTGGATAAAAAAAAATCATGGAGTCCTTCGGAAACGAATAATGGAGTAGGTGAAAAAAACAGTGTAAAGTTTAAATGAATGCCGAAATATAATAAAGTAAATTTACCAAATCAATAAAAAAAATAAAGGTTGTGTATTGATAAGCCAGCTACGTCTACCAAATTTGAACAATTTCTAGAACCGTTCTTTAAATACATATAAATAATTCTTTTTTGTTCCACCCCCACGTCTGAGCTCCCGCCCACTTTTTGTCGTATGTTCTCTATTAATAACCAGGATGCTTGTACCAAATTTAAAAATTTGGGAATTTGCCGTTCTCCAAAAATACAGAAATAAAACAACAACAAGAAGTTTATGGGTAAAATTAGAGGCAGTCCTAGTTTTTTTCTCACATCTCAGCCATTTTTGGAGCGATCAGGCTGAATTTCAATACCAAAATTTAACAAAGCATATATGACATTAATATATACTAACCAATTTCAACAGACAATCGGACATCGTTAAATCAATTTCGCATTAGAACCCATCATTTTTATTATTTTTACGGTCTTAGATCAATAAACGGAATAAAAAAACTTATGTTTATGGCAAATTAAGCGCCATTTTAAAATAAAAAAAAAAATTAATCTTTAAAAAAACTAATTACAAATTCTTTTGAAGAATAAAAACTGCTTAGTATTTCTCACAAATTTCACACTTAAGCCTAGAAAAAGTGTTAAATTTGTGAAAAACTAATGTGAACTTTTAACAGTTAGAGGCCCCTATTATAAGTTACATTCATCAAACGATTTTCGCTGGCTATCGAACATCGACTATCGAATGTACATTTTGTATTATGAGTTGACAGCACTGTCGAATATTTCGTTGTGTATCCCATTTTTTAACGAAAACAAATTTGCTTTCGACGGTGCAAATAAATGTAAAAAACTTGTTGAAAATTTAACTATTTGTAAATTTTTTTGTGTTCGTATACCAAATACCATATTCTTTATTAGTTTTGTTTATTTTATGCAAGTCCAACGTCGTAAACAGCAATTGGAAACGCTCATATTCCTTATGAAACAGAACTCTTTTTTGACAAAATGATTTGCAGCAAAGTTCAGCATGTCAAAAAGTGGGATAAAACCCCACTGAAGCTAAATTATTTGAAAACAACCATAATTCCGCCGTTGTTACGTTTAACTTTTATTTTATTTTTCAAATTTGTAAACAAAAATTTTTTATTTTAAGTGACAGATGATCGAAAATGTACTACTGTGAATAAACAAAATCAGAATAGTAAATTTTTATCGAATGCGCGCCATAATACCAAATGAAAATTCGTTTGATCAGCCAATTCGACTGCTGTCGAAAATCGAATAGTTCACAATAGGCACCAGACTCTTAAGGCCGTGTCAGATAAAACTTTTGCTTCGCGTTGCGTTACATATACGCTTTGACATTTGAGTTAAATGTACATGTTTATATGGCACTTGTCACATAAACTGCTTTTAACGCAAAGCGAAGCGAAAAGTTGGGCAACTCTCATCTTTTTGCGCGCTTTGACAATCTTCTTGTATAATTTTTTTTGTTTATTTTCTTTTTAACACACAATGTGTGAGTGTTGTCAAAGTTTTTATTGTGACATACACTTTTTGCTTTACGCTTTTCTGTCAAAGTATATGTAACGCAACGCGAAGCAAAAGTTTTATCTGACACGGCCTTTAGGCTAAAAATGATTTTAATTCTTTCTCTACTTCTTTACTCTGTAAAGTTTTACCTCAAAGAAATATTCAACATGTCGCAAAATTAAGTTTTTACGGATATATTAGTGTTGGTTACATGCTTAAGTGTTTGGTCGTAAAGTTTTGAATTTTTAAGAGAAACGAAACAAATGTACCATTTTTCTTTTTCTGCAAAAAGCCAAGACTTGACGACTTAAACATAAAGAGTCTGAATCAGCACTTAGCAACAAAGTGACCCCTTTCTCATACGCAAAATTTACTTTAAAGAGTTTTAATTTCCATTAAATTTCTCTATCACTTCTGCACACGCAAAGTTTACTTTGACAAATTTTGTGTTCTTTTGTTGTTGTTTGTCGAATAAAACATACAAGCCCGACCATATGAAACTCTACACCACAATATACAAAAACAAAAAACGTTGGGACTCATGGACAATCATGAACCTGCCTAAATTATGTTATAAGATTAAAATTTATGTAAAATTTCTTTGTTCCGAATACCATTTGATGTCTATATGAGATTTTGGAATTGGGGGTTTATATGGGACCTATAGTTTATTTTGGACCTACAATTTTGTCATGACACAGTAGCTACCGTAAAAGTTATTCACCCCTATCGTGAATAATTTTTCCCTCGTAATTATTCCCCTTTTCACATATTTGCGATCATGAAAAACTCGCATGAAAAAAGGTAATTCAAATGAGAATAATAACGTGAAAAAATGTTCACAGGAAAAAATTCCCCTTATCGTGAAAAGTTTTTTCCCTCGTTCCCATTTCCCTTAGATTTTTCACTTTATTTTTGCTAGGGAATAGAAGATGTATATAAGTAGGGCTAGATCCGCTAATAAGGCACAAACCGATATATTGGTCAACAAAAATGTAAAACAACAGGTCGATTACCTGTGGATTTGTGCAGCTTTCGAAGGCAGAATTTTGGAAAATATTTTACTACATAAAAATTTAAAAAGTGCAAGAAACTAACGCTGTAATCAAACTATACCTCCAATACTAAATATTTTGCTTAATTATTTTAACTTTTCTTTAAAATATATACCTGTATATATTTGAACAAAAATTTCATTGATTTTTTATTTTTTTTTAATCTTTCTTCTTTTTTACATTAACTGGAACTGATAGCGTGAAAAATATTTTACATGATATTCACGATTGCTTTTTTCCCTTCGAGGGGAATGAAAATTTCATGGGAACAAAAATTCCACTTGTTATTCACGATAGGGGCGATTATCGACAATTTGTATGTTAATTACAACATTTCGGGAGTAGTATTTGTATGGGACTACGAATATGGACGAATTCCAATAAAATTTGGTAAGATGATTTTCATTGCAATTTAATAGGTTTGGACCCAATTTAGGCCCCTATTACGGTTCACAACTCAACACAGTTGAGTTGTTATTTCTTAATTTTTGTATTATGGTTTACAACTTTGCTATTTTGCGATGAACAAAAACATAACAAAAATTACAACTGATCACAACCAGTTGTCTTTATTAAAACTCTACTGAGTTAAGTTGTGAACCGTAATCCAAATACCAACATAACAAGACGGGTAATGGGCAAAAGACCCTATTCCGGAAAGAAGTTTGTATGTGAAATTATGGACCTGATTTGCACAATTTCGAATAGGCTTTAATTAAAATCTATATACCAAACTTCATCAAATTATCACCAAAATTGCGACCTGGTCTTTGCGCACAAGGTTTACATGGACAGCCAGCCAACTAGCCGAAAGAACATCGTTAATTTGACTCAGAAAGTGATGAGCCGATCGGTATACTTAAAGGTGGGTCTAGGATTAATATTTTAAGGTGTTAGAAACATCAGCACAAATGCATAATACACTCGCCAAGTCTAAAAGTCCCTTACATTCGTTTTTTTTTTTAAATATATTAGATCTGGCAGCCCCGTAATTAAACAACAACTATCTTGATCTTAATTTGACTCAGAAAGTGATGAGCCGATCGGTATACTTAAAGGTGGGTCTAGGATTAATATTTTAAGGTGTTACAAACATCAGCACAAATGCATAATACCCTTGCAAAGTCTAAAAGCCCCTTACATTCGTTTTTTTTTTTAATTTATTAGAGCTGGCAGCCCCGTAATTAAACAACAACTATCTTGATCTTAATTTGACTCAGAAAGTGATGAGCCGATCGGTATACTTAAAGGTGGGTCTAGGATTAATATTTTAAGGTGTTACAAACATCAGCACAAATGCATAATACCCTTTTGCAAAGTCTAAAAGCCCCTTACATTCGTTTTTTTTTTTTTAATTTATTGGAGCTGGCAGCCCCGTAATTAAACAACAACTTTCTTGAGTTTGCCAGTTTAAAATTATTAGACAAGTTTGCGTGAGGTCATTCCTCGGACATGGGCAGAAGATTTGAACTTGGTTTTTGGGATGGAGTGATCTTTATTTCTATCATTCTTGGTATAAATGACGAACGAAGAAGAAGCAAATTTGCAACGAAGAAGAAGCCACTGTTTCCTTCTCCCCAACAAACTCAATACTTAGCAAAGTAAACTTATCTATTTGTCTGAGAAAGAGGTCGGTTTTAAAAATTACTTCCGTTTTATAAAAATAAAATAAGTTTGAAATGTGCTTTAAGGCAAAACTTTCATACAATTTTTTTTTTAATACAGTTAATATTTTATAAAATCATGGTAACGGTGATAATAGAATGAGGAAAAAATTGCATCGAACTGTGTGAAAAAATTAAAAGCATCTTTAGAGAAAATAGACTAGCCTATATATTATAATATAGAATATATCACCGAACTAGACTATAGATTTAATTAAAGACAAGACTATAATATAAATTAGATCATATTTTTTGTTTTAAGAATGTTATAATTTCTACTAATTTCATTTGTTTTATCTTAATCCTTTTTTAGAGTACATCTTCCACAATAATTGCACAACCTAGTAATGATGCTGGTACTGGAACTTTTCGTAAGAAAAACTACACAACAACGGCGAATCATATAGTAACGACAACCACAATACAAAATAACCAAGAAAATTAATTTTTTTAATAGTTTTAAGTTGTATATTACTTGTATTAAATTTAAAAATTAAAAATATGTAGATATAATGAAATTAGTTGTTTTTTTTTTTTTTGGAAAAATTAAATTCATAAAAACGACAAAAAAATTTTAATCTGCGATTGTATAAATTTATCATACTATATTTAAAATTTTCTTTTCGCCACAACATAATTATTCCTTAGGTTTTTTTAAGGAAAAACAAAGAAATTTTTCAAAAGCAAACAACAACAAATTCAAACCTCAAAACATAAAGAATACTTGGGTTCCCATTATCATTTGCTTGTTAGTTGAGACAAAGCTGTTGTCTACTAAAGACCATTTAAAATTATTATCAATTTAAAAAATATAAAAAAAGCAAAAACAAAAAAATAAAAATAAACAAGTGTATTAAAAATGTATTTCATATTAAAAATGATAATTCTACTCGAAATCTACGCCAGTTTACAAATACAATGTAAATCGTATGTAGTGAAAACTACGCAGCAACATGACAACAATAACGATTTGACTAAAATGGGCATCACAAATCATTCAATTTATATTGAAAATAGAATACAACCTGCTGAAATCCAAGAACCGAAAACACTGCAAGAAATTGTTAATTATATAGGAGCTGATAAATTGGACAATACTGCAGAGATGCCTGATTTACAGGAAAATCAACACACTTTGACCTACACTGAACTAACGAAATTACTGGCCTTTTGGCAGTGGGCTAAAGAGCAAAACTTCTACGAAATGCAAACCGATCAGCCAAATACGAATCATAATTTTGTAACAGTAGACTAAAAAAATAAAAGGTTTAATGATTAAAAATGTAAACTATTTTCTATAATTCTTTTTTATTTATATTAAGGGTTTTCATGATATCGCTTAAAAGTCTCACAATCGGTGCAAATTGTGCATTTTTACGTCATCGCAAATGAACTGTCAAGAATTGTATGAGAATTCATTTACACAAACTTCGCTAATTTGTCTAACAATTTTGACTCGTAAACTTGAGCTGTTCAATTGTGCATTTATAAAAACAGATTTTTTACGTCGGTTTCAATGACAAATCAAGTGTTTACAAACCACAAGCAATAATTTGAGCAAATTAGTCTTTTGGCTTTCTTTGTGCATTTAAAAAAAAATTTCACACATTAATCACAAATTTCAACTTTTACCCAGCTAGCATTTAGGTGATTATTTTTTGTAAAAATCACCTAAGTGAGCCTTTTCAGATCAGTTTTGATGATTAAAAACTGATTTATCACTTGAGCGATAGAAAATGGATTCATATATGATTCAGTGATATGATAAAATAATGATTTTTAAATATTTGTTTTGTCAAGTCAAAAAAATAAAAATAGCAACTTTCGTGTCAGCCAAGCAAATAAAAAGCCCAAAAATTATTAGCAATTTAGGAACATACAAATGTTAGTGCAAATGGTTTTTTCTCTGCTTTGCCAAAATTCGATTACTTTCGTAACAAAGTAAAGCTGGTTTGAATAATCAAAAGCCATAAGGGTGCTTAACCGAAAGAAAAAAATAAAAAAACATGACAATTAAAAAACTATATGAAATATAATCAAATACGATATAATTTACGATTGAAAAATGAGACCAAAACGATTTAATAATGATTATAAAAACGAACATTGAAATGATCAAAAAGGAATCAGAAAATTGTATCACATATGATTCTTTGAGGTGATTCATCTGTAGGGTACCATTTTCTCACAACGAGAGTATCACTTATGATTGAAAAATGAGCTCATATACGGGTATTTTGCTCGTGAAGCTGATTCCTAAATGATTAGATTATGATACAAAATGCTAGCTGGGTAATTTAATATTTTTAAATTTTCTTTTTTAATTTGTTTTTTTTTATAGACGTTTCAGACAAAAGGTTCTTCATGAAACGATTTTCGCAAGTTTGCCCATTTGCACAAATAGCAATTTTAAGCGATATCATGACAAGCCTTATTAAAAAATCTTAACACTTTTTTTATAGTTTTTCCAGCATGATTTTATTATTTATTTGTTAAACTTTAAATGTCGGCAAATATAGAAAGATAATACAATAAAATTATTAAAAAATAAAAATAATAAAAAAACATGTTTAACTGATAACAGCCGCAAAGAAAAGAAATACGTTGTATAATAAATAGTTTACAAAAAAACAAAAATTGCACCAAAAACTGTGTCAATTCAAAAAAGTTTATTTGAATTTGTCAGATACATATGTATATACATTAGGGATATAACTTTTTAACAATTTTTTAAAATATCAAAATTGGCATAGCACAGTCCGATAGAGCATAAGAAACTATAAGGGAACGTATATTTATTTTTTTGCTTAGGTCAAAAAAGTTCACCCACCAACCGCGATGAAGTTTCGAAAATTTTTAATGTTATTTTTGGTTCAGAAAAATTAATAATTGGCGGATTCACAAGGTGACATAAAATCATATGTCTTAAAATAATAACATGAAAAAATACGACTGTTGTGAACAACCCCTCATAATTTAGTGTGCTATTTTAAATTTTAGGTCAGCTGATTTAAAACACATATAAAAAAAAATAAATATTTACCTAAAATCAAAATGTTTTTTTAATTCTAATCCATGAATTAATTAATAAATTAAATTAGATCTTTCCTGACTATTTTCCATTTTTCAGACGCAAACCACAAATACTTTATTTTGCTTGTTTAACAAACATCAGAGTCCTAGGCCGATCCAATTTGACGCCGCAAGTGTTTGGTTGCAAAAAATGCTAGCCGCAGGTTAAATTCGAATGTTAGCCGGATAAAACTATACCATCAACGGCGACGGCTACAAAATCATAGCCGCTCGGCTCAGTTGCTCGGCGCAGGTCTCTTCTGATTAATTACGACAGCACAATAAACATAGCAAGCAAAGTTTTATTAATTTAAGACACTTTTTGTTTACAAAGCAACAACAATATTTTTAAACCATTGTAAAATGTTAGAACATTATGACAATACAACATGATAGCACACCTTGTGAATACCCTAAATATGTTTATTTAAAACAAAAAATAGCTGAAGTATGAAATTTCATTAATATTTAGAGATGGTAAGAGATTTTTCCACAAACATAAACGTACTTT
This sequence comes from Pollenia griseotomentosa, assembly GCA_963931875.1. Classification (NCBI taxonomy): domain Eukaryota; kingdom Metazoa; phylum Arthropoda; class Insecta; order Diptera; family Polleniidae; genus Pollenia; species Pollenia griseotomentosa. The sequence goes on along the minus strand of OZ007563.1, from coordinate 191,985,670 downwards.
TAACCTTTTTTAACGAAAAAAAAAATTAAAAATCAATAAAAAACACCGTATAAAATTATGAATATTCAATATTGCATTGGTTTAGAAAAACCATTTGGTGCGTGAACTTTTTTGAGAAAAATTACAAAAGATTATAATTTTCGTAGTTACTAGGACAGGGTTGACCTCATCAGTGATGTTAACTTTTATTTTTTCACTACCGTACGGTCCTCTAAAAATTACCGTTTTTGAGAAGAAATTACCGTACGCCAAGATTTTAAATCAAAACATTAATGTGCTGTTTCCAAATGACAGGTGTGGTAAAATTTATATGAAAAGCACTCAGTGCATCGCGTGTCATTTGGAAACAGCACATAAAAGCCATATTCATAAACCAATTATTTAAATTTTTAATGTGTTTTAAGAAAAATCTGAATGGAAATTTTCGTCTTAAAATACATTTGTCACCAAAATTATAGTATTTTTTTATGAATAAGGTAGTAAAATAATTTTGAATTTGATCCGTACTTAAAATAATCTGAAAGCCATAGTTAAATTTATAACATTGCGGCTATTTCATATGTCTAAGAACGAAAACATTTACAGAAACATAATGTTCTTAATTTTTTTGTTATAACATTTATCTATGCATGTATTTTTATTTCCTCTTAAAAGTTAAAATTATAAACCCTAAGTATATGGATACCAAAAATTCAAATTTCTTTAAATTACCGTATTTGAAATAAAATTACCTTGGTACCTTTTGCGGCCCAAAATTACCCTAAAAAAGGGTAATTACCGTACGGTTAACATCACTGGACCTCATGGTACTATACCAAAAAATTGGTTATAACCCTAATATACATATGTTAAATTTGAGTGTTTTTATTTGTTTATTAAAGACAAAACTGGAAAATAGAGAAAGAATGCCTTCTTTCTAAATCAAAATTTTTTTTCCTAAAAATTCTGTTGCACGTCATAAAAAAGTTAATTAATTTTGAAAATCTGTCTTAGGGAGTAAAAGTGGGTAAAACATGAAATTTGGGGTACGTTTTATTTAATCCCATTTATACCCTTTGATCACTTGCAAACATTTCGGAGGAACCCATGGAAGATGTTGATAATAAATAAAGTTGTAAATAACTATATTAATCGTATATGGCCCATGGGCTTGATTAAATAATAAATAAAATAAAAAATTAAATAAATAATATGAAACATGCATTCACACTTGAAACATCTAACATCTACTATCTGGAAAAACTTATTTTTTTAAAAAACTTTTTTTCTACAAAAGCGCCAAAATTTATAAAGAAAACACAAAAATTAATTTGGAATTCATTTTGTTTGATAATATAAAAAAAATTAAACAAAAAAAAAAGACTTACAAAAACAGAAAAAAACTTGCCAAATGGTAGCGCAGCTTTCCAATGAAATGCACTTTTGTCAGTGGTACCACAATAATAATAGAATTTATTATGACACTAAAATAACACTGTGCCCTTGTTCTGTTACTCTGGCGTCGAGAAACTTTTCGATTGAAGTGTGTGAAATGAACGAAAATGCCATATATTGGAACAAACAGCTGTTTTTCTCACCAAACTGTGTCTGTAACTTTTTTTTGGCGATCACTAGCTGTCACCTAACTACCCGTCTCCACTATCCATCAACTTGGTAAGAACAGCATGTCGCACATGAATTCTACTCGTGTAGACCGTTCATGTTTCGTCCATGTGCTGCCATCGTTGCCTAAACATTCGTCTTAGCATCCATGTGCACCATGATGTTGGCCATACAATGTATTTTCTGTATACAACCAAACACCACAACAACAAAAATTGTGGTCAATCCGTACATGAACATCACCACGTATTCGCCACATACAAGAACGTGAACAAATTAATACCGTTGCTCTGCCGGCGTTATGATCATGTCATGTTCAAATCGAAAGCGCATAGAGACGTGGGGTAAGGAAATTACTCGCCAATTCACAGAAAAAGTGTGTCTGTAAAATTTCTGTTAGAAAGTTCCCGCATTGAACTGTCAAATAAACTCACGAATAACCCTGCGGCCACACGATCAAGTTGTTCTTGATAGTCTTTTACATATACTGCTTGTCAAAATTTACATAAATTGAAAGCTGTGACGTAGGCTGCACTCAATTTGTAAGCAATTTACTTTCCAGATTTCATCAAAAAAAAAAAAAACAATTAATAAAGACAAACATGTAATCAGCTGTTAAATTGAAAGTTAAATTGCCAAACAAATGGAAAGGTGAAATTGAAAGCCATCTCGTGGTCAATTCAAAAAGTGTGAGTGTGTTAGTAAAAAAGTGAGAGTGTATTGCAAATTGGATGGAATTGAAAGGCAAAACTTGATCGTGTGGCCACCAAGTAAATAACAATAATAATATTTTGTTCTTGGCACATTTTTTCATTGTTTAATTATTTTGCTTTTAACATTCTTATAAAATAATACGAATTTTTGCAAAGCGCGTTTGCAAACAACAAAAATTAGAGTCGCACTTTACATTAGCTGCGTTTTGGTATTGCCGACGGATGTATTTTCGCCGCTGTCGTTGAGAAATTTTAAATTTTAGTATATTTTGGACGCCGTCAGCGATATGTGTGACTGGCGTTCTCAACCATTGCAATGTCACATCGGCTTCGAGTGCAATGTCATGACATTTATAACGTAACGACGCATTCTCTTTTAATAGTTTTCGAAATGAGTTACAGACACACACACGATAGAATATTTTGTTTCACATATTTTCGATGCGAGAAGTTCTCACTAAAGTTACAGTACATGGGTACTGGTCTACAAATTTGGAAAAAATTGACTGCAGAATCGAAGCATGTTTTTTAACTAATCTGGGTGCGCTGAATTCGTATCGGGCATAGAAATTGGGCTATCATGTCTTGTTAATTTTTTTTATCGAATGCTGGCAACGCTGTAAAACAGTCAATACTGACACTACAATTTCACAATTATTAATTTGACAGAAGCCCACATTCATTCTAGTCTTCATAATAGTATCGTTTAAGCATGTCAGGGAGATCGTGTGTTACTGATTCAAGCTATTTTTGCCTTGTGTGTGGGGAATATTTGGTTGGAAAAAAAAGGATATGCAATATAAGAATCATTGAAATATGCATATTTTTACATTATTTTGGTTTTGCAGTCAGAAACTTGGACAAACCGTGGACATCGACAATGTTTTGGATATTCTTCATTCGCATTTAGATTTAAAAAAAAAAACAACAAAACTAGGTGCAGTGAGCACTAACAAGGGGAGCGTGCCAAGATTTAATGAAAATTGAAAGAATTTTCAAGGATTTGAGACAAAAGCATGCTGGGACAGGGCTGTCAGATTTTTTTCACCTTCATCGCCAAATAGTATACCGAAAATCGCAAAAATTTATTTTTTTAGATTTTTAGTAAAAAAGATTCGCCAAAAATCGCCAAATAAAAGTTTTATATAAAAAAGAATATACAAGTGTATTTTACCTTTATATAAATTTTCCATATTTATCCTTATTCTAGTAGTGTGTTTATATTATAATAGACCATCGACAAACGCTTAACATTTGTCATTCTGACTTGAATTCTGTAATCTGTAAATCATTAATCGCAATCGCAAGAAGTTTGGCGACTTAAATTGCAAAAGTATGCTGAAGGGAACTATCATTTTTTCGCTTTGCGCTTGATACTAACAAGTAAACATTATTGTTTATTTATTTTAAAAAAACCATTTCTTATGCAATCGAAAACGATTGCGTTTTTAAAATTTATTTTGCAAAATAAGTTTTTCGGTAAAGGTATCTAAGAAAGCTTAAGCTTTATTCCAAATTTCTATGGCAACAATTCTTTAATGTTTTCAATGTAATTATCTGGCAATATTATCAATTTATCATTTAAAACAATCGCATTCGTATTGCGATTTTAAAATTTGTTAGAAATTCAAAGAAAAAACTTAGCCCGTACTTATAAATTTGTTCATAAAAATATGAAAAAAAAGATAAAATGTGTTTTAGAAATCGCCAAATAATCGCCAACTTTTTTAAATTTAGCCAAAAAAAAAATTGCCATGTCGCCAAACACAAAATTGCATCGCCAATAAGGTGTATAAATCGCCACATCTGACAGCCCTGTGCTTGAAGACTATTGCTGAAATCGAACCAACAAAATACAAACGACGTTCAAATAACTCCATTCACTTTTTAAAATTCATTAATTTTTAAATAAACTAGTGATTTTTTATGTAAGAAACAAATAAAAACATTTATTTGTATCTCAAAAACCTGTCGCGATAGAGAAAAAACCAATTACAGATTCGAATTCAGCCCACCAAATTACCCTAGGAAAGATATTTGGTTGCTCCAGTCCAAAGCCTTCTTGGCACACTTTTCCAATACAGCATACGTTTTTTCGGATGTTGTGTACCTAATTTGCAAACTTTTGGTCTTTCCGTTCTTAAGATTTACAGAAAAATAGACGGTCAGACGGATATGGTCAAAGCAACTTCGCTTTATATGTACGCATATGTTATGTGTAAAAAGTTTGAAAAAATAAAAATTAAAATTAAAAAAAAAAAACAGAAAAACAGACGGACATCGTTAAACTAACTCTGCTGTAGATATACGTATTAAAGACCTGCACGAGTGTATCTGTTAGCATTGTTGAAACAGATACACCAGATATTTATCTGTTACTACTGATATAAATGAGAGAATGAGTGAAACTGATATTGTATGGTTTTGATTTTGCCCACTCACCATATCTTAAAAACAAAAACAGTTGCTTATGGTTTTGGATTGAGTATGTCATAACATTTTTGTTTGCTTACAAATATCTGTTGTCACCATAAGTATTTCTACAATATCTGTGGTGATCTGTTGTATATGAAAATATTGTTGGCGAGTTGATGAAAATAAGAGAGTTTTTAAAAACTTGCATAAGATCTCAACCAGGGGTGCCAGATGGTTTTGGTAAGAAATCGGCATATTTTCAAAAACGAATCGGAAACTAAATTAAAAAAAATCGGAAAATTAAAATTACTGTTTTCAACACAATAAAACATATTTTAAATGACAAAAATAAAAAAGCAAAACAATTAACCAGTACCTTATGCTTTAAAAAAATCAATAAAAATAAACGTTTTATAAATAAATTTTAGTTAATTAAAAAAATACAGGGTGTCTTGTAGCAGATTTATATTTTCAAACTTAAATAAAAAATTTAATAATTGACACAAAGTTTTATTAGGAGCATTGAACGATAGAATGGAAATTCGGATTTTATTTTTTAAATACATAGTATGCCATCCAGATGTCTTCCGTCGAATTGAACACACTGTTCAAAACGGAGCCTTGTTTTTCGAGAATTTTCAAAAAAAAAAAAAAAAAAAAAAAAAAAAATGGTCCAATTATTTCATGCGTGGATAAGGCACACCAAACAGTTATCCTGGGGCAATGTAATGGTTTTTTTTTGTGTTTCAATCGAGGGTTGCGGGTTCTTGGAGACCAGAAACAGCAGTTTTGCTTGTTGACGTGGCCGTTGAAGTGAAAGTTATCTTTGAACAAAATTGTCGACGAGCAATTACGTAAGAATCATTACTCTTAAAAATGTCTCCACTGCAAACGCGCGATGCTCACTTAATCGTGATTGACAAATCCGCACAATCGATAATTCCAACGGCGCCAAATTAACACTTTTTTCTGCAGTAAATATAGAGAACGTTTTTCTGCATAAGAAACATTTCGCAACCTGTGGACTATTGGGACGATGTGATACTCTGCGACGAGACCAAAATAAAGTTGTACTACAACGATGGACCAACTAGAGTGTGGAAAAAACCCCTAACATTGTTGGAAAATCGCAACATTATTCCAACAATAGAATTTGGAAAAATGTCGATGATGATTTGGGGCTGCATTTCGAGCAAAGGGGTAGGAAATTTAGCTTTTATAGAGACAACCATGGATGCGCTCTATATTAACTGCAGAAAACAGTGTTAATTTTACCGGCTGCTCTTGCACAGTATGCGTTTTTTAATAAGACCTGTCGAACAGTTTCATGAGAAACAACAACATTACACTCTTCTTCAAGCTCCTTCGCAAGTCTTCTTGTATAAATCTTTGGGTTATGGGTCACTTTTCTTAGAATTAAGCGTTCTGCGCGCTTATTTATTTTAGTATGAGGACCTTCTCCAGGCTTTTATTATAGCCTACCCTCTTTTTCAGCACGGTAAAGCACATTATAAATGATTTTTCTTAATACCAAAAACCTTTTTTATAGCTCCTGAGTACTTGCCCCAATTGGTGGTTGTAATCAGGGCTGCCAGATCTGACGATTTATCGTCATTTTGACGATTTTTTGTTCCGAAATTAGCAAAGTGCAGATTTGCTGATTTTTTTCTAAAAAGTGACGATTTGAATTAAACATTTAATTTTCCAACACGTTCGTTTTTTAATCTTGAAATGTTTAATAGCCGTACCTTAACAAGAGCGAAAGGCGGAACGTTTTCGTTCGCTTCGCTTTTACGCTGATATGTCATAGGTACCTAAGCAAGAGCGTCAACGTTGTGTCACGAACAGTAGTGATAGCTTTCTTGTTTAATAAAACCCACAAATTATAAATAAAAATAGAGATAAAAACGCTCGATTGACAAAAAAATAGCTAAATTTCCATTATTAATTAACAATAGCGGCAAACTTCACTATTAAGTGAGCTGGCAAAATCGGTTTTTCCAATTGCGTTGAAAAGGTTCGGTTATACTATGCACGTCTTAAGAAAATCCTTAAATGATTATTTTCAAAATACAAAAACAACAATGTTACACTTTGTTTATCTTTCGTCAATCCATCGAATGAACCCTTTACGACTCTCTGTATAAATCATATTTTCGATAATTATACGGCGAATATTTAACGAGTTTTAAGATAATATCTACATGACTCTCATACGGTACTTGTCATGAAAGACTCGTTAGATAATGTTTTTCCAAGTCTTAAACGATTCCTACTACGATTAAAGAAGCGTCTTTTGCTGTGCTAAGAAGAATCTCAGTCGTGTTACAGCTTTTCCCGTGTGAGGAATCTTCTACGATTAAAAAATGCGGTCATCGACGATCAAAGTCCCTCGTCATGAGACTCCATGAGACGATTAAAAATGCTAGCTGGGTATGAAGTAATTATGTTTTCGTTTGAATTTTTTTTTTTTTTCTTTTTATAAAAATCGAACAAAAATTGTTAAAAAAAAAACTAAATTTTCAGTTGTCCGATTTTTTTGACGATTTTTGGAAACGTGAAAGACGATTTTTTTATTTTTTCTCAGGAAATTGACGATTTTCTTACAAATTTATCTGGCAGCCCTGGTTGTAATAAATCAGTTGAATGAAAAACTAAACAAGACAATTTTTTTATTAAAAAATTATAAAATTTCCCAAAATTTATTTAATGTGAAAAGTCATTCTTGACAGACTGTATACCTGTGCAGATATACGTATGTATGTATTTGTTATGTGTAACAAAACGTAAAAAAAAAAACTTAATTTCGGTAATGGATAAAAAAACACCAAGGGATATGGGAAAAATCCGAGGCAGCCGTGGTTTTTTGCTCATATCTCAGCCATTTTTGGACCGATCTGGCTGAAGTTCAATACCAAACAATTCCGGGCTATATGTGACATAAATGTATAACGACCTAGCCCACATCTTCGTAAAATCCATTTCAGCAAACAGACGGTTAGATGGACATAGTTAAATCAACTTCGCTGCTCAATACAGTAGAATCTCACAAATTCGAACCGTCCAGAAATTAGAACCGGCCATTTCAATGTATTGGATGCTCTGAAATTATAACCTGTGGTTCTAATTTCTGGAAATGTTTTTTTTTTTTTTTATTTCTACTAGGAAAATTTTTTTTATGATTTTGAACTTAATAGGCGAAAAACCAAATTAAACGCTCTAAAATTAGAAAGGGAGTTCTAATTTCTGGAATTTTTTTTTATTTTTTTTTTGTGTATTCACAATTCGGTCATTGAAATTTGATATGCTTGTACAAATTTGGGTCAGTTGATAACTGAAGGTCAAAGTGAAGTGTTCATACGTGTGAAAGATAAAAAAAATGACAAACAAAAGTAAAAAATACCTTATCTTTTGATACTAAGGTTAAAATATTAAAAATACTTAATGAAGGCGTTAGTGGAAATCGTTTAGTTTGAATAAATCAAAAAAACAAACAAGTATCACTGATTTTATGTTAAAGGCCAATTAAGTACCTAATAATTAAAAAACTTTTTAAAAGATTTTTTATGAATTTAATATGTTCATATAATAAAATTTTATTAAATAAAAACTGTTTTGAGTTTAAATAAAGCTTACACAACTATTCATTATCTATCACTATTTCATTATAATTTTATCATTTTCTGTAAAAAAAATTTTCAGAAATTCGAACTGCCCGGTGCACAAAGTGGTTCTAATTTGTGAGATTCTACTGTATAAATAGTTTATAGGATCTAAGATCAATATGGTTAAAAATTATAAACGGAATAAAAAATAACCACAATACTATTTATTGGAATAAAAAGGGTATAAAAAAGAACGACTTATAGGGGATTTTAATTTAATAAGGTTTTAATAAAAAGGCAAACTATTAAAAAAAAAGTATTTTTCTTTGAAATATTAAGGTCACACTCTTCACAAAAACTAGAAGCAAACTAATGTTAAGAAACAAAAAAAAAAAAAATAAAGAAAGAAAACTTCTAAAAAAACATTGCCTTTGCATTTTACAGATTGCAAAATTCAAAATATAATAGATTATTTAGCAGACAATAGAAAATAAACTCTAATAAGAGATAGTGTCTGTTATTTTACGTCTGCATTTATGCACTTGTTGCTAAAATGTATGCTCACGTCAACTAGTGCAAGATTTCGCATTTTTGCAAACTGTGACGTGAATTACTCTAGTATATACCATTTTTTTATTATTTTGTCATTGTTACAATCCCCACAATTGAAAACTTTTTTATTAAAGTTTAGTTTTATTTAATCTTTCAAATATTCTGCGTATTTCCTTTTTGTTACTTAGTTGTTTTGAAAAGTTATTCTTCTTAAATTCAATTGAAATGATAAATTGCAAGCAAGATACTTTATTTATTACATTCTACAAAAAATGATAGTATTGCTATAAAAAAAATAACTATGAATAGAATAAAATCTGTCAAACAAACTTTAATTGAATAATAAGAAGCAAAACACAAGTAATAATAAAATTTGCAGTTCTGTTGACAGAATATAAATGATTTCTAGAAAATATATTTTATTTTTACGTTTTTCTTGATATTAAGTCCTAATTTACACCAAAGCAAGCTTTCTTGCTCAAATATTGAGTTTGTAGAAGAGATAGATATAAGAAGAAAAAATGGAAACTTTAGAAGACTAGAAAACATATGTGACAGGGAAAGTTAAAAGGGACCTATTGGTCGAAACAATCTTTTTTGGTGATTTTTATAATAGACAGCGCGTTCTTTCTGATGCAACAAGCCGCAGCTCTCTAACTGCATTAGTTTTGCCATAAATTAGCTGTAAAATAGGCACTTTTGATAGAAAGAGTCCGATGTGACGAACTTTTTTGCAATTTATCTAATTTGCTTGAAACTTGCCACTTAGGGGTTTTCAGGATCGCTGACTACAAATCTGGTTTTAAATTTTACAAATTCAAAATAGTGGATCCAATATGGCGGATTTGTTTTTTTTTCTCAAAAATTGATCTTAATTGAAAGTCGGATTTTTAAAATTCAAAAATGCGGTTAAGCAAATCCGCTCAATTCTTAATAAAAATTCCGACATTTTGAATTTTGAAAGTCTGACTCTATTTTCATAATCGAATTCCAGATTCGCAATCAGCGACCCAGAAAACCACTGAATGACGAGTTTCAAGCAAATCCAATAATATTACAAATAGACCGCCATCTTGGAATCCCCCATAATAAAATATGATGAAAGAAAAAAAAAAAAAAATTATATATCGTCAGCTCATAATTGGTTTGGCGCAAATCATGGTAAAATTACGATATGTTAAAGTTATGATGAAAAAAATCTCTGGATGTGTTATAAAAAGACCTTAACTTACGATAACTACATGGCTACAATCATGCAGAAAAAATCGTATTTTAGTGATATTTTTTTGTCCAAAACTGTTAAAACATTTTCTTTTCCCTAAAATCGTTTTAAAATATATTTCCAGAGTTTTTTGTGGTTTAAAAAGTTGGCGGCACTAATATGTATGTTTTATCTAAGATATCTTAAGAAACAAAGGGGTGGGACTTCTAAACAATTGTTTGCTGAAATGGACATCAATGCCTTAGTGACAAATAAACAATTTGTCGTAGAAAAAAATGTTTCCGGCATTACTTAGGGTTAGCGCCCAAGCTAAGGAATAGTGGGTACCAATTGTTACAGCTATAAGTGACTGGAAAAAGAGATATGTACACTGCGGTATACCCTATCACTAGCGCCATTGGTGTACAAAGTGAAAATGCAAACCATTTCGCTAGTTACTAATGGCAATGGTTTTTATACTACTGGGATATTATTCAATGTTGAAAGATTTAATTGAATTTAATTAAAAGTACATACATACATACGTATGTATTTTTTGTTTGTTTTGTACATATTTTTTTATTAAAGCTTTAATATGCATATTTGAAAAAAAAATTAATTCTTTATAACTAATGTTTTTACTTCTATTTTAATGACAATAATGCGTAGGGATTTTTGTAGGGGAAGTTTTTTCAACGGGTAGGGAAAAATCGGATTTTTTTTTAGCATGTGTAGGTATTTTTTCAAAAAATTCACTGGCAACACTGGTTATAACATCAATGCTACAAACATATGTTTAAGATATTCCTTTGTAGTCTTTAACTATTAAAGTAAGGTGCTAACGAGGGTTACCTTTTAATAAAAATGTTCTCTATTATAGAGAGCAATCATCTTTAACTCTCATTTAACTAATCTGATGATAAGTGAGACATCATACTCATCTTTGTATCATAAATTTTAGTCTGTTAGTATTAAATTAATCATTTCTGTTATAGGAAGTTAATATCTAACGCATTTAAAAAAGTAAAAACTATGAAAATGTTATCACAAATACTTTTTATGATAACTTTATTAACCTTAAACTTAAAAACTTTCGCAACAAGCCGATCCATAAATAGTTCAGTTATAATGGATCTGTGGTCTCGTAATATTGATTGGGCAGAGTTAGTGGACAATGGTCCCAAAGAATTTACCATAGAAAATGAAAAGATCACTGTGAAATTGGAACATCAGTTGCCGAAGGACAATCACAGACATGGCAAGGAGTTAAGTGATGTTGAGGTGTTTCGTGAGAGTAAAGAGAGTAGCATAGAGTATAGTATATCGGAAATTATTTATCGGGGTAACGGTTGGGAGATTATTGTTAAGAATCCAAAACTAAATTCATGTTTTTAAAGAAAAAAAAAATGGGAAAAACGAAAATAAAAAGTTTGTTTGAAATAAAAAAAAAAAATTGTGTTAAAATGAGTGTATTAAATTATGAGAAACTAAAAAATATAAGATTTTTCAAGAATCCGTAAAAACATGTAAAATTTTGATTTGTTTTTCATATAAAATGTGTAAAGATTAAAACCAAATTTTGATTTTGAAATTAAGCAAAGAAATTCGTGAACTATTTAATAGTTAAAATTAAACTTGAGTGCATTTATTTATACAATACTGTTAAGTGCATATTTGGTTTTCTTAAAATTCTTAAAATTTTTAACAAAATAAACATAAAATTTACTTTAATTCTAGTTTATTATTATTATTTTCTAATTTCTTGTTGTTTTGATCTTGTTCCTCAGGTATCATATCCATGCTACCTCGGCTAGCGACAGTTCTATCTGACTCTTCTAGGCATTCTTTTTTATCTTCAGCTTTCACTTCACTTTTTGCTTCTTCTTTGGTAAAGATTTCACTTAATTCTGTAGAATTGGTATACGATTTTGTTAAACTCATGCCAACATTTTCCTCTTCCACAAAACTAGGGGATCTAGAATTATTATTACCAATTTCGGAGCTGGTAGCTGTTACTACTACCAAAGGCATTTGTTTTTTGCGTATACGTTTGGCAATAGGTGGCACAAACAAATCACATTTAATTATGGTACGTGATGCATCGGTGTAGAGGGCATTGTTCATATCCCAGCCAAATTTTTCAAAGATCCAGGAGAATATAATGCCAAAAACGAAGGTAATAAGAAAACCAATGACTGCATACCACATATAAGAAATACGATATAAATAGAAATAATGAGGTTTTTCTTCGGCTTTGACGGCCCTTAGGGTTGAGGTGAAAATTTCTGATACCAAGCTAGTGGCAGTGGCAGGACAACTCTTGATATCCAAAGGTAGTAATGGTATCGGTGGCTTCGGCTGGCCAAAGCCAATCCAAAAGGCTATAGCAAGGCCTATTGTCAAACTTATTATTGCTCCTTTCTGATTAGCTTTCTGGATGTACATGCCCAAGGTAAACAAACCCAATAGGGGTCCTCCCACTATACCAAATATCGACAAAGCTGCTTGTAATAAACCTCCAATAGATCCAGCCAAAAAGGCTATACCCACGCATACACCACCATAAACCAGGTTTAAAACTTTAGTGTAAAAAGTAGTCCGGGCATCACTAAGTTCTTTTTGATTGCGGTAGACCACCCACGGTTTGATATAATCTTCTATTGTGACTGCTGATAATGAAGATATGGCTGAGGATATTGAAGACAAACTGCCGGAAAATATGCCCGATACAAAAAGTCCAGATAAGCCGGGTATATGGCCCATGGTATCCACCACAAATAAAGGCATAAGCTGATCTCTGGAATTTATGCGGCCTTCTAGCAAAGGATCGCAGCCCTTGTAATAATAATACATGCACAAACCCGAAAAACAGGTTGTAAAACTTAAAAGTATTAAAATAGGCAAACTCCACCACAAAGAATTGGCTGAGGCCTTTAGCGATTTAACAGACAGCAACCTTTGCACTTGCACTTGATTAACACCATACAACGATAAATAAACACCCAAACCACCAATTATTTGGGTAAAGAAAGTGTGTCTATATGTAGGATCAACACTAAAATTAAAAAATTCCAAACGTCCGCCTTCACGAGCCGTCTCCCAAATCTCACTTAACCCTCCAGCTTTAATGCTAGCACAGATAATAATAGCAAATACCGAAGCAAACATTAAAACAGATTGGAATATATCGGTAACTAGAACAGCCTTCATGCCTCCCAAAGTGGAATAGAAAGTACACACTACACCAACTATCAGAATGGAGAAAACAATATTCAAACCAGTTACAGCTTCCAACGCCAAGGCAGGAGCATATAAAACTATACCCATATACAAAGCAGTTTGTACGGAGAAGGCCAACGAGGCATAAAGTCGTGTAGCGTAACCAAATCTTTGTTCCAAATACTCATAAACACTGGCTGTTTTTAGGCTATAGAAGACGGGCAATATTAGGTATGCAGCAAAAGGTGTGGCCAAAATATAGGCAATATTGATGAGTACAAACTGGGTGCCATATTGGTAATTTTCCGCTGACACCCCCAATATAGTAACAGCTGACATTAAGCTGGCTGTTAAACTAAACGCCACAGGGGTTATGCCCATTCCGCGATCAGCCAATAGATATTCCTTTGTAGTCTTTTGTTTGCCACCTGTCAAGCGATAGTAGACACCAATACCAGCTGATATGATGAGAACAATAGCGAGTATCGTATAATCCCATGCACCAAATTGAGCCATGTTGTAGTAAATTTATATATTTGTTGTTAATTTTAAAATTTCAAAAGCTTTTTCTTGTGTTCAGAGTGATTTCCAAAGCCAACAGTATTCAAAAAAACTCCAAAATTAGTTCGATATGATGCCCATGTTGTACTCCCGGGAAGAAAACTGTTATTGTGTTTATAGAGAGTTAAGGGAGGTTAAGTTTAAGTTAGAAATCAGGATCGTAGTATGGTAAGAAAATACAAAAAGAAAGTGTTTTGCTAAACATGCCTTGTTTCTGTTAAATTCTTATGGAGATCCAAAAGATCTTTAAAAAAAATGTTTTGTAATAAAAAAAATATGATTAAAAATTTACGTTAACAATTTTGGCAAATTTATTTTAGACCGATTTTTTTTCTAAGAATATAAATAATATTGTATTTCTTTAACTAAAGCTTCAGGAAACAGTTAATGATAACTTTGGTTCCAAAATGGAATTGTACCGTCAGAAAAAAGTATTTTTTTTGTTGAAATACATAACATACCAATAAAAACTAATATTCTGGATCGAAACTGTATTGTCTGTATTGTACATTTTCTTACTGAATGAGAACTAAAACGTTTTTGATTACATTCAAAATTAGATCGTTAGTAAAATAGAATTTAAGAAATATTGGCTATTGTACAGATAATTACTTCTAGGGAGTTAAAAAATGCAATCTGGATCATCTTTGACAAACACTTTTGGGAAATAAGAAAATATAACTTTGCATTAGGAACTGGTATTGGATCGCCAATAGAAACCTATTTTTTAAGGTGTTCAAGGAATTAAGAATACTGCATTAAAAAATCCTTTATGGAATTGGAAGGAAATTGTTCTTACATCTTAAATTATGATTGGATCCTCACTTTTAATATCTTTATTAGAATTCTGTATTGGATTCCGTATGATTTAATCAATATATATTTTTTTAAATACTTAAATATTGTTTGACTGCATTCAATAGGGAAATTGTATAATTTCAATCCTGGTTTAGAAGAAAGTTTTTAAGAAATATTGGCTACAGTAAAGAATAACAGGAATCTACTTCCTAAATTGGGGCTAATAACTTTGGTTTTTTAAGGTTTATTAAATACTGTACAAACAGTTTAATTAAAAAAACTGGTTTATAGATGGGAAGATACCATTTAAATTAAGACATTTTATTTTAATTTTTTTGAAATAGATGGCATCTTATCCTTATAACTGTAAAAAACGTTTCCTTATCAAAACGAGCAACCAATTGAGCTTGAAGACAGATATTTAATTAGTTATTTTTGAGTCTTTATAAACAATTTACTATTAAGTTAAGAGCAAATCAAACAAAGTAACAAAATAAGGCGATACAATTTTACCATGTTTTACTTTTTGCAAAAATATAGATAAGAAGTACCCAACATTTTAGGCTATTTATAATTAGAATTAATAATAATGGGTTTATGAACAACCAAATCGAGATCAAAATTGTTTAACTTTTAAAGGAGTATTAGGGATTTGGTCTTCCGAGACATTTGCACTCATTTACATGAGAATTAAAAGAGGTAACCCATAGTTGAAAACATTAAAAATATTGCACCTAAAATTTATATTCACCCTTATTCTATTTGGCGTCGGCAATAACAACGGCAATTTTAAGGCAACAGCAATTTTTATCAAAGACAACATCAATTCTATGTTAAATTGGTATTTTGGAAGAGTATTATGACGCCGTTGACTATTTATCGATAATGTGAATAAAATACAGCACACATCTCTATATAAGAATCAGCTGATTCATTTTGTTTACTTAATTTTAAGTTAAATAAAAATTTGCTTGTGAAAAATATATATATATATAATGTTTAAATAATTTTTTTTTTTATTTCTGATTTGGGCTCGTTCAGTGACGAAGAAAAAAAAAAAAATTTAATAGTGGAAAGAAGACTGCGTAGACAAAAATCTTCCATTTTTAATTTGCCCAATGAAAAGTATGTGACATACAAATTAAATTTTCCCAAGCGCCTAATTGATTTTTTAAGACTTGGAAGTTATTTTCGGCTGAATAAACCTTCTTTTAAATATATGTTGGAAATGATATAGCCTCATTTAAAAAAGGGAACGTTTGTTCCACAAACACAATATAATTTGCAGCAACACTGCGTTTTTTGGCCCAGAGGTCGTACCAGCTCCGCGTTGGAAATTATTTTTTCTACTTTGGACTGTCCCAGCCACTAGTTTCAAAAATTTTGTCCGAGACTCTGGAAGTCATGGAGAGAGAACTTTGTCCACAATGGATAAACTTCGACATGACGGATGCTGATAAGAATGAGACTAAATTGAAAAGCAGCATTTCCAGGTGTAATTGACTGTGTGGAAGGAACCCACATCAAAATTTAAGCTCCAAAAAACAAGACCAGCGTCCCTACTTTAATCGCAAGGGATATTTAATTTATTAGGAAAAAAGACCCTGCAAAATCCTCTGGCTAGTAATGGATTTTTAACAAGCTCCTCCACTAGCTTCTCAAACTGGCTCTTAGTTGTTATTTTAATTATTTCCACAAAAAATATATCTAAACACAACACAAATGTAGAAAAATGTTAAAGCCGCCGTAGAAATCAAAATTTCCACCAACCATAACGTAAAATTTTTTAAAACACAACACAAAGCACCACAAGACAACACTAAAAACGCCGAAGACAAAATCAAAGGCAATTAAAGGCAACAGCAACGACAATTTTTCTTAGAAAATACCAAACATATGTTAACAGTCATCGAAATATGGCAATATTGCCAACGGGAATACGAAATTGAAACAAAACATAAAAAACAGTGTTGTTTACTGTTGACGACGCCAAATAGAATAAGGCTGATTATTTTAAAGATACACAATTATAAAATAATTTGAGAATAGTTTGTTTTTTCACGCTAGTTTTAAATTTTAAATCTGAAAGAATTCTGGAGAAATGAGGATTACAAAGAGAATTTATTAATAAGATAAAAATGCTTGAATTTAGATAATTTTTTTTTTTAGTATTAAATAAAGCTTTAGGATGGATAAACAATACACCTTTCTTTACTTTTTTTCAACTTTATGAACTTGACCGATAATATTGGATCAAATATGTATTATAAAATATCCTTTATGTTTGAACTATTTCATAACATTTAAAATTGTATATATTACTAGCTTTAAAGATCCGGCAGAACAGGTCCACCAATAAAAAAAGGTTTTTTTAGATCGTTAGATCCAGATAGCATTTAACACTTAAGTCCAATAGGTAAAAATCCCGAAAGATTCTGATAAACGCTAAGTTTTTCACCTTTTTGTCATCTTAATTAAAGCACAGACTTTCATATCCTTTTTTGGTGTTTATATTTAAAAAGCCTTGCTTTGGAAGAGAAATAGTTTATTGATATGTATATGGTACTGGATTATTTCCATTTCAATACAGATTTCAATGCAAACTAGTGCTGCCAGAAGTTCTCTGAGAAAAAATTCAGTTTTTGATGATGACAATGACAACACTGTTGCAGAAGATATTTAACTTTGGTTTTATAATTTTAACGACATAAGTATTAATTTATACATTCTTTCTTTCTAAGTATAATAACACTTGAATAATTAAACTTTTTTTGTAGAAACTTTTAGTTAAATAATAAGAAATCTGCAACACATTATTAAACCCGCAAGCGTCTCTACATGCGTTTCTACACGCTTGAGGGATAAACAATGTAGCACGAAATTTAAAATCAAGCAACAATTTGATGTTCTTCGGTCTCGTTGCTACAACAACAACGAATAGTGTTGCAGGGTTATGTCGCATAGTCTTAAACAGGTAACAGACTTTAAGCTTTCAGTTATTTTTCCTTTTCGTAAGTACATTTTAACTTTTCTTTAAAAAATTTAAAATTTTAAAAAAATTTCCTTGTTTGATTTTATTTCTATTTGTTTTATTTTTGTTGTTTACTTTATCTGTTTTAATTTTATTCGTTTTTATTTTTTCCAGATTTTCTTTTATTACAAAACACTTGTTTTAATTTATTTAGCTCTTTTTTCTTTTCCACAAACTGGCTACAATAAAATATACCTTGTTAGTTGAGTTGTTAATATACAAATAATAAGTTTTGTAGATTTTGTTTCAAAGAACAAGTTTTCACAAAACCAATTGAAATTTTATCTACAAAATCCACTAACTCACTATTGAAAAGTAAGAAGAAGAACTGAAATACAAATATATACATACATATATAGCACTCAAATAAGTTGATTATAAGATTATATAGACGTATTTCTATTTAAAGTTTTAATCTTTATGGCACTTTATAATTTTTAAACAAAAATTTATCAAGATTTTTAATTAAATTTTTAGTTTAAAGGATGGTTACGAGTAATAAAACAAAAAATAGGCCGTTATTTGCTATAACACTTTATTTACCCACTGCCAAATTTTAATTAATATTTTTTGTTTTCGTTTTAGATGCTGGGTGGGTCTTGAGGTAAAAAAAAAAATTAAAAATAAAATTGGAAAAATTTGTATGAAACTTTGAAAATTATCAACACAATTGTAATAAAAGATAATAAATGATTATTGTTTGGTAAACGTTATAATTATTAACGGTAATAAAAAAGTTATTGTATTTATAAATTGTAAAAAATACGCTGTATAATTAAAAAACATATGTGTTTTGACAAGAAGCGTCAGAATCACGGAATAAGGAAACAAAAGAGAGTTGCAAGCTGTTTTTATAAACAAAATTATGTATGATATTTTAAATAACGATATAGATATGTATATATATTGTGAGGCAAACTCCTAATTATAAAATGACCCAATTTTATTATTAAAACTTTTAAAAATTATATGTTACGAGACAGTTTTAAAATATATTGGTGTAGAACATATCGACCCCTAACCGCGAAAATACCGTAAGCGCCGAAAATCAAATTTTACAAGAGAGAGCTTTTTAATTTTATTTCATATCAATTTTGTATGAAATTTGCCGCTTACAATAAAATTGTTCTTGCTATAAAACCGTAACGATACCCTATGTGACCATGACATTTTAGGAGATTATGCACGTGTTGCAATAAAGCCATTTATTAAAAAAAAAAAAAAAAACGAAAATTGAAAATCATTTCGCTTACGTTATTTTCGCGGTTAAGGCTCGATATATTGATTAAAAATAGTTCGATTTTTACACAGAAAATCTATGTTCCAACAATCTAATACATATATCAGTTCGAAATACTTATAGATATTAATTCCAAATAAATTGACTCAAAACTAAACACCTTTTAAATTCGATTATTAAACACAAGCCCTAAACTTCTAACATATTTTTCATTAACGAAAAACAGCTCTTTTGAAAACACCCTCTACTTTCTGATATGTAAACATTGGAATAAACAAAAAATTAATCAAACAAATAGTTATTCTCTGCAGTAAAACAAAGACAAAACGCCGCTTCGTAAAAAACCGCCAACAAAGTAAATAAAAAAATAAATAAATTGCCAAGAATGTTAATAATTTTTTCATCTTCACATACAGAATAGAACAAAACTTAAGAACCAAACAACAAGAAAGGGAGAGGGAAGGCAATTTTAGCGGAATTCACGCTTAGTAGTACGTTTTAAACACTTTAAGTTGTACTAGGATTTTAAACCACAAAGTCTGAACGTACTTTTTGTGGGTATTGTTAACAAATTAAAAAGCTGATGTTTGTTTTATTTTTCTTTCACCAAGAATGAAAAAGAGAAAAAAAAACAAAAGTTTGCAATTAAATGTACAGTTTACCAGTTTTTGGTATAGTACTTTAACAACAACGCGTTTATTTCCAATTTTATGTATTTTGATGTAAAGATCTTGTAAGCCGTGGTATATGTACTATATCCACAAAATCTGCTAGGCCAACAATGCTAGTTGAAGCTTGTGTTATCTTTAGAGTGTAGTAAAGAAACATATTTGCATGTTTATTGTTTTTTCAAATATTATTAATAAATTTAACAACGATTAACTTTATTAATATTGCTTTAAAGACAAACAGGTAGAAGTGCGATTTTATTAATTAAAATTTAAATAAAAAAAAAACAGTCAATAGTTTGTCATGTAATTTTTACAATAGCGGTTTTTACTTTTGGAAGTAAAGAACTCTTGTTAACCTCGCATAAGATTTAAATTTACTAGCTGTGGTTAAAAATCACAAAAGGAAGCTGTAGTAAGCACGTGTGCTGAATTTACCAGAATATAGTCCTAGTCCATATTATGACATCTCCTAGGATTGTAATAATTTATTTTAATGTATCCTGCGAATGAATTAAATAGTTTATCCTTAAAAATAAAAATTAGTGGACGACATAAAAACAGCAAGAAATAACGGATTTTTATTAGAAAAATATGTTTGTAATAGAACAACACGAATAATACTCACGAACAGAAACAATTCATTCCTTGTTCTGCAAATATGGTTATATACATACATTGTAATCAATTCATAATTATTTTGTCTGATAAAGTACACTTTTCCATTTGACGAAGACAAAACAGTTGACGAAGAAACTCAACCTCTCTCTTTCATACGTACTGAAATTTGACAATTTGGTATTATTCCTCTCCCTAATGAGTATACCTTGTTTATTTGGGTGAACACCAAAAAGTCATTTGCAATACAAACGAAAAAAGTCATGCACTCCTGAAAGCAACCATTTAAGCATTGAAAATGCCATAAGTATTTAAATGTATGGGCCGACGAATTTCCATGCATGTCGTGCTTACTTTTAACTTTATTTTAAGCTTTGAATAAACTTTATTATAATCTATACCGTCTTCGTACAGAGTGCCTCAAGCCAGCCTATTTTTTGGCAGATGTCGTGTATTGATACCGAAGCTATTTGTAGTCAATTTGGAAACTTTGACTGTTAGCTTCCTCCAATATACAGAAATCTAGTTGAACTTCCTTTAGAAGGTTCCACGCCCACTTATCCAATTCCGCCCACATTTTACCAAATGTTGTGTATAAATACCCAAGGCTTTTGCACAAAATTTGGACAACTTCTGTCTTAACGTTTTTCCGATAAACAAAATATCTTTGGTCCTTGTGTGAAAGGTCACTTATGCAATCGCACCCACTTTTTTAAAGATGTTGTGTTTTGATATCCAAGCTATTTGTGCCAAATGAGGACAAGATATAAAGAAATTTATTTTGTACCACGCCCTCTTCTTTAATCCCGCCCATTTTTTCAGATATTGTACTTTAATAACTAAGCTATTTGTACCAAATATGGACACGCTTACTTCCGTTTTTTGATATATTAAAAGTTATTCTGCTATTCGTGGTGTCAACAACTAACACGACCTTCTTTAAATATTTTTGTAAGTTTTTAATTTTTTTGCGAAATTTTGCAATACATATTTCCAAATTTTTAAAATCTTTTCTCCTATTCGGGGCGATGACATTACATGCAATATATAAAAATTGATTTTTCTTTATACATAAATAAATAAATTTTTTTTTGTAAGTTTTAGATTTTTTTTTTTTGCAAAATTTTACAAAATTTTTAATATTTTTTCTCATGTTTGGGGCGATGGCAATTCCTACTGCAAAAAGTTTTTAATCTTAACCATTTTTGGGACAATATGTATAACTCAGAAAATTTCTGCGAAATCTACCAAGTCGTTTAGTATGATCTCAATTTACCTCAATATTTTTAAGAAATTACATGCAATACATAGAATAATTTTTCTTTATATTTATTATTTTTTATAAGTTTTTAATTTTTGTTTTTTTTGTAAAATTTTGCAAATATCCAAATTTGTAATATCTATTCTCCGGGGCGTTGACATTTAGGGGAAATCCCGGGAATTTCCATTATTTTATTTCCCGTTTTCACGGGATTTTTCTTGCGGGATCCCGGAAAATAAAAAATTCCGCATAATTTCAGAAAATAGCTATTTATTCTTTGAAATTTAGTTTTCTATTCTCTAAAAATTTGCATCTGTGGATGGGTTGTAGATTAGATCAATTGCAAGAAGTGAGTACATGTATTTAAATCAATGTGAAGAGTGAAAATGTGAAAAGTGAAGAGTTAATAAAGTACATTAATTCAAAATAAGATGCAGGCAGTAAAGTTTCATTGTCCATGAACAAGTCTTAAAAACAGGAGATACCTAAACTTATCGCTCCTTTATTGCAACATAGTCATATCTACAAAAACAAACGATCTTGGCAAAATGCGATTAAAGTTTTAAAAATGTACCGATTTAAAATATATTTTGGTATAACTTCGGTTCAGTTTGAGATATAATACGAGAAGGTATGAAAGAAATCTTTGCTAAAGTTACTTAAAATTTTGAGATATGACTATGATGCAATGAAGGAGCGATATGTTTATTAGGTGATAAACACAAATTTTCAATTTCAATTTGTGTTGGTTTATATACCCGTGAAGTGCGGGGAAACCGAAATAAAATAAAATTTTGGAAACTCGTGTAAGATACTACAACATACAACTTGAAAAACACATTGTCCTAAAGATTACAAATGGACCTATTGAAATGAAAAGGTTTGGAAGAAGCAGTCCGGTTGATGCTATTTTTGCATCAAACTTGACATACATTTGACTGATATAGACGTTGTTTATAAAAAAGAAAAAATTACTTCTGATTGTGAATCCGAAGCTACAACGGTGCACTTTTAACTATTTGTCCAACTACGGTCAAAAATGAACGAAATTTTTCGGAAACATGATAATTAGTAAATAAAATCAGGAATATACTTTTTGACGACTTACAAAGCGCTTTGAGTGTATCAGAAAGTTATTTCCTAAGCCATTAAAAAATGTTATATATTTTTTTTAATTAACTTTTTGATTTCATATCTTGAGTACCTTAATTTTTATTTTGTTTTTATTATTGTTTTATGAATTATCCAGAGCATAATAATTTATTTTGTTTTTATTATTGTTTTATGAATCATCCAGAGCATAATAATACTGAATAAAAGCATAATAACAGGGAATAAAGGCGTGAGGTGATAATAATTCAAGTTCCTATTTCAATCTTCAATTAATTTTGAGCCATTTCTTTTACTTTCTTTGTAAACAAGTTCCCTTACGTTTTTTTATAAAAGTTTTTTTCATGAATTAATAACAAAATTTACTTTGTATTATTTATATGGAGCGGGATCCCGGGAAATTTTTTTAAATCGAAAAAGTCCGGGAAAAAACTCTATTGACATTATATTCAATATAAAAATTTATTTGTCTTGATATTTATTTTTTTGTTGTAAGTTTTTGGTTTTTTTTTGCGAAATTTTGCAAAAAACAGTTTTTGATATAAATTCCCCTATTCGGGGCGACAACAAACAAACCATAAATCATCAAAACCGGTCAGCCGTTCTTGAGTTATAAATGGTGTAACACACACGACTTTGTTTTATGTAAATAACCCTTTCATCCCCGAATTTGTTTGAGCAGTTCAAAAAAATTTTTTTTAAGATATTTAAGTTCGTATATGCCTAGATATGAAATAATAAAAAATTTAATGTTCTAACTATCCTGGTTAAGGATATATAAGATGTTGCCTATAGGCAACATTGGGCAGTTGTGGGTAAACTTTAAACACATGTTAAAGATATTTGTTAGTTTATTTATTGCAATTTTTTTATATTTTATGTATGATATAATACAAAACTATTTTTTTGTGGATAACAGCATAAATATACTCTGCATTTGCTGCACTTCGAACGTGGAAAGCCTATGTGACATATCTTGCATCGTCCGTTCGATCCCTATTCAACCCAGTTGCTAGTTTATATTCGGGTGGTGATGAAATTGGTGATGATAGAGAATCCAGTGATGATAATGCTGGTGAATATGGAACGGTGGTTAATTTTATATAGCTCCATCAACATAGAAGCAAAATCAACTCCGACCATATTTACATTCTACTATTATTTTCATGTTCATCGTCAACAATCCCTTCAATCAAATCAGCCACCAATTCGTTTTCGTTCATGCTTTGTTTTGTTTCTTCTATTAAATTCCCAAATATGTGAACTCCATGCTAGTGGATGATTGCAGGGGGGCTTTAGGTGAAATCTTAGGGAATTATGTGGAGAGACTGTGCTGGGTACCGGGTTACTGCAACATCACCGGCAACGAGATAGCTGATGAGTTGGCGAGACTGGGCTCGGAAATCGAGGAACCTGACAGTTTGCAGGCGGTCAGTCCTCCAATGCGGTTCTACTTTGGAAGAATTAGGGAATGGGCTCTGAGCGGGACTTGTCGTGTGTGGCGAGCCGAACATACTGCCGGGTATCGCGCACGCTGTGACCGGTGCTTAGTAGGTCAAATTCAGATGCGCTGCTGGGCAAGAGTAGGGCCTGGTATTATCACAAGCCACTGTATGATAGGCAGGATGGCGGTAGGAATGAGAACTGACATGTCGGATACATGTAGTTTGTGTGAGGAGTTGAAGACAGTTGAGCACTTGCTGTGCCACTGTCTCAGGCTACAGATCAGCAGGCTGAGGTGACTGGGTAGCAGATTCCTACGCGAATTAGGAGATGTCTCGGGGAGCGGGCTCGAGAATCGGATTTGTAATGGGAATGACCTGGCTGCGCGGCAGAAGACTGAGGACTGGACACATGTAAGGCAGTTTTCTGTTTAGTAGGGTTGTAGTTGGATTGTTCAGTCAAATTTCTTATCTTCCACTACTTCCTCTTTTCCTGTGCTTTCACTCTTTACTTCTCCTATTCTTTCATACTAGAATTCTTTCACTTACTAAGGTGTCACAATGGACCATATTGGTCTCTGGGTGAGGGTGTGAAGTTTACTTTCAAACCTTACTAACCTAACCTTAATTGCCAAAAATGCATAATTTTCGACGGCTTCATCTTCACGTTCTTCAGCAGAATCATCCTAATCAAAATTTATAATGTTTTTCAGTTTTTAACTTTGTCAAACCCCTTGCACTCATTTCTAGTGAACAAGATATTCTTATGTAAATTATGAACATAATGGACCAATGTTGCCTATAAGCAACATTGTTTTAAAAAAAATACTGAGGACAAAGCTACAACTTTTTTCTTGTGTTTGTTGTTTAATATCATTAACTAACCTGTTTTAAATAGCGAATTGCACTTTTTACACAAATATTTTTTTTAATATCAATTTCTTAAGTTTTTTTAAAAACACACTTTTTCCAAATAATTTGTAATACGTATAGTCGCTTAAACAAACAGTTCGCAAATGAACACCATCAAAGCTTATTGTATTAAATTCCGCACACACATTGCTAAGATGCATATTTACTAAGAACAGAAAACCGTTATAAGAAAAAATGAAATTTTCGGGAGTTATAAGCGTTTGATTGCAATGTTGCCTATAGGCAACAACGGGGCTGAAAGGGATAAAATAACAATAACAATAATAATAATATAACACTATGTGACAGTTTTTTGACCAAATGTATCTGACAACTAATCTTTATGTAATATGAATTCGGAATTGTGAAAAGTAGAACAGTTTTTGAGATATTCCAAAATAACCGTAATTTGTGTTTTTAAAGAAGATGATGTGACTGAAATGCAAATATCTTCGAAAATTGTAAACGGATTATGTATGTATTTCTTTCTTGGCCATTGGTTTTGAAGATAAGTCAAGAAATTACAGAGTTACAATGGACAAAATTTATAACTTAATGAAAAATATTATGATTTTTTTAAATTTTGCCCTTTTCAAGTTATTTTTTTTTAACCAAACAATAAATTTTTTTTAAGTTTTAGCCTATTTAAATACGAACATTTTGTGCGCAATAGGATCCAGATCGGTGGAAAAAAATGACAAAGTTACAGATGATTAATTGAATTAACCCACTTTTCGATTTGTATCAAATAAAAAAAAAAAAAAAAAAAAAAAAAAAAAAAAATACAAAGCTAAATTTTTAGCAACAATAAATATTAAAAAAAAAGCAAATTTTATCATTTGTTAGTCGGGACATTGTTGCTTCTCAATATGCTTTTCGCCGTGGACATAGCACTACTTCTTTGTTGTAAAATTTAACAGATTTAACTGTACGTGACCATATAAATAGGGATAAGTTGTCGTTATTGGTTTCATTAGATTTAAGTAAGGCTTTTAACACTATAAATTACGCTCTGTTAATAGCTAAACTAAGGGACTTGTTTTACTTTTCAAGGTATGCATGTAGATTGATTTATTCCTACTTAAAAAATAGACATCAATTTGTTGATATGAATGGAGTCTACTCGAACATACTTCCCTTGCCATCAGGTGTTCCCCAGGGCTCAGTTTTGGGTCCACTTATTTTTGTGTTATATGTGAATGACCTCCCAGGATTTATTGATACATACCTTTGTTTGTAGGTCTTAAATTTTTGCTGACAATAGTGACTGATGTTCTACAATCTAATGCAAATTACAGTCTTGAACGTTTCCGTCTTTGGTCATCTACTAACAATTTTTGCATAAATATTTCCAAAACGAGGGCTATTGTTTTTGGAAATCAGATAAGTAACTTGAATATTTATATTGGTAATGAAAGAATTGATTTTGTTGACCAGTTAAGATGCCTTGGCGTATTTATTGATAATCGACTTACTTTTTCTGATCATATCGACCATATATATTGTAGAGTATCAGGGATTTTGCGAGGGATATATTCGAATACCATTTACCTACTGGAGGTCTGCTTTGAACAACTCACTCGTTTGCCTTTACTCAAAGTGCACAACATTTATTCAAATAAAAAACATTCAAAAAGACAATAAGAGAGTAAACCGTATACAAAAATAAGAGTGAATAAATTGAATAAAAAACTTGTTTACTGTAAATGAATTTGAGAGTCATTCATAAATAAGAAAACATTGGAATGACCCGTTAGAGAGCAAGTTTACAAAGAACATTCGAATAATTTTTGAATTATTGAATGCGCATACATTTATTTGAATACATTGACATAATATGTGTGTAAGCTTGTGGCTTCTTTTATTTATAAGAGTTAAGCTTACACATACATACATAATGTGTAGGTACAGATATTTTACATTCAAATTATATTTGAATATTTAACTCATTTTACTTGATTTGACTGAATTGAATAAGTTTTTATTTGTTTTGTGTTTGGTTATTCTTTCATTTGTTTCGTTACGTATTATATTGTGTGCTCTACTCGTTGCAGTTAAAAAACGAATGAGGGTGTTAAAATTGCTTTTTATTTATTATTGCAGACCTCTATTACCTACCGTATTACAATAAAAGTGCTTATGCTTTACTGATGCAGCATATTTTGTATGGACACAATCTCGTGTGTCTGTTACTTTAGCTATCCAAACTATTAAATTAAACCGAATTTTGAATACTGTTGTTTATATAAAATTCCGTGTAGTGGTGACGGGCCCAATATATGCAATAAAGTAAACGTTGGGACGACAAAAACAAAACTTAAGACAAGAATATCTTCGCATAAATCTGAAAAAACTAGTGACAAGCCTATTGAGCAAAAACTGCGCTAGAAGCCCACTGTACGCTGACAAATCATAAACCACATTTCGAAGGAGTACAAATATTACAAGAAGGGAGAAATTATTCAAGGAGATTTACGCTTGAGATGCTACTAAGGCGAATTCATGTAAACGGTGGTGTCGATACTACAACAAGTAACAACACCAAAAACACAACAATGTGTTTTTTGTTGCTTTCGTTGATCCATATGTCAAAATCACAAGGAACTTTTGACATTTCTCTCTCTAATTAAGAAAAAAAAGTAGCACAGCTGTGTTTTCAACGCCACCTGAAAAATGAATTCGCCTTGGATGCTACATATTATTGATACTGACCCAGAACTTCGTCTCAATTACCGACAAGATACAGAAAATTGTGCTCACATATACAGACAAATAATCAACAAAAACAGACGATCAAAAAACTAGATTATTATTTTTTTTAACTGTTTACATGTAATTATCTTTGTTAAATTATGTTTTGTTTTTTGTTTAATATAAATAATAATTATTTTATGTATTTAAATATTTAGACCCCTGAAGATGGTTAGCGACGCTAACCGAAACATTGGGAATAAAAAAAAAATATAAATACAAAAATCACGAGTTTTTAATTTTTAAATGTTTATAATGTTAGAAGAAGAATGTATATTTCTAGCTATGTGAGAAAATTTCTTGGATGTAGCTTTAACCACTTTGTTTTATACCGCAATATTCTATTTTTCTATAGGGTTCTTAGGAATGGTCATCCTACTCAGCTTTGCTCTGAAATTCAGTTTACCCACTCTAAAAGAAGTCCACTAATTGTTATTTCCAGAATAAGATGTAGCTGTTTTGAGAGGTCTTTTCTTGTAAGGGAAGCTCGATGCTGGAATTGTTTGCCTAGAGATCTTCGCTTATTTTCTCACTCTAATAATGCTTTTCGTTTAAAACTGTTGACATATTTTTCTTTTCGTTGAGCTAACTTAATTAGAGTATCTCACAAAATTTTTTTATCTTTCGTGTTGGTGCTTTCCAAATGTCAATTTAAAACATAATACATACATTTAAATTAACTTAACATATTTAAATATTTATTTATTTATTTATTAATCCATATTGTAATACAAAGCCATTTGGGCCAAAAAACGTATTACACAGCAATATAATCCCGAGTATAGTACTTAACCTAATCTATAAAAATAACTTACATTTACTAATGTAACTACACCCATTAATACAACTTATTGGCTCCCCAGCCGTAACAAATTATAAAAGTACTATAAAAAAGATTCAGTTCAGCAATTTTTATCCGGTACTTGTCACAACTCATACCAAACATATGAATCAAAAAAAAGTGAAAAAACAATTTGAAAGCTACCTGCAGAACATAAAAACTATCGAAAGAAACTTGAAAAATGCTTCAAAAGCTTAAGGCGAAACACATTATTAGATTGCGAAAAAATACGCAATTCATGGGGTAAACTATTCCACCAGCGAGCCACCCTTACAATAAAAGACCTCTCAAACAAAGAACACCTGATTCTAGGTATTAGAATTTGCTTGTTCCTATTCGACCGCGAAAAAGTAAATTCGTTACATAACTGGACAGGTATGCCACTTTTAATAATGCGATGAAATAAAAGAATATTACGGTACTTTACGAATTTATCAAAGTAACACCCTAAAAATTTCTTAACAAATTCAGATATATGCTCACGTCTACGGATATTAAAAACATAACGAGTCACAGTATTAACAACCCGCTCCAATATCTTTAAGTTCATGGCAATGGTCCCTGACACCAACTCAAGTCCATATAAGATCTGCGGCATAAGAAGAGCATGAGCTAGTCTACATTTAACCCGAAAAGGCAGGAATATATTTGTGGAATATATTCTACGTAAAGTACAAGAAATCTTGCGATGCACATATACGAAATGAGACTCATAACTAAGCCTATTATCAATGATGATACCCAAACATCTATGTTGACTTACAAAATCGATTTTAGAATCCCGAATAAAAATCTCAAAAGCTGTCACAAAGTTCACAGACGATCCAAACAAAATCGCCTTAGATTTAGACGGGTTTACAACCAGTGAATTTCTGGAAGACCACAGGTCGATTTTATTAAGGCAGTAGTTTATATTAGACTCCAACACATCAGCAAAATCTCGACCAGTACTAAATAAAAGCAAAATATCATCTGCAAATAAAAACGGCTTACACATACTAGAACTTAGAACTTCAGGCAAATCATTAATATAAAGTATAAATAAGAGGGGGCCCAAAACCGACCCCTGGGGAACACCAGATTTAGTTGAAAGAATACTAGAAAGCCTACCATCTAAATCCACAAACTGTGACCTATCACATAAATAAGACAAGATAAGCTTACAAGCCGATTTTGAAAAGTTAAAGAAACTCCTAAGTTTCATAATCATAGTAGAGTAACATATAGAATTAAAAGCTTTAGTTAAATCCAGGGAAACTAGCACACTTAATTTTCCGTCATTCTCACAACTTCTAACAGCATCAGTTAAATTAAGCAAAAGCGATGTAGTGTTAAATCCTCGGCGAAAGGCATACTGAGAATCAAAAATTTTATTCCTAGTAGAGACAAGCATTTGATCCTTAATTATATGCTCCACGACCTTAGACAGTGCAGGAAGAATAGAGATTGGTCTCAAATCATCAGGACCCCGAACAGTACCAGATTTCGGAATAGGCACAACTCGTGCAATCTTCCAAGCCTCAGGAAACACGGACATGGTCAAAATAGCATTTACCAAATGCAAAATAAGAATAGAAATATGAGGAAAAATAAGTTTCAAGAACTGAATAGAAACATTATCAACACCAATGGACTTAGATTTTACCTTATTTAAGGCTACAAAAACTTCATATTCAGTAACACAATGAAATGAAAATGCCCCATCCAAATCGTTAAAATTGTTAAAATCAACTTCAAAGTCCCGAACAGGTCCTTCACCACGAACAAAGTACTCATTTAATACATTCACATTACCATTACAAACAATATCATTAGAATTTACGCATCCAGCCCTCTTTAATACCTTCCACATACCAGACGTATCCAATCCCCCAAATAGTTCAGCATAATGCCTCCTCTTTTCCCTTCTAATAGTAGATTTTACTCTGTTTCGTAATTTACAAAATACACTCCATTTATGACTTGTAGGATCATTTTGATACGCAGAAAAAGCTAGATCTCGAAGAGATCTTGCCAAAACAATAGTTCTAGCCTTCATCCAAACATCATCACCAGCTGAACGAATAATACGCCTTACAGGCACAAAAGAAAAAAGTTTCTCAATAAGAGAACTAAATAAAAAGCATTTATTATTAACATCAACCGCTTCAAAAATTTGCGAAAAATCAAAATTCAACAAAAATGTTAATAAGCCATTCCAATCAATGTTGTTAAAGTCACGGTACTCAACAGATGAATCCACATTTTCTAAATTCATTTTGAAAGATGAAAAAATAAGAGCATGATGGGAAATAGAGGGACACTGCACTTGCCCAGAAATATTAACTAAAGATCGATCACTCACCAACATAAAATCAATTAATGAGGTAGATTGATAATGCACATCAAAGTGAGAAGGCCTAGAATTATGGCAAATGGACAGGTTAGCCCTAGTACAAAAGGAATGTACTAAATTAGACTTCGCTACATCAAAAAGGTTGCAATTAAAATCACCAACCACAATCACATTCGTATAATTTAAAAAAAGTTCATAATAAAGGTCCTCAAACTTACCAAAATCAGCAGGCGGTGGCAAGTACACCACACCAAATAAAACTTTGCAACTCCCAAAATACAGCTCCAAAAAGAGTGACTCACATTTATTAATAATCGAAACATTAGACACAATCCTAAACTTAAGTTTGCTAGAAATATAAATCCCGACACCACCAGCCCTTGCACCCACACGATCATTACGGCAGAACTTGTACCCGGGTACCTCAACCGAACGACTCGAAACATCCTTAGTTAACCAAGTCTCAGAAATACCAATCATATCAAAAACCGAACCACCAATTACACTTTTAATTTCATCAAATTTAGAAGTTCTAAATGCAGGTTTCAAACTGTTACAGTTAATATGAGCAACACTAAACTGTCCCATATATGGTCGCAATACTTCTTTAAAATATGAGTTGTCACTAACTACCGGACCAAGATTTCCATTAAAAGACATCAAAGTTAAAAATTAAAAATACAGCGGGGAACCAAAAGAGATAAAAAGAGTGAGCAAAAATATCAGTCCATTTATACATACTAATACTATTCCTGATAAATATTCGACAGCCGATAAAAGCAGCATAAAAGTTACAAAATCGAAAAAAAATCAATTATATTATTTTACAAAGACTCAATATGAGCAAAAATATATAAGAACCTAGATATAACGCCAAACTCAAGTCAAACCTTTAAAATAAGGGAATATAAAATTTCACAATAACGTTATATCCAGCTTCAAAAATACATACAAAAAATAAATTCAATCCAACACAGCACCACCACCAACTCGAAGGGCTACACACCCAGCCGCATCACGAACTTCCAACTCCTTCCCATTAGTCAAAGTAAGCTTAGCTTTAAGTTTATCAGCATTAAAAATCTTGTACTTTGTAATTATCTTATCAACAAGCAGGTCTCTACAAGCAGCATTCAGCTTCGCAGCTAACGGAGAAAAATGATCATTTAGAAAAACTCTACTTTCAATCCGTTTCCCTACAGCATCACCCACAGCAGTTTCAACTTGTTCACCAACAGCACCGTCATTATCATTTTCATCATTACCAATAACATCACACGTTCTTAAAGTTCGGGTTTTAAAGTATTCGTACATAATTTTATCCCGAAGGAAAACATTATTAAATTTCACCAATATAAGTCTTTTCCCATTAATATAGCACACATGATTTATCTCATAACCAGAAATAGGTACGCTATAAAAAGCGCCCAAGGCCACAACAACTGCAACTAAATCCTTCAACCCTTTTGGCAAACCTCGGATGACGATATCAGCCCGATTTAACCTTCGGTGCAAAACATGGTTCTCAACTTCCAGAGAAGACATTTTAGAGTTTGTGGAGAACTCAACATTATTAATTCGCGTATTACATGACAGCAAATCAGCCTTGATTTCATTGACACTGCTAGTCATTTGCTCCTTAATATCACCAACAGCATCAGAGAAAGCAGCTTTGATCGAAATGAGATCATCATTACTCTTCGTTAAAAAGGAGTCGAATTTACGGCTCAAGTCACGAACCACATCTGCAAGGGTCTTATTACGCCCATTTCCCTCCAAACACACTGCACAGACAAAAGAAAGTGCCTTATTTGCCCTGAGTGCCACAATTTCATCATCTGAAATCAGGGCACAAACTGTATGTATCCACAGTGCACACATTTTGCATTGGATACTGCCCTGCTTTCCAATGTTTTCATCACAAATTCCACATTTGTGTATTTTAGGCGCCATTTTAGCAGACAGCAAAGAAAAAACAGCAACAACAGCAAAAACAGTACAATAAAATATATGTATGCAAAAGTAGCACGTGAAGAAATTTGTGAAAAAACTAGGTTCTAGTTGACACCATATATAATCTTCACAACAACTATATTTTATTTTAACAAAATAGCAAATTAAATGTAAAATAATTTATTGAATAATGTTTTAAACAATATTTTTTTAATTAAGCAAGAATAAATTATCAGCCGTCACAAAAAAACGCACTACTCAGGCATAGCGTTGCCAGATTATTTCAGATTATAAATAATTACTTCGCATCTACATACTTCGGGTTTTTATAAACGCATATTAGATCTTACTAAGCTATCCACTTTGGGGCCTGGTTATTATTGTTATTTTATTACTAATATTGTATTAGGCTGGAGAGCCAACTCGTAAATAATTGTAAATAAGTTATATAGTACGTATACATTTTTTTTTTAATAATTATTTGTGCTTTAATTCAGAATTTGCATTTACAATTGTAATATATAATTTTTGGCCCCTTAGGCTTTTTAAATTACTTGGATTGAAATAAATAAATAAATAAAAAAAGCTTAAAACTATTGAATTGCTATGTAGGTTAATTCACTAAATCTTCTGTAGCTTTGTCATTTTTGCACTAATCTATGTCTTGTTAAGCGCAAAATATTCATATTAAAATAGTCTAACGTCGTATGTAATAAAACATTACGATTTTTAAATGCGTGGTTAACAAAAAAATAAAAGAGCGGAATTGCAAAATATCATAAAATATTTCATGAAGTTTGAAATTTTGTCCACTGTAACTCTGTCATTTCTTAACTAATCTTCACAAACTATGGTTATTTTAGTAATTTTATTATCTTTCAATAAAAAAAAGAAATACATAATCCGTTTAATATTTTTAAAGATATTTGCATTTAAGTGGCATTATCTTTTTTAAAAATACAAATAACGGTTATTTTGTAATATCTCTTTGGAATATTGTTCTACTTTTGACAATTCTGACTCATATTTGGATTCATATTTGGATTCAGCGGACAATTTTACATAAATTTGGTCACAACTTTGTTGAAAATTTGTGACACAGTGTAGTAAGCCTTTTTACGGTTGTCGTTGTCTTTAATATACTACAAAAAATGTAGAATATAAATGATTTGTACTTTAAATATTTATACTTGTTTTCGTATTTAATAATTTAAACAAACTCTCTTTGATTTTATATTACTGTATAAACGTTTTATTTTTTCTTTACTTTTCATTTTTCATTGTGTTAATAAAGAACTATTTAAATCATATAATTTAGAGAGTATTAATTTAAATACGCCAATAGGTTATGGGCCCTATGGCTCAAGATTTTTTAAGTCAACTTTTGAAAAATTAAACAGAAATAACTATTTGATATGGAAACGTAAAGCCGAGTGTGTTTTAATAAGAGATGAAACATGGTGTGTGATACGAGACCAAACTCCAGCAAATCCAGATTCACAATGGCTTCGCAAAGATGAATCAGCTAGGGCCTCAATATTCTTGATGATAGAAGACGATCTTTTTGACATAATTGATGAGGCTACATCAGCAAAAACAGCATGGAAGTTACTAAAAACTAAATTTGAAACATTTTCGTTCAGTGAATGTGTGTTTATAATGAAAAAATTATGTAAAATGCAATTGGAAGAAACCGACGATATGGAGAGCCATTTAAACAATATTCAAATTGAACTAAAGAAACTTTCAAGCATGGGTGAAGCTTTAAGCGAAAAGTGGGAAGTCGCAATAATATTGAGAAGTTTGCCAGAATCTTACGACGTTTTAGTAACAACGCTGGAAGCAAGCAGTAAAGGTGTACCACCTTTAAAGGTTGTCAAAGAAAAACTTATTGAAGAATCAAAAGGAAGAAACCAAAAGAAAAAGTTTGAAGACTCTGCTCTGAAAGTAAAAGTTTACCCGGAGAAGAAAGCAAATGTATTTCAAAATATAGTATGCTATTTTTGTCAAAAACCAGGACATATACGTAGAAATTGTCAAGACTATCAAAATTATTTAAAGAAGAAAAATAAAACAAATATTGTTGCTATAAATCGTGAAAGTGAAAATAGTGAATTGTGTTTTTGTATAAGTCCTGAAAAAGAAGAAAGTGACTGGTACGTAGACTCAGGTGCTACAAGTCATATTTGCAACCGAAAGGATAATTTTAAATATTTGGATGAAAAATCGATTACTTTAATAACTGTAGCAAATGGATATGAATTGAAAGCGTATGGTTAAGGGTCCTGTGAATTGAATGTTTTAAATGGAAAAGGTGTTTCTCAAAATATAGTGGTAAAAGATGTTCTTTATGTGCCAAGTATTGAGAGCAATTTATTGTCTGTTAAAAAATTGACTGAACGAGGCTTAAAAGTAATATTCTATGCAGATGTTTGTGAAATTTGGAACGAGAATAATATTTTAGCAACTGCAGTTATGAATAAAGGGTTATATAAAATTAAAACATCTAATTATAATATAATTGAGCAAAATGCAATGATTTTCAAATGTGTTCAGTACTGGCATCGAGTTTATGGTCACCGTGATATTGATGCTGTCAAACAAAATTTAATGAAAAGTGGTAAGGTAGCTGATAAAT
This sequence comes from Pollenia griseotomentosa, assembly GCA_963931875.1. Classification (NCBI taxonomy): domain Eukaryota; kingdom Metazoa; phylum Arthropoda; class Insecta; order Diptera; family Polleniidae; genus Pollenia; species Pollenia griseotomentosa. Next base: position 191,950,204 of record OZ007563.1, on the reverse strand, counting down.
GCAATTGTGAAGATTTATGTGAAATCTGTGTTCGAGGAAAACTATCTAGAAACGTTTTTCCTAAATGTTCAAGTAAACAATCTAAAAATGTTTTAGATTTGATCCATAGTGATGTATGCGGACCAATGGATACTCCAACCCCAAGTGGAAAACGGTATTTTGTTACATTTATCGACGATTGCAGTAAGTATATTAAAGTGTATCTGCTTACTCAAAAATCTGAAGTTTCCGATAAGTTTAAAGAATTTTGTGAGATGATTTATACTAAATTTGCAAAATATCCCAAAGTTATTAGATCAGTTCGAGGAGGTGAATATACAGGATCAATTGTTGCAAATTTTTGTAAAAATAAAGGAATACAGCAGCAATTTACCACCCCTTATACGCCTGAACAAAATGGAGTGGCATAGCGGCGTAACAGGTATTTAGTTGAAATGGTTCGGTGTATGCTATTAGATGCACAACTTGAAAAATGTTATTGGGGTGAGGCTGTTGTTACAGCAGCTTTTATTCAAAATAATTTGATAACGAGATCCACAAATAAAATACCTATTGAAGATTGGGAAGTAAGCAAATGGAACCGTTTAAGTTAGAAATTTTTGGATCTTTATCCTTAGTCCACATTCCTAAAGAGAAAAGGAAGAAGTTAGATTAAAAGGCAAGATATTTAATTTTTGTTGGATATTCTGAGGAGTCAAAAGGCTTACGATTTTTGGATAAAAATACAAATAAGATTACAATAAGTCGTGACTATAAAATTTTGTTTGGAAAATCTAAAAATAATAAATTGTTAAATAAAAAGAGCTTAGTTTACATAGATCTGTTTTCGTTTGAGAATAAAAATAGTAATTCGTGTAATCAAGATATAATTAAAAATGAGAATGTAGTCCAGCAATATGAAGATGACAACGATGAAGAGGAGTATTTTGATACCGAAACGAATCAAAGAGCAAACTGTCCTGATATTAACCAAATGTCAGATAATATAGAAATGGAATTGATTACGCAGCCAACGAAAACATTGAGAAGGTCAACAAGATCAACAAAGGGTAAGATACCAGAAAGATTTCAAGTGATTGTCGCAAATGATTTAAAAGAACCAAGAACATTTAATGAAATCCTGAAGAGGAAAGATAAAGATCATTGGATGAATGCAATGAGAGATGAAATAAACTCATTAGCAGAAAATAATAGATGGGTTTTAACAGACATCCCTGAAGGTCGTAAACCAATAGGGTGTAAGTGGGATTTTAAAATAAAAACCGATTCTAATGGAAATGTTACAAAATATAAAGCAAGGCTTGTTGTTCAAGGCTTTAGTCAAAAATTTGGAGTGGATTATGATGAAATTTTTGCTCCGGTAATAAAACAAACAACATTTCGAATGTTTTTAACGTTTGCTGGTGAGAAACAAATGGTAGTCAAACAGTATGATATTAAAACAGCTTTTCTTTATGGAGAACTTAATAATGAAGTATATATGAAACAACCAATTGGATTCGAGTCGGAAAACAATAAATTCTGTAAGCTTAAGAAAAGTATATATGGGGGGGGGGGGGGGGGGTGTGCTGGAAATCGCAAACGCAAAACGCAAGAATTTGGAGGCTGTTTTAATACACTTTTAATCTAATTTTTATAATTTTTGTTATAAAATTCTGTTTAATAGAGAAATGTTTGTATAATATTTGTCATAAAATTTTTTTATTACAGAAATCTTACTAAAAAACGACTTTAAAATTCTTGCGTTTTGCGTTTGCGATTTCCAGCACACCCCTGATGGTCTGAAGCAGTCTGCAAAATGTTGGAATGAGAAACTAGTGAATGTTTTCTTAAGTTTAGGGTTTGAACGAGGACTTACTGATTCGTGTATTCTGAAACAAATTAAAGATGGTGAATGGATATTTATTTTAATTTATGTTGATGATATACTTGTTGCATCAAAATGTGCTAAACATCAGGAATTTGTAAAAACAATTTTAAAATCAAATTTTGAAATATCTGACATGGGAAATGTCAATTTTTATTTGGGAATTAAAATTGATAAGGGCGTTGATAATTATTTTACTATTAGTCAAGAAAAATATATAAATAAAATCGTTGAAGATGCTGGAGTTATAAATGGAAAATTTTCTAAAATACCAATGGACATCGGATATTTAAAAGATAATACTGAAAGTGACTTAATGCCATCTAACGAAAAATATCATAAATTGATTGGTAGCTTATTATATTTAAGCATAAATACACGTCCAGATATATCGACTGCAGTTTCAATTTTGAGCCGTAAGGTTTGTCAACCGACATATAGAGATTGGACAGAATTAAAGCGATCAATTAAGTATTTGAATGGAACGAAGCATCTAAAATTGAAGTTGAGATGCAACAGTAATAAAGTTTTATATGGATTTGCAGATGATGATTGGGCTCAGTGCCAAATTGATCGCAAATCTAATAGTAGTTTTCTTTTTAAATACAAAGGATCATGTATATCGTGGGTTTCTAGAAAGCAAGAATGTGTGTCTTTATCATCAACAGAAGCATATTGAAACAAAATATAATTTTGTTCGTGACCTAGTTAAAAAGAATATAATTAAATGTATTTATTGTCCAACGGATCAAATGGAAGCTGATGTACTTACTAAACCCCTTCAATCTACAAAACTTAAATATTTTCGTCAATTAAATGTATTGATTTAAAGTTAAATCGAGAAGGGATGTAGAATATAAATAATTTGTACTTTAAATATTTATACTTGTTTTCGTATTTAATAATTTGAACAAACTCTCTTTGATTTTCTATTATTGTATAAACCAAGGTATATTTACACAAGGTAGACTCATTTGGGAGTGTAGACATTTTGCTCTATAAAAGGAACCATGTTGTCAAAATTGTCTTCATATAAAACAAAAACAATTTAACGCACACATGTACACATTTTGGCTCATATACACGCAATTTGACGTTGTGGTTCCAACTATGGGTAAACAGCTGACAAACATATGGGCCAACGAGTTTACCTTGTGTAAATATACCTTGGTATAAACGTTATATTTTTTCTTTACTTCTCATTTTTCATTGTGTTAATAAAGAACTATTTAAATCTTATAATTTTGAGAGTATTAATTTAAATACGCCAATAAAAAACGCCTTAGTCGTTTACTTTTTTGTTACAAAGTAAAGTTTAATAAAGCACTCATTAAGTTATGATTTCGATGAAACTTTAATTTCATTATTATGCTTGGACCATGGACAAGTTTATAATCTTCAATTGCAGACCAAATAATAGTCAGTTATCATACGGATAGCGCACTGAGCCGATAAATAACTATTATCTGCCACTCTTTCACTAAGACTATTTTCGGCAGTACGCTCATTGCTATGATGCTCAGGCCTGACCACATCTGTCACGCTTCCTGTCTCTTAAAATTTCTTTATAATCTTGGCAACTTCTTGCACAATAGGTCGATTATGGCGACCAAAATCACAATGTAATGTTCGAAAAGTGTACCGCGTTTGAACCACCACTTTCGCAAATGACAAACTTTTCACTCAATAAATGACGAAAACAGATATTTAACAGCTTACGGCCTTGCCAGACCGGCGGTTGTGGAACCACTAAATTGATTAATATTTAAATCTAATATACAAAAGTCTCGTGTCACGAAGTTTTTGTTTGAACTCTTCCGAAACGGCTCAACCGATTTTAATGAATTTTTTTATGTTTATTTTATAAATATGAATTAGGTCGTAAAGTACATTTTATACCCTATCTAAAAGTTTTTTTTTTTTTTTGGCAAAAACCTTATTCCGCATTTGCTTTTATTTGGTATTAAAAATACCTATAACCGATTTATATCGCGATTTAAATATTTTTGTATGATCAATATCCAAATAATTTTAAACAGAACAAAATGGCTCTACCGATTTTTATGAAATTTTTTATGTTTATTTGGTAAGTTTGAGAATAGGTTCTGAAGTATATTTTATTTTTTGTTTTTTTTTTATCGGCGGTCATTGTCTTCAGCGGAACATTTCTCTTGCTGTTATTATTTTCCAGGATATGCCTGATTATCACTTTTTATCAGTTGACATTTTTTTTTTTTTTAATTCTTTAGTTTAACTTTATACCACCCATTTTTTTAATTCTTAGTTATAAAGTAATGAAATGCTTCACTTACCGACACTTGATACCAGCCAAACTGACTAGGAGCTAATTTTCGGGACTGGCCAAATTTGCCTTTGGGTATTGGTGAACCTTTTCTACGAAAACTTCGACGATCTTCATACTAAAATAAACACAAATTGATTTAAAATCTTTAATTACAAATCATTAACTAACTGCTGTATTTGCCGCCACGCCATCCATATCCTCATCATCTTCTAATCTACTGCGCACAGCCATTTCGGCCAGACGTGATTTGATGGTGGCTTTGTTTTGGAAGGCCGAAGGCTTAAAACTAACTCTTCTGGTGGTATTGCGTTCCTTTTTACGGCCACCATTGTCTCTATCATCATGATCTTTTAATTAAATTAGGGAAATAAAATAAATTTTTAATATTTAATAACTAAAAGTGATTTCGCAATGCAAGTAAATTTATATGTATGTATGTATGTAAATTAAAGTGAACAAATTGTCAATTCCCACCATTTTGATAGTCATTTAACGCTTGAAAACGAGAACCACTGCTGCCAAATCCACCACTATTATATTGTTGACGCTGTCCTCCTCTAGGTTTAGGCATGATATATTGATTTTACCTCTTAAATATTTTAAATAATTAAAAATGTTCTTGAAATTTATGTGAACAAGCGCAAAAAGTATTTTTTCACTTGTAAAAAATAATGATGCAAGGAACTTTTTCCTTCTTCGTCTCTTTATTAAAGCGCGTGTTAATGTGTGTGTTGTTTTTGTTGGACTAGCTGTCAGACATTGTCAAAACAGTGTTGTATTTTAATGTATCAAACCAGTAGAGTTGCATTTTCAATAACCCACAACACAATTTTAACGGTTAATGAATATTTTGGGTTTTTATTACTCAGTTATTAAGTCCCCTTTTAGACAGGCAAAGTTTACTTTGACAAAGTTTGTTGAATTCTCTTTTAAACTTTGTTTGGAGTTTAGACACACAAAGTTTAATTTGACAAAGTTTTGTTTTCTTTTGTTTGAATATAGTATATAAACAGCGTTGCCAGAATGATGATTTTACATATTTTTGGACAAAAATACCATTTAAAGATTTTTTCTCAAATGGTGATTTTTTATTTTTAGAAATTTTGATTTACTTAAAGTTTGTTTGTACAAAATACACAATTTTATTAAAACAGTAAATTTTTAAAACTATGCAGTTTTGTATCAGTCTGCACACTTTTGTACCCAGTGTCTAGAATACACAAAATTGCATCATTATTTCTGGACATACAAAATATTAAAGAAGGGTCTTAGATTAACGATTGTTAATTTGGAGAATATTGATGAAAAAAATTATATGTGAAAATAAAAACCGTATGATTATGAAGTTTCATACATTAAAGAAAAAAATCAAGTATTAAGTACCAAAAGGTAAAACTAATGGAACTTAAGAAGCTTTAACTTTGAAAATTCCTCCTTCCATATTTATGATAATTTTTAAACAAAGTATGTATATATAAGTGCTTGAGAATATCTTTTAAAAGATGTTCCAACATTATTTTAATAACTCTTTCATTAATAATTAATTTAGAAAAATCCAATCCAATCAAAATATCTTCTATATTACAACGATATCAAAAAATATAATATTAAATTAAGAACCCTTAAGTTTTCATATGGCGTGTGAGCTACATAGCTCCCAAACTAAAATATTCTTGCCCAAAATTTATAAATCACTAAAATTAGAATTTAATAAAAATTAAATGGATGTACGGAAAATATAACCGAAAACAATTTTAACCTATTTAATTTTGTAAAAATATGGCAATTCGTCAGCTCATTATTATACATTATTGTAATACATAATAGCCCAGCAATAAAAAGACATGCAAAAAAAGTTATAAATTCATGGGTTCCAAGGATAATGCACTGGTTCTTTTAAGGTGAAACATGCAAGATTTTAACATAAGCTTGTCATTGGCTAGAATGGGTTCGCATTAGTGAAACGGCTCGTCATTAAAAGTTCAGGGCTTCAGCTTTGTACAGACGATGGTCAGATCTTACAATATTGTAAGCAGGCGTTGCCAACATCAATATTTTTCTGACAATGGTGCGATTGTCAGATGCATTAATTTTGCACTTCTGCAAATACAAATGGGCTTACAATGTTCACACAGTTGTAAGACATTTTAGCCAATTTTAATGCAATTTAAGCAACGCTGCTAACCAATATTGTAAGATCTGACCATCGTCTGTACGAAGCTTAACTCAACTTTGTATTAATTTTAATTGCATAAAATATTCGACCCTTTACCAAATTATAGTGAAATATTGCAATTCATACATAAGAGTTGAATGGGAATATTGCATGTCATTTTACATGCGTTCAGTTATGAAAAATTTATTATTAGGTAAGTATGTATTTCAAATTCATTTAAGTAAATAACTTCTAAAGAAATCATTAAAATATTCCCTCTTCTTGAACAACTGCAAATTTTTTTTTTGCTGGGAAGAAGTATTTTTTATATAAAATTAGTAATTTCTACTCTTTTGCCCTTGTTATAAACAATTTGATTAAAAAAAAATATATTTTTCTCTTTAAGAAAATCAAATGATGACGATTTTTTTACTAAACTTTCTGGCAACGCTATATATTAATATAAAGTTGCAGCCAAGGTATATTTATAGCAGGTAGTCTCGGAAAGCCAGCTGTTTATTTTTTATTTGCTTGTTTTGTGGTACGAACTGTCAAATTTTGTATAGAAAACAAGTTTTTTGTCTTTATCTTTTGTCTTTTTTGTCTCTTATCAACCCCTTTGCTGTTTGACAGTTCGTACCACATAACAACAATAAAAAGCCCTGTTGTTTGTTTTATTGTACAATTGTTGTAATCTCGCGGCTACCAAGGCGAATTAACTACAGGTGGTGTCGAAACGGCATCTGATTTTGACAGTTCGGGCTTATTTGTTTTGATTTGTTAGTGTTTTGCTAATAATGGTTGACATTTCGAGCTAATGGCACTAACAATGTAATGCAAAAAACCCTATGTTGTTTCTGTTGTTTTTGGATTGTTGTAGTTCCGACACCACCTGTAGTTGAATTCGCCTTGGCGGCTACCTGCTATAAATATACCTTGGTTGCAGCCAACTTCAGGTATAAAATACGAACGAAAAACAAAACGACTTTGCGAGTACAGCAAACAACATTGATCGTGTGTTTTCTGAGTTAGCTTTAATCAAAAATAAAGTAACAAATAGGCTAAAAGTAAATAGTACTTGCGAATCCATGCTTTTATCTTAAAATTTGTTAGATACTAGCCTTGAAGATTGGGTTCCAAGTGAAGACATTTGACGAAAGTATACAAGTCGTTTTAAGAACAATTAATTGTAAAAAATATGTATGAAACTGACAATTCCAATTGATTCTTATGTTTTTTGGAATGGCCGAATATGAGGACAGTTTTCTCCCATCACGTCACATTTATTAGATACACCAACTATTGTAATTTCGGATGATGTTTTGTACCACAATAATTAACAAAATCCATAGTTTTAAAATTTTATTCTACAGTCAACCTAATGACAAAAGTTTTAAGCTATAATCGGATAAAAACTAAAATTCCTTTAACAAAAAAAGAAAATATCACTTTTTAAAATTCTTTATTTTTAATTAGTTTCGCACTTTAATACAAATAAATGCACGGCATGCATACATGCTACTAAATTTAAGTGCTAGTGTTGTAATTTCTTTATTATAGTAGTTTTTATCCAATTTCCAATTTCGTCTATTATTACTTAAAATTTTTGTAATCAGGCTTGTAGCACAAAACTATAAAACTGGATTTTGTTATTAATTGTGGTACAAAACATCTTCCGAAATTACAATAATTGGTGTATCTGATAAATGTGACGTGATGGGAGAAAACTGTGCTCATTTTCGGCCATTCCAAAAAACATAAAAATCTGGTGGAATGGGCAAATAAACTTCTAAAAAGTTTTTAAATTAATAAATCGAAGAAAATGTATTCAGAAGGAAGAGAACAAGAAATATATTACTAAATGTATATAAAAAACACATTACATAAATATCTTTTATTTGCTGCAACAATGTCATAATCCAAAAAACATGTTTGGCAGAAAACGAGTTTAACGTTTTTGAATTACCAAAACATTAAAGTAAATTTTTTTATAAAAATTACTTCTCTCGAGAAATATTTATTTTAGTTTTTACAACACCTGAGCCATTTGTAAGGAAAAATGTTTGTCTATAGTAATACGATCAATTGTTTTTTATTATATATAATTAATATAAAATGTTTTTCGTTATGTTTTTATACCATTTATAAAATGTTATTTGAAATTGTAATAAATGGAAAAAAAACGTAAAAAATACATAATGTGGTGTACTTATTTTAATTTTAAAAGGTGTGCCCCTTTTTTAAAAAAATCTACCTTTTGTTGCCACTTTTTTTGTAGATATCCCCTTTTTTTGGTACTAATTGAAAATATCCGACGGTAACACTGACAGCAAAGTATGTACTCCCCGCTATTCTCTTTTCCCACTCTTCTATAAACTCAAGACCAAGGCGAATTAACTACAGGTGGTGTCGAAACGGCATCTGATTTTGACAGTTCGAGCTTATTTGTTTTGATTTGTTTGTGTTTTGCTAATAATGGTTGACATTTCGAGCTAATCGCACTAACAATGCAATGCAAAGAACCCTATGTTGTTTCTGTTGTTTTTGGATTGTTGTAGTTCCGACACCACCTGTAGTTGAATTCGCCTTGCTCAAGACCAAGGTATATTTATAGCAGGTAGCCGCGAGATTACAACAATTGTACAATAAAACAAACAACAGGGCTTTTTATTGCTGTTATGCGATACGAACTATCAAACAGCAAACGGGTTGATAAGAGACAAAAAAGACAAAAGTTACATAGCGTCTTCAACTGACAATTTTTTGTCATACCAAACGTCAAAGTCTATATAAAAAAACTCGAAAATTTTTGTCAGCGTTTTTTTAATATGAAGTTTTACGTTTGGTATGACAAAAAATTGTCAGGTAAAGACGCTATGTTAAGGACAAAACACTTGTTTACTTGTTTACTATACAACATTTAACAGTTCGTATCGCAGAACAAGCAAATAAAAAAATAAACAGCTGGCTTTCCGAGAATGCCTGCTGTATATACAGTTTGTCAAATAATTCTTTTCAAAAGTATAAGAAAACAAAATATTATTAAATGAAACACTAATAGCTTGTTTTAATTTTTGCAAAATTATTTTTTTTTTGCATATTTATTTTTTTAAATATGTTTGTAAACATACTGCATTGTAAAAAATTATAAGTCTTTTATAGGAAAATTATAATCGAGATAAAAAAATATTATTCAAATTTCAAAGTGTCAAAATAATGTTTTCAAAATTAAAAAAATCAATGAAATTATTAAAAAAATATGTTAATACATAAATATTTTTTGCCCTTAGTATTTTGTGTGTCCCCCGTGAGAATCAATTACTGACTGCAATCGCCGGCCCATTGAATGAATAAGCTTTTGTAAGTCGTATTCCTCATGTATTTTTTCCCATTCCTCTTTAATATATTGTATCAATTGTGTTTTATTTTTTGGATATCTTTTCCCAAGTTTTTTCTTTAAGAGGACTTATAAATTTTCTATAGGGTTAAGGTCTGAACTTTGAGCTAGAGTATCAATCACTTTTTTGCAGTTATATAATAGCCAGGATTTACAAATATACGATTTGTGTTTTGGGTCATTATCTTGATAAAATTTAAAGTTAAGTTTTTGCGGATTTTATGGGTCAAAAAACCCAAAATTACGGGCGCTGCTGCATAAATCATTCTTTAATATATCAAAATACACTTCTTTGGTCATAATTTCATCCAAAATTTTTATCTCGCCAACTCCTCACAAGATATACAAGCCCATGCCATAACAGACATCTTTCCGAATTTTACTGTTGGTATAATATTTTTTTGTCAAGGGCCGTCAATGGCTTGCGCCAAACTTTTTGTGGTCCATCGTGATAGTAAAGCATGAGCTTCGTTTAATCACAAAAAATTACGTCATCCCAGTACTCTGCTCCAAAACGAACGTGCTCAATAGCAAATGTGTATCTTTTCTCTATGTAGTTCGCCGAAAGTAACGGGTTTTTTTCTAGCTGTTCTAGAGAACTATTGCTGTTTTTGAAGCACGTTCCGAACAGTCTCATGTGAAATAATAACTCCAAAATCATCATATATTTCGGATGCTATTCCTCTGGTGCTGGAATGTCGTTTTTCCTCAACCATTTTTATTACTTTTCTTTCAATGCGCTTGGTCACCTTTTTTGGTCTGCCAGGGTAATGTTTTGCTTCAAACCTATTTTCTTTTTCGGCGCGGTTTATAATGTTGTAGACTGTCCTAAGATTGAGGGAAAACATTTCCGCGATTTCTTTGTGCGATTTGCCTTTATAATGATTAAAATACACTAACTGAACAATATCTTTGCTAACACGTGTTCCGGGCATTTGTAAAACTTTATTTTATAGTCACTTGTTACAGGAACAACAACTATTTGAAGAATTAATATAGTCCACTAATATGTTAACATAGTAACATGCATAAATTTCACTCATGTTTATTAATTACACAAAAAAATAACGGTTAATCTCTTCTTTTTTTGTTTTTGAAAACATTTATTTGACACCATAAATAAAATGTTCTCTTACATTTTTCTTTTTGTTTTTGTACTATGCACTCTTTTATGTTATATTTTGGCATCATCATATCTCACATAACCAAGATAACAGAATGTGCAAAAAATAAAAAAAGTTTAAAATAAATTAGCAAGTCGTATTTCGAACTGAAATTTTTTTGCATGATTTTTTCTAGCATTGAAAAGAATTATTTGACAAACTGTATATATAAAATCATCGTGAAAATGGGATGTTAGTGATGCAACTATGGTTTTTTTCATATAACACTAAAAAATACTTCCCTGCACAAGAAAAAAATGACATTTTAGTAAAAAAAAAAATAACCGTTTAAAAATATTAAAAAATTTTAAGAAAATTGTAAAAAAATAAAAGAGACAACTAATATTAATAAAATAAATAATGTTGATTAAAAAAAGGTAATTCAAATTTAAGCAAAAAACTATTAGTCATTTGTTTTGTTTTAAAAACAAAACCTCGCTAATATCAAAAAAGTATACATATGTAATCAAGGTATATTTACACAAGGTAGACTCCTTTGGGAGTGTAGACATGCTGCTCTATAAAAGGAAAAAAGTTGTCAAAATTGTCTTCATATAAAACAAAAACAATTTAACGCACACATGTACAAATTTTGGCTCATATACACGAAATTTGATGTTTGGGTTCCAACTAGGGGTAAACAGCTGACAAACATATTGGCCAACGAGTTTACCTTGTGTAAATATACCTTGTAAGTAATGTAAACGCACTATATTTTGAGGAAGATTTCAAATGTAACTTACTAGATTTTGTTGTAATGTAAATGGCCTAAAAATTAACAACTGCTAATCTAAGATGCTTTTTTTAATATTTTGTATGCCCAGAAATAATGGATACAAAAGTGTGCAAAACCAATAAACAACAAACTGATATACATATGAGGGGCTTAAGGCACAAGGGGTTCAAGTGACTTACATATGTTAAATAATGAGACAAAAGCGGTTGTGTCGCTTGTGCTCCAAGCGAAGCAGGTATTTTAATGTCAAATGCTTGAATTGTTCACCATTTCTAGCGTCCGGATAAGAATCCTACATTCACCTCTTGTGCTCTAAACAACTTTTACGAACTTAACCTATAATTGCATATGTAAACTCAATTTTCGAAAAAGACACTTAAGCTCCTTGTGCTTTAAGCACCTCATATGTAAAACTTTATTATTTTTAAAATTGACTTTTTGTTCAAACAACCTTAAAGTAAAAATAATAATTTCTAAAAATAAAAAAAACATTATTTGAGGAAATAATCTTTAAATCATATTTTTTTTCAAAAAAATTATCAAAAATATGATAAAATCATCATTCTGGCAAAGCTGTTTATATACTTATGTACAAGGTATATTTATAGCAGGTAGTCTCGGAAAGCCAGCTGTTTATTTTTTATTTGCTTGTTTCGTGGTACGAACTGTCAACTGTTGTATAGAAAACAAGTAAACAAGTTTTTTGTTTATCTTTTGTCTCTTATCAACCCCTTTGCTATTTGACAGTTCGTACCACATAACAACAATAAAAAGCCCTGTTGTTTGTTTTATTGTACAATTGTTGTAATCTCGCGGCTACCTGCTATAAATATACCTTGCTTATGTATTATATTCAAACAAAAGAAAACAAAAATTTGTCAATAAAAGCTTTGCGTGTCTAAACACAAATGAAAGTTTAAAAGAGAATTAAAAAAAAATTTGTCAAAGTAAACTTTGACTGTATAAAAGGGGACATTACAAACTAAATCAAAGAGTTCATTCACAATTGATAGAAAATATTTCAAATTGCATCAATTTGCTATCTTTTATGTTCAAGATTGTAAATAGGCCTCATGTTGTTTATTTTTTGTTGAAGTATTGCCACCACCGGATACATGAATTCGGCTTGCCTACTACCAACTTCTTTTTGATTACCGGTTTTAAGTTTCCCTTACGCTTTTCAGTTGTTGTTCTCATTGTAAACACCAGCCGCGTAGTGTTTACAGTGAATATGTAATAAAGTAGACGTGTCAATTAACTAAAAAAAATATTTTGTTTTTAATTTAAAAGATTTTGTTATTAGTGCGTAATTCCCAGTTTTTATTCTTGATAAAAACACTTGAAATTTATTGTTGATGGGATAAGCTATTCCTATGCGCATTTCACTGGTTGCTTAGGCCAGATCATCAGGAAACTTCATCCATAAAGATTTTGGAAAAACTAAAGATATTAAACCAAATAAAACTGTTAAGCGTATAAGAATCATAAGCAACAGCTCTGCTTGTAACAATATGAAAGTTTAAACAAAAACATCAACAATAAACAGTGAGTTTATATTTGTTTAAACTTTTATTTAATTTTTTTTTTCAAAATAGCTAAATAATAACACCATTTAGAATGTAGTTACATATGTATAAATATAAATGTGTTCGGCAGTTCTTTTTATTGTAACATAATGAAGTAACAACAAAAAGTTTAAAGATAAAGTTGTTGTGTCATCTGGTTTCGTGTTGGTTTACATGTTGTTGTTGGTGTCGTACACACATATTTAATAAGAAAAGCAAAAGAGTGTTTTTGCAACAAATACAAATGCAAGTCTTTATAATATTTAAGAAAAAATTTGCTTAATTATTCATCTTTAAATTAAAGAACCATACAAAGGTTTTATAAAAGATTTAATTAAAGTAGGTACCTAGTACATTAAGGAAATGCAAAAACAACTACAATTTGTATTAAATGTATATGTACAATAAATATTGTAAATAATGTGTTGTTTATTATGTTATTAAAGAGTTGCCATGATGTCATGTTTTGTAAATTAACTTCAGCCAAGGAATAAAAGCAGGTTCTTCTTGGAATATGGAAGATAAGCAACAATTTTGGTGTTATAAGTATATTTTGGTAAGATAGGGCTTTAAACATACAAATGTACATGTACTTTTGAATGATACTTAAAATACGAATAATACATTTTTATTTAATGCTTTTACACAATGTTTAAGGCCCCTTTTACGGTTCACAACACAAATCAGTTGAGTTGTAATTAAGACAACTGGTTGTGATCAGTTGTAATTTTTGTTATTTTTTTTTTGTTCACCGCAATATAGCAAAGTTGTAAACCATAATACAAAAATTAAAAAATCGTAATAGGGGCCTAAGATTGTTTTTAATATTAAATAGGTACCTCAATTTCTCTTGAAATTTTGAAATATAAAATAGACAATGTGGGTTGAAATCAACCAAGGCGAATTCAACTACAGGTGCCGTCGGAACTACAACAATCCAAAAACAACATAGGGGTTTTTTGCATTGCATTGTTAGTGCTAATAGCTCTAAATGGCAACTATCCAAAACAAAATCAGATGCCGATTTGACATTACCTGTAGTTAATTCGCCTTGAAATCAACCATTTATGTCAATTGCTTACATCTCGAGTTCGTCAATATAGTTTTTATTTTTTTGCAATTCACATAATTTGAAATTGTTGTCATTTTCCGATTTCTTTCTTCATAATTTTTTCTCCGCAAATTGCAAAAACACCGCATGCAACAACTGTTCTCAACAAAATGAGAAAGAAAATACCGTCAACATTGATACACACGATAAAACATTGTGTTTGGATTCCAAACTTTGGAAACATAAAATATCATAAACTTTGATATTTGAGAAACCAAAAAGGCAACACACGTAGTATGATAGCTTTACAGACAATACTGGATCGGTTCAAAAAGAGTAATTACCGAAAAAAACGTCAAGAATATGCCAGCATATACCAAATTATAACTTTCAAGCAAGCCAATGCTTGTCTTCATGTTGTAAGTGACAGCTTTTTGAAAAAAACCGGTGTCGGCACGTGCTATCAAAGTCGCTTTTTTCCAAATATGGCTTAATAAACCACACAAATGGCTTGGCAAACATGTCAAAATTTTACGTTTGTAAAAATATTTTGTGTTGTTAATTGGGGTGTTTGCTGTTTGTACAAACATTTGAAGCAATGTTTGTAGAAATATTAAAACTTTTTAATATTTGGCAGACATGTAGGATATTTGTGAAACTTTTTGTGGCGTCTAAAGGCTTGGTACAGACGATGGTCAGATCTTACAATATTGTAAGCAGGCGTTGCCAACAGCAATATTTTTCTGACAATGTAGCGATTGTCAGATGCATTAATTTTGCACTTCTGCAAATACAAATGAGCTTACAATGTTCACACAGGTGTAACACATTTTAGCCAATTTTAATGCAATTTAAGCAACGCTGCTTACCAATATTGTAAGATCTGACCATCGTCTGTACGAAGCTTAATGCTAAATGTATTAATTTCAGCGAAAACTTTGCAGAGTGAAGACGTTAAAAAAGAAGCATTTAATAATTTTAAATTGTAAACTTGCCTGCCACAAAACAGCTCGTTGTTTTAATAACTTTTTACTTTTAATTTTTTACCTTTATTTTATATTTTTTTCACCTTTTAAAGCAAAAAGCAACAAAATTGCCGCAGCACTATCGACGTCTGCATTCATTGAAAACAAAACAAAAATATAAAATTAATGTTTATACGGAGTATATTTATGTTGTTTATTGGCAAACACCAAACGGAAACAATGTGTGTGTTTGCCAAGCTTTTTGTGTGGTTTATTATGCCCTTTAGCATGATTTCTATTCGCTGCAATCATGGTAAAATAATACAAAAATAATTTTAAGCTAAAATCAAATTTTGCTGCCGAACGCGATGAAATAAATTATTTTTTAGCCAATATGTTTACTACTTATTTAATTTTAATCAAAAACTTTAATGCAATATAATAATCACAGCTCAAAACGTGGACTTTTTGTAAACATATACATACAAAACTTTGACATAAGACTATACAAACAACACCAGAGCAAAAAATCGTCATCTGGCGTAGTGATGCCAACTGTATTATTTCACCATGGCTGCAATCATTGAAAAACGTCTAATTTCAGTTTAGAAAAAAATGGCTTGGTTCGTATTGGGTCTCAAAATATTTGTTGTTGTTTTAGACAAAAATTTATATTTTCATTATTAAATTTTTCAAGGCAATTAATTAATCAATATTACGTTTGTTTTCTAGGTAAATAATTTAGTATTGTTTTAATACAATTTTATATTTAAGTATGTATACACATACATATATACACAAATGATTTTCACACATCATTTATAACCAGGGAAACCGAAAATATTCACTAAAAAAACTATTTTATGCACGTTAAATATGCAGTAGAAACATGAAATATGCTCTAAAAATTGTTTAAAATATACAATTAAAAAGTGCAAAATGTCTAAATTAAAGCAAAACATCAACGAGGAAAAAAGTACAATCGGTGAAGTCCTACATATGATACCCTACACCATAGTATTTTAAGATCCATTTTCGAGAGTCCCCATTTGGGATCAATTGTCTGTAAAGAGCCAACGAGAACAAAATTTGTGTCGAATAGTATCTAGATATCAACATGTTTGAGGTATTTTTGTCTTCAAGTACAAGCTTTAAGGAACGCGATATTTATGGGTCCATTTTGGACCCACCATTACAAAATGCCATGACGTCGCATGAGTCGCTAATTTAGCGTGTGGTATTTGTATGGAAGCTACCGTCAAATATGGTTAAGTGAAATAAGATAATTTAGGTTGAAATAATTTTTTTTTGGGCCGGATTTAAACTAAATGCTATCATAATTAGATTTTAAATGGTAACAAAGGCTCTATTTCAAAAAGAGGTTTGTATGGGGACTATGTGAAATTACAGACCGATTCTCATAATTTTCAATAGGATTCACCATTATGACAATTAATGCGTACGTATGTACCAAATTTCATCAAATTATATTCCAAAATTGCGGCCTTTTTGCGCACAATGTTTATATATATGCACAGACAACCAATCAGCCGAATAAATTGAC
Source organism: Pollenia griseotomentosa (assembly GCA_963931875.1). Classification (NCBI taxonomy): domain Eukaryota; kingdom Metazoa; phylum Arthropoda; class Insecta; order Diptera; family Polleniidae; genus Pollenia; species Pollenia griseotomentosa. The sequence goes on along the minus strand of OZ007563.1, from coordinate 191,933,436 downwards.
AACATAAGATCGATTCAGAATGTGATTAGGAGCTGTAGTAACGAAAAAACACAAAATAGTCTAGTTAAAAAATGTTAAAAACTCGTAGTCGTTTATTTACTATTACTACCGCTACCGTCATATTTTAGTAGCGGTAGTTGCAGTTATAGCGCAAAAAGAAAATAAATGGAGCAGCATAGAAAAAAATTTTTTTCTGCTATCGCTACCTTTTACTGCTGAATTATTTTATTTTTTAATTTTGACTACTACCTACTTTAGTAGTTATAAAAGGAGAAGGCAACCTAGTATTTGAAGTAGCAGAAGAATTACATTGAAGTAGTTGTTTAATAACATTGAAGCAGTTTTAGAATAACATTAAAATAGTATGTTAATAACATTGAAGCAGTCATAAAATAACATTTTGGTAGTGTTGTGTTTAAAACAGTGTTGCCAGAAAACCACCATTTCAAAACATAAATCTCGTTCGGTATACTAGAAGGTGGGTCTTAAACAATATTTATATATGTGTTACAAAAGAACGCGTAATACCCTCTCCACCTATGCTGGTGTGGGTATAAATAGAAACCAAAACCAAAATTTAAAAAGATTTTTTTTTTTCGCTACGAAAGCGCTTGTAAGCATTAACAAGGAAACAATTAGAATCAAAACATGTTTTAAAAATGTAAAATATACTCTATAAACTAAAAAAATGCTAATTTGATTTAAATATGCAAAAAGATGCTGCAATGCTAAAATATGCACCAACAAATCGATGCCAAACTTATTAAAAACATATAAAACATATAAATCGTCGGCTTAGAGTGTAAACCTGCTAAATTCACTTCTTAAGAAAATGGAGATTTTAATGCCGTATGGTAGAAAAAGATATGCCTCGTCGAGCAGCATGTAGTTTTTCTTCAATTTGAGTCCTGAAGTGTGTCAAATCAACAACATTTTTCCTCTCAAGCAGCAAATAGGAAAAAAAAAGTTGTTTGTCTCTCCGGTAAAATTTGTTAAAAGGAAGTTAGCAGGTTTACACTCTAAGCCGACGAAATATATTGCTTTTTGTCTTAGTTGATAGCAAAAGGAAAAACACGCATTAGCATATTTACGGTTTCCCTGTTTATAACACTTACATTAATTAATACAACCAATAGAAAACTAAAATTCTGTGTACTTTCTGGTCTGTCGTTAATATTGATAAATTAGCGCCACTGCCAGCCAATCAAATTTATTTATATTGAAATTAATTGGAAATCAATTTTTTTTCTCGTTTAGCTTAACAAATCAGTTTATTTTTTTTTAAAGTGGGGAGAAGAAGTGTTAAATAAAATAAAACTTAGGATTAACAATTTAAGAAAACTTAAAAGAGATTTCGAGTATTTTGGAAAAAAAAAAAATACTTTTGCAATTTTTTTTTTCCAAATTTCAACAGCCTTTGGATTTATTAGCACAAGTACCTAAATAATTTAAAAATTTCCACATCAAAAATTATGAAGACGTTGCATCTGATTACGAAATGTTGCGTGAATAGATGCAGCTATTTACTACTTTTATCATTCAATGAGCTCGTGGACAATTTATGAGAATCAAAAAACAAATGATGCATGTATGTATGTATTTGAATGGTTGGATGGATGGATGCCTGGTGTTCGTTTCAATTGCTGCTTGGTTTGGCTAAAAGTCGTGTGAAAATTTTTATTTACAACAGACACTTGTATACATTGAATATGAATATAATAGAATCATACATAAATTAAATTTGCATACTTTATTTGAATACACATACTGGAATATGTAATTGTATGATTGTGAGAAAAAATACTTGCATGTATGTATTTAAAAAGCTTCTATAAGAATCTTGAGCAGAATTAAATGTATTGGATATGACATGTCAATGGACGGTAAAGCATTATATGAGCTTCTTATACTTATAGTTGTATGATTAGTGTAAAATAATGTGTAAAGAGTAAAATTTTTAGTATAAACATCTTTTAACACTGAGAAAAATAACGTTTAGTCGGATAAGCAAATCGCTTAAAAAAGTTTGCAGGAGATGCGGAACTGACGTTATATATTAATGTATAAATGAAACAAAAATTCCTATGGACCCAATTAAACGATATGGACGGTAACGATATGTTATTGCAAACAAACTAAATTGGCGACACGTGCTGCAATTTCTTTTCTACCTACAGGTGCAAAAAGTGGCTGTCAAAATGATGGTAGTAGGCCTAGAAAGATTTTTCTGTGGAGTTGTGTAAAGTCTTTGGAATATGTCTATAAGATGGAATTGAGCGTTTTCCTTAAGCCAATTCCAAATCTGGAGCCTGATTCTGGCAGTCGTGATCGAGTAATTTCTCGATTCGAAAGCAATTTAATATCTAATTATTTCAGTCAATACTGAACGAATCGGAATTATTTTTTCGGTGTTGTAAAGCATTAATTTGAGATTCACAATACTGAAAAAATAATTTCGAATTGTTCAGTATCGACTGAAATAAAATTGCTTTAGAATCGAGAAAGTACTCAATCACGACTGCCAGAATTAGGCCTCTGTACAGTATTTGTGCCATTAATGAAACGCTGTGTTAAACATTTTAATATGGAGAAAAGTGGCTCAAAGGGTTATTATGGGCATAAAAGCACTATTCCAGTCAAACTTTTTAAACTGCCAATTGAATTAATTGCACCTTAAAGTCAAGCGGAAATCCTGCATATATGTATGTAAATAACATACGTAAGGTCTGAAAGCCCAATGTGCCAACTGTGCTACAATCATCATAATCACCCAAAACTTCTGGCAAAGCTTAACATTCTTAAGATTGTGAATATCCTTGAAAAACAGATGTTTAATTATTATATTCTCCTTCTTTTCGTCTCTTACAGTTTCTCTAATGACCACTTCAGTAGAGCTTGCGTAAATGATGCCTACTAAGAAATTCACTGGAATTTTCTTAATGGTGAAATCTTCATTGTTCTCTTTTAATGAGCAGTGATCCCAAACAACTTCTACCTTTTCAAGAAATTCAAAAATTTAATGCCCGAAATTTCGAAAAACCGTTTTATATACATTACACGAACTTTTGGTCTAAGAAAACCCCTAGTAAAATTTGATGCAGAAAATATTCGTGGAACATTTTAACCCTCTTAAGTGCCGTTTTAGTATACTTTTGTGGAGAAGTTAAAAAAAGTACAGAAATTACCCCTTAAAATGAGTGTTAGAGGGTTAATATATTCTAAGCAAAGAATTGCCATACAATTCTACTGAAGACATCTGAAATAGAATTTTAGCTCAGAAGTACATTTAGTATTTTTATTGTTGACTTATACCAAACGCCTTTTCAAAAAAATTCAAAAATTTTAAGGGCCGATATTTCGGGAACCCGAGCTAACTTTTCAAAACCCTTTGGCAGTTTCTAGTTTAATTTCGCGTTGTAAGTATTACGGCTGGCGGCGTTGACCCGAATTTTGTTGCACTGTGTAATTAGCGGTGTAGTCACTTAAGCAAAATGCACTAACTTTTTTTTTTAGTTTTCGTAGCCCCAAACCATATAAAAAGAACTAAAGCTTCGTACAGACGGTGGTCAGATCTTACAATGTTGTCATTAAAATTGACTAAAAATCAGAGTAGGTAAATGAATTTCTTTTTTCTTTCTTTCTCGCGAAGGTTTTTTTGTACAAAACTTTTCGATTATCATTATCGCGAGAAAGAAGAAAATATTGTTGTTGTTTCCTTCTTTTGTGTTTGCCGAAGCAAACACAAATGCTTCTCTTCGTTTAGCAGAACGAAGAGGAATGATATAGAAGGAAACAAACTGAAGGAGAATAAAATTAGAAAAGAAAAATGAAATCGAAATATCGAATGGAAGGAAGGAAAAAATAAAGAATTCTTTTTCTGTTTTTTATTGAAATTATATTGTTATGAAGTAAAATTAAAAGCAAAGACTTGGTTTAGTAAATACAGAATAAGAAAAATTCCCTAATAATTTACCAAAACGAAATCAATTTATTACATAGACATTCATTAAAACAAATTTCAATGAACAAAGTTTTTTCCTTCTTTTATTTCCCTCTATTTTTTTCCTTCGATTTAGAAAGAAGAAACAATTTTGTTTGCTTCTTCTCTCCATTTCGTTTCCTTCTTTTTCAGCCAAACGAATGGTTTTTTATTTCAGCACAAATATCAACGAAAGAAAACACAGCAGTTTCTCGCCTTCGTTTATAGAAACGAAACAAAAACAACAAATCTCTTCTTTTCGCGAAACGAAGAGGGAAAGATAAAAAAAAAAGAATTCTTTGCGAGGAAATACCTACCCTGCTAAAAATGTCTTGCAAATGTGTGAACATTGTTCGCTGGCACCATTGTCAGATAAAAGATAAATGATAACAAGATCTGACCATCGTCTGAACGAAGCTTAAGAATTAAATAGTCTTCAACTCTCCATTTGAAATAAAAATTAGTTGTTGTCTTTGGTATTAAGGATAAAATAAATTAAATAAATAAATAAAACCATAAGCCTGCGGTCAGTGTAATAAAAATAAATTTTTAATTTTCAACATTCACTTAAATTGATTATATTCGAATTCGGTTATTCGAATATTATATATTAATATATATACAATATTCCTCTAACTCCCACTGGGCCATAGGGCGCCACTGTTTATTAGGCGATTCGTTAGCAAATTGTATTTCGGAAAAGTGGGTTGCTAGCCCTCCTTTCTTAGATTGGTGATAGGGCTGCTATCTTCGTGACCAATCCCACGATGCAATCATGCTTCAGCAAATATTCATGTAATTTGCCTACTTGCCTGAGACGTTAAGATGTACATTAACCATTCAGGCTACATGTCTGGGCACCTTCTCTTTTAGCTTGTTTTCAGAGCAAACTGGAAAACCATTGCCCGGGAAATACTTGATCTAGGACCGGAAGTAGTGAGCTGCTTGGACAGTCAAACAGAGGAATCGTTACTGGTCACTCCCAAGTGAATGACAATCAGAAAACTTTCCGCACTACGCGCACCTATGCTGAAAGTCCAAGTCTCAAAATTAATATTATATAGTGGCATATAAATATTTATGTTTGTATGTGAATTAGGCTTATAGTCACATAAGCGATATAGTCCCAATTTGGCTGCAACTAAAGGATGTGACTATAAACTAAGATCAAAAAGGAACACCAACCACTATATTGCAAATAAAATAATAGCACGATGAGGCCTCTCTTACTTACTCCAGATTGTGATATTTATTTAGCTAAATATAAGGATTTCAAAATTCACTTTTTGTTTGTTTGCATACAAATTTGGAATTATTTATAAATAAGACATGTTGTAGTTTTAGCTAATTGTAAATGTATCCAATGTGAAGATTTATTATTAGAAAAATAATATTAATGTTAAATTGTTTTTTTTTTCTTCTATAAAACATTCTTACTTTACAAATTTTGAACAAGTTTTAATTTATCTTTTTTATAAAAATTGTATTTTTAAGAAACAGTTTTGCTTAGACTAAATCTAAAATCTTATACATCGTATAATTTCTTAAGTTTTAATTATTAGGGAAAATTTTCTTAATATTTTTTTTTTTCTCTAATTTAAAATTTAAGTGAATTTGTTGTGAAAAAATAGATCATTTATTCGTAGAATTGGTAGCTTTTAAAACCGAGAACTTCTGTTAAAGTTCTAAATGAGATCTATAAAATGTAGTGTAAAGAAGGTTTGAGGTTAGAATTAAAAAACATCTTAATGAAATGAAAATGATTGGGGTTTCAAACTAGGATGAGTACGAAACCGAATTAGCTCCCGGTTATAATTACAAACTTCTACCTGTGGTGATTGGTACAAAAAAAAAATTAATTAAAAACCCCGACTTTCTTACCAATTTCTGTACTTTCCTAACAATCTGGCAACTACTTGTTTCGTTTGTTATTACGTTAATACAGAGTTAACTAACCTTTTGCCCTGACAAGCACCACTTAATACTTAATATTATTGTTAACAAAAAACACTATTTTAAAGTTTTATTGTTTTTTTTTCGTAATATGTATAAAAAAAACTTTTTCACTGTGTAGTAAATGAGATCGGATTAGTGCAGCTTAAAACACTCTTAAATATTTTACTTTCCGAACAGTAGTGATCGTGTGCTGAGCGGTGAAACATTAACACAATACACAAAAAAGAAAAAAAAAATAATTAAGAAAGCAAAAACAGTTTCTTTTTCGAAATAAACAAAAGCAAACCAAAAAAACAATTTTGATTGTATTTGTCTACTCCAAATAAAAACCATGCGTATATAATTTTTTATTTAATTAGGAGACGCGATTTTTTCTTGAAGATATTGTTGGTGGAATAAAATTTTAAATGAATAACAAAGTTGAACTACAAAGTTAAATGTTTAACAATAATAAATGCAATACAAAAAGCTTTAGAAAAAAAAAGAAAGTACCTATTTAAAAAATGTTTAAAAGGTGTTAAATAAAAAAAGTGCCGATTAAAATAACTCAATTAAAAAAAAAGTTTAACAAAGAATTACTAAAGGAACCTTCATACGAATATTAAACAAAATTAATTTTAATTAATAACAATTCTTGATGTAAATTTTTAATTTTATAAATTTTGAAAGTTTTGCTGTTTTGGCCAAAACTAAAATGTTTAAGTTTTGTGTCAACATTTGCTCAAGATTTTTAAGTTGTATGTTTTTGCAATAAAAACTAGTTTTTCTGTTCTGTGTTGTTAATTCTTGGCCTAGAGATTTTGATTCAGTAAAAAATTCAATAAAACTGGTTTGTAACAAAAAAATTTTAGTTATAAAAAAACTAAACAAAACCAGCATGTAAAAGTTTACAATAAGTTAAAAGTATTTAGAATGTTGCCATTCAGCTGCAAAAGACTGCAAAGAAGTATTTTTTTTAGTCTTCTAATAATAATGAATGCAAAAAAGGTAGTAAAATGGAATACAGTTAAGGAAAAAAGTCTTCATACATCCCTCTATTTTGAGTTTTTAGAGAATAAGCAAGTCGTATTCATTAAGGTAACCGCTTCAACCCGCCTGAGGAAGAGTTATTCTGGCTATAAATTTATTATTTAGAGTTTGATGTTTAGAATACCTACATACATACGTAAAAAAAGGGACAGCACCCTGCAGATAACGAAACTAGTCCATACATGCATGTAAAGAGTAGTTCATAAAGGAGTAGGAGTACTTTAAAACTATTCCAAATATATGGTTAAAATGTTGTCGATTTACCATTGCGATGTCGTAAGAGTAGACCATATAACCCAGTTTTGCATTACAACGGAGTAGTCTTAAAACTACTCCATGTTCATACATACTCCTAGTGGATTAGTTTTGCAACTACTCCATGGTATACTCCAGAGGATTAGTTTTACCTACGTTTAAAAAAGAACACATTTCGTTTAAAAACGAAGACATGTCGTTTCATTGCAAACTCTTTTTAACAATATCAAGGTCCATGCTTGCATAACATTGGACCAGTCCAGATAGAAGTCCGTTGAACCAAAATGGATCACGTAGTCCAATATTATCTGCAGGGCAAGGCTAACTCTCCTTTATGATGCGGTTACCTGTATAAACTCGCCTTAAAAATAATCAATAATATAAGAAAAACCTTTTGGCATTATTATTTAAAATTGCCATTGCCAACTCTTAGATATCTTGATGTACTTAATTTTACCAATATTTCAAACATTAAAAGGCGGAAGGAGACTTTTTACGCACGTTTTAGCTTTAAAAAATGGCAAATTTAGTAGTTAACTTCGAAAAGAAAATAAATCTTATGAAATAATTGCTAGAGTAGTAAGATTAATTCGATCTACAGTGCAAACTATTATTAAACATTAATTCAAGTTGTTTTTATTCGACCTTTTCACATACGTATAAATAAAAGCATTTTTATTTATATTATTAAACAACATAAAAAAGAACTAATATTTGTTATGGTCAGGGGAGGGGAGCGATAGAGGCATCCGGGTAGGGCCGGTTGGTTCCTGATAAAGGTAATATGAACTGAACAAATTTATTATTTGTTTTTCTGTGTTGTGAAAACTGAAATAAATGCTTTAAAACACTGAAAAAATAATTTCGATTCGTTTAGTATCGACTGAAAGAAGAAGAAGAAATAAAATAACTTTCGAACCGAAAACGTATTCAATCACTACTGCCAGAATTAGCTCCCTGAATTCATCTATGAAAGCTGGAGACTGGCAATTCAGTGGGTTTTCCAATAGGGCAACGATTTAAAGCGTGCCAATCATAATAAATCACGTGCCAATTAGGGGTGTATGTATATTTTTTTCCTTAACTATATTTTAGGGACATAAATCACATATCACTTGACCTAAATACTTCACAAACAATAATCCATTGTATTTATCTACACATAAAAAAATTTTGCACCAGGAAACGCATTAATGAAAAATAAAATCAGTTTTAATTAAAAATTTAATCCAGTGAATTAAACGTTTAATTGTTATTATTATTAATTTGTTTACTGGTGCAAATTAATATTAATAAAAATTTTTTTCTGTGTAATTTTTAACCAAATGTTATTTTTTTTTCTGCGTTTAATTACCTCCAGTAATCGTGATACCTTGAGCCCAAATAGTTTTTAGATTACACGAATTAACCGAGAGAGTTTTTGAAGATGTGAAATCAGTTTGTTTATCGCACGAATTGGAAGGGATAAATAGATATAAAATTTAAAAGCCTAAAACCACCGCGAAATTTCATGGTTGTCAAAATTAGGAGACACAAGGGAGACGAAAAAAGAAAGTTTAGAAAGTAAACTCATGAATCGGAAGCCGCTTACTAACACTATTTTGAAGCGAATTGACATTAATTAAACAATCTATTGCATAATCACCTCATTTTCAGCGAAAAGGTTCAATAGTGCAGCATGATAAAATCCAAAATTGCACCACAATATGATTATGATTTAATGATTTAAGGCCCTCAAAAATAAATTTTAATTAAAAAAATTTAAAACTACTTGTGTAAGAACTGACAGACTGACTTATATTGCGTGTGGTAACATAAGCTTTTTGCAAAAAACTTTGCCACCGTATAGAATTTAAGTTTCTAAAGATTAACTTTGCAAAAAACTTCGCCACCGTATAGAATTTAAGTTTCTAAAGATTAACTCTAAAGAACACACAGCTGCCAATCCCAGCGCATGCCTGCCTGGATCATGTATGAATTTCTTTTTTCAGAAGCTAAAACTATTTAAATTCCTTCGCCAATTTAGTTATATTGAATAGTAACAGAATACAGCGAGATCCGTCGATGGGTGCAGCTTTTTCTCTAAGTCCAGGAGAGTTTTAGTTTAATAATCGCCTATTACCTGATCCCCGAACGTGTTTTATGAATTTTATATGATCTAAAAATGTTAAGCCATAAAATAGCCAGAGGTATTGGTTATATGTACCTAAATTTTGTGCTAGTTCAATAGCAAGAGAATGTAAACTTGAGAAGTATGGAGTAAAAACTAATACATTTTTATTGATGACGATATACAGAAAAATACAGAAAAAAAGAATATCCTTTTTTAACCAGGTTGCTTAAATTACCTAGTGGCAAAAGATCCCTACCGAAATCTTAATATCTTTATAACCTTAATAACTTTAGAAACCATATGTACAAGATCTGATTCATATATACATATGTATGTATGTATGTGCAAATTGCGCATTTTTTAAAGCAATCAAAAATTAACTGTCAAAAATTGTAAGAAAATTTGTTTACATATACTTGGTAATTTTGGTGGCATGTCATAATGTCCAATCTCATAACAACCAAGAACAAACCCCGGCTTCGCTAACTTAAGCTTCTAAATTCGGAATTTTTAAATTAAGGATTTCAAAATTCGGAGTTAAAAGTTTCGGGATTTCGAGATTAAGAATTCTGAGCTTGACAGTAATGGAACCAACAACATAATCATGGACACTATGACACATTTGAAAATGTCATTATGTCCGTGGGCATTAAGACACTTTGCAAATGAACATTATGTAATTTTTTAACGTCATAAGGCCCATAATTACGATAGAATTTAAATACAAAAAAAAGAGCTACATATATAGGATTTTCTCCTCTATGGTATAACAAATACCGGCTTCGCTTACTTAAGCTTCACTACACAGCCGGCCTTTGGCCGGGCGCAAGGATTTTCTTCTCTATGGTGTAACAAATACTGGCTTAGCTAACTAGAGCTTCTCTGTTCAACCGGCCGGCTATGCTATCGAATTTGTTCACATGTTCACTTGCGAACATTTTTGGCATTTTACTACAAATATTTTAAATTATTACTTAAGTTGTGGATGACACTATGTAAGTGTCGTAATGTCCGCAGATAAAACGACATTGCTCTGATGGACATTATGACACTTTTTTAAGCGCCATAGTGCCCATGAACACTGTGTCGCTGGACGTTATGGCATGCCACCATTGTAACACACCACAAAGTGTCATAATGTCCATGGACTATAAGACACTTTGTTCATCGACGTTTTGGTACTTTTAAAAAATTATCACACAAATTATCACAGGTTATGACATTGGACATGCCATCGTTGTTGCCCAATAATTTTGGCTCGTAAACTTGCACATGAAGTCCTTATGTTACATTTACTATGTCTACTTACAGCAATTGAAAGTGAATTTTTCTTAAGCTGCTCTACTTTTCAACACAATTCTAAGTCATAAAAAAATTTCGCACTCGAATTACAACAAAAAATAATTTGCAATAATATATAAAAACTCAAAAACCAGAATGAGAATTATTATTATTTTTTTTTTGTTTAAAAGAAAACTTGTTTATTTTGATGTTAAAAAAAATCAACAACAACAAATATTCAAAAAACTTTTAAAAGATATTCAAAAACAAAAAAAAAAACATTTTAAATTGTGTCACTAGGTCGTTAACAATACGTTTGTACACTTTATTCATTCAAACTAAAAAAAACTTAATTTGTTAAAAATAAAAAAATTAATGAATGGGCGCGCGCAAACTCATTACAACGTCCAATACTTGTAATAGAATACACTTAATATAGACTATATGGCGCTTTTTGTAGTAGTAGTTTTTGTTGTTGTTTAAACATGTATTGTATATTTTATACATACTAATTTGTTAAGCTCTAGTTAACAAACATAAAAATTAAATTAAACACAAAAAAAAACAAAAAATTGCAATAAAAAAATGCGTGTTGTGTTAAAAGTGCTGGTTGTTTAGTGCCGTATTGAGTGTTAGTCAAGCTAATCAACAAGTTGGTAAATAGCGGTTAAATTTGTTCGAGTGTATAATTAAGTGAACTGAAAAGAGTTGCCATATAAAGATTTGTTAGAGGTTTTTTTGTTGTCGTTATTTAAACATGCGAGAGTTTTGCTTTTTTTTAAAAAGATCGAAAAATTTAAACAAATACATATAAAGAAGAATAATAAGCAGGGCTAGTTTAAATATGCCCACAAATTTTCAAGATATGCATGAAAATATACAAAAAAAAAAAAAAATTAAAAATGTGAACAAAAATTGCCCGCGAAAAACACAAACTAATATTTTTAAATTAGTAGTTTTATTTGAACAAACTTTTGTTACAAGCAACAATCATGTGGTTTTTTTAAGTTTTCAATGGACATGGTTTGTCAATATAATCATCGGTTTCGGTTTTATGAAGTTATGGCGGTTTTCCCAAACGTGTGTTTACAATGTGTAAATACAGTATCAACACCGTCTTGATGCATTGCGTAGTTACATTTTCATCTACTTAACTGTTTTATTTGCTTTTCTATGCACAGTGACAACTACCAAATTGCATTTAGGGTCAAAATAAGTATATTGTCAAAGTTTTTATGGCTGCATTTGAGAATATGTTGCCATGCAACAGGCATATATTCCTATATATTCCTTTTTAGCTTCATTAACTTTTGAAGACCAAAAGCCCAATCATAATGCAATAAGTTGATATTTTTAAAGGATTTTAAGGCTGTGTTAGTGTAAATGATGTGTTTAGTAAAAAAGTTGTTTTTGTTGAGTGCGAATGTAAAGAAATAAAAAGAAGAAGAACTGAAAGCCGTTTTTGATTTTTTTAAGTATTTACTGCTTGTTGTTGTGTTTACTGAGATAGTATTTTTTTTAAATGCAGAGATATGTTAATAAATTAAAATGGAGCAAGTTTCATAAATAACTGTAAATGTGCTAAAGTTAATGTGATTAAGGATTTTTAGGTTTCGTTTTCATTTCAGTACAATAAAATTATAAGAGGAATGAATAACAATCATGGTGAAATAATAAGGTGGTAGCCACTGTTGCCAATTTAGAGATTTTCTCGCTAAATCTAGCGATTTTGAAATGTCAATCGCGGGAAAAAATACGTTTTAGCGGTAAGCGGGAAATCTAGCGATTTTCAAACATTTCCCAGCGGTTCATTTTCGCTACAGAAACCTTTCTCAAATTTTAAATTTACAGATTTTATACTTTTTCTTATTAATTTTTTTTGTTTTTCTGTCCAAAAACTACTTATTTATGTTCACGGTTCTACTTACTTTTGTAGTTTTAGTGAACCGAAGATTGTATGTGACATTTTTTTCGGTTTTTAGTTAGTATTTTGTTGTGTGACAATTCACAACTTTAAGCTTGCTAAAAATTTTGAAACAAAAGGTAAATTGTCTCGATAGATCCCATGCAATATAATTCACTTACTTTCATCTAATTAATTTTATTTTATTGCTTAAAACAGCACAACAATCGATCCATAATTAACGATAGGCCTAATAAAAAGTCCACTCTCTAAAAACACTTTAGTACGCCTAAAACGGTAACAAATAATGCTATTGTAATAAATTTTAGTCTGTCACAGTTTTATATCACAAAAAATTACACTGTCAACTTTCAAGCCGATCGGTCGATAACTTACCATTAGCCCCACGTAAAACCTTCTCTCGGAAAAAACTTTAGTACGTGTAAAATCGTAAAGCTCTCAATCTGTATTCTATTATAATAAAATTATAATACTATAAATAACTTTTTCAAATTTTGTGAAGATCGGCACATAATTTACCATAGGTCCCATATAAAGACCACTCCGGAAATGTTTTAACTGAAGGTGTAGGGTATCAAAGATTCGGCACAGCCGAATACATTACTATAACTTTTTTTTGGGATTAAAAAAGCTGGAGAAGCTGGAAACCTGAGTATGCAACGTAATTTGAGAGTCGTATACTTTTGAAAAAGCATCCTATATCCAGTTTTATATAAAACTTTTAAAAATGTTAAGGTTTTAGCAATAATTAGTATTGTGGTTATTTTGTTGAACTATTTATGGTTTTTAATCCAAATTTTTAATATTTTTAATTAGGCTTAAGTTCATTAAATTTAATTTTTCATTAAATTATTTTTATGAAGAAAGGTGTTTTACAACATGAAAATTAATTAAAATTGTTATTGATAATCTTTCATTTTTTGACCGTGGCTGGGATTCGAACCGCAGCCGGCAGGTTACCATGACATGTTTCGATCGCAACCACTCGATCTTCTCAAATGGATTTGCCGTTTTACACTCGCAGCCATCGAAGGCTGCTGACGTCAATAGTCAAACATCAATCCTTAAACCAAATTGTATTTTAACCTTTGGTAGATCGAAGTTTGCTTTTTTTGAATGATTATCTATTTTAATTGATTTTACATGTTCTTCCTTACTTCTGTTTTTTCGTACTTTTGTCAAGAATTTTTCTTGAAGTCCAAAGTACATTTTTTTTTTTGTTTTTTCATTTTTGTCTTTCTTTTTCTTGTTGACCTTTTTCAGCACAACTTGAAGGACAAATGAACACATAGAGCTCGTGCCTTAGCTTTTAACAATAATTAGTATTGTGGTTATTTTGTTGAACTATTTATGGTTTTTAATCCAAATTTTTAATATTTTTAATTAGGCTTAAGTTCATTAAATTTAATTTTTCATTAAATTATTTTTATGAAGAAAGGTGTTTTACAACATGAAAATTAATTAAAATTGTTATTGATAATCTTTCATTTTTTGACCGTGGCTGGGATTCGAACCGCAGCCGGCAGGTTACCATGACATGTTTCGATCGCAACCACTCGATCTTCTCAAATGGATTTGCCGTTTTACACTCGCAGCCATCGAAGGCTGCTGACGTCAATAGTCAAACATCAATCCTTAAACCAAATTGTATTTTAACCTTTGGTAGATCGAAGTTTGCTTTTTTTGAATGATTATCTATTTTAATTGATTTTACATGTTCTTCCTTACTTCTGTTTTTTCGTACTTTTGTCAAGAATTTTTCTTGAAGTCCAAAGTACATTTTTTTTTTTGTTTTTTCATTTTTGTCTTTCTTTTTCTTGTTGACCTTTTTCAGCACAACTTGAAGGACAAATGAACACATAGAGCTCGTGCCTTAGCTTTTAACAATAATTAGTATTGTGGTTATTTTGTTGAACTATTTATGGTTTTTAATCCAAATTTTTAATATTTTTAATTAGGCTTAAGTTCATTAAATTTAATTTTTCATTAAATTATTTTTATGAAGAAAGGTGTTTTACAACATGAAAATTAATTAAAATTGTTATTGATAATCTTTCATTTTTTGACCGTGGCTGGGATTCGAACCGCAGCCGGCAGGTTACCATGACATGTTTCGATCGCAACCACTCGATCTTCTCAAATGGATTTGCCGTTTTACACTCGCAGCCATCGAAGGCTGCTGACGTCAATAGTCAAACATCAATCCTTAAACCAAATTGTATTTTAACCTTTGGTAGATCGAAGTTTGCTTTTTTTGAATGATTATCTATTTTAATTGATTTTACATGTTCTTCCTTACTTCTGTTTTTTCGTACTTTTGTCAAGAATTTTTCTTGAAGTCCAAAGTACATTTTTTTTTTTTGTTTTTTCATTTTTGTCTTTCTTTTTCTTGTTGACCTTTTTCAGCACAACTTGAAGGACAAATGAACACATAGAGCTCGTGCCTTAGCTTTTAACAATAATTAGTATTGTGGTTATTTTGTTGAACTATTTATGGTTTTTAATCCAAATTTTTAATATTTTTAATTAGGCTTAAGTTCATTAAATTTAATTTTTCATTAAATTATTTTTATGAAGAAAGGTGTTTTACAACATTTTAGCAATATTTTTAAAAAAAGTTCCCGCTTAATTAAATATTTAGCAGTTTTTAGCGGGTTTTAAGTCCGATTTGGCGGGAAGTGTTCAAAAATAGTTGGCAACAGTGGTGGTAGCGCTAGGGCAACAAATACAATATTACAACAAAAAAGGAATTTTTGTTTAGAGTTTTCGAAAATAAAAATATTTTTTGTGATAGCAAACAATATTTAAATTAAAATAAGTTCATAAAATTTGTTGTTAAATAAATAAAAACATACAAATAAAACCAGTGCCAAACATACTATTGAACTCCAAAAGTAAGACGAAATCAACAGCAACCCAGCGGTAACTAGAATGAGTAAAGAGGCCTAATGGAAGGCCTTATTAAGCAGTCACAAGCCCTTCTCGGCGCATTCCATACTTATTTTTATTTTTTACACAGGCTGTCATTGGGAGCAAGCCCTTTCACACTGCTTTTAATATCAACTTCGATCCCTTCCTAAAGAAGGGAGTAAGAAAGGTCACTAAAAATAAAAAGTAAATAAAACTGAACAACTTCCTTTCCCTCTTGTTAAAGAAGGGAGTAGCGAATGTGTACTGAATATTTTAGAAGGTCTTTCAAAAAGAAATTTATACCTTCTAGAAGGCAGGATATCAAGCAAAGCGAATCTTTTAGAAAGGAGTAAAAAGGCCTTCAGGTCTGTCACTTGCGATCCTTTTAATATTAGCCGCTGCGAAATGATTATATAGGTATACAATTAGCCTAATTACTATAACAAAATGAAAATCACTTTAAGTGTTTATTAAAGCCACAATAAGATTGACGGCCAATTTCGCCAAGTTCAGTTATAACTGTCAAAACAAAAGATTAAACCCTGTATTCATAAAAGATTATTAAATTTAATAAACATTTTTAAGGGAAATTTTAATAGAAAATTTTATAAATACGAGCATTAAACTTGTTAGTGTATAGTTTTTAACAAAAAGAAAGAAAGAACATATTTTAGCATCTTAACCACATTATTATATAACTTTTAGCAGCTTCTTATGTCCTAAAATACGCTGCCGATACTTCTGTAGTTTCAGCCGCTTGTTTAATTTTTTTACGCAAAAAAAATAATTCCGAACTTAAAAAATAATCAAAGCAAATCAATAATTGAACTTTTCTCTACCAAGCTCTTGTGCATATTTATAAAATATGGATTCGAGCTCTTATTTTTAGCAAAAAGTCTTTGTTGGCTTCTTTAGGAACACTTTCGCTAAGTGGTCAACGTAGGTATGGGAATCTTCATAGCATTCATATTCTACTAGCTTAAGCTTTCAAACTGTATAGCCTGCTAAAGCCTCTCTATGTAAAATACCTTTGTCACAGCCGTCAAGACAATTTAGTATTTCTTGCCCTTCCGAATTGTGCTATTCAAACCCGCTTTCACGCTTCATCAAAATCTTTAGATGAAATACGGAAATGATCAACATAAGACTTGTTGATATTACTAGTATTTAACCAAACAGTTTCGTCATCCTGAACGTTGCCATTTCCGTTTAAATATTCAACATTCCAAGCTGAAATTGAAATATGAAATAGACGTGTGCATGTTGTAAAATATTATGATATATGTAAGTCGCTGTCAAACTTTCCTAAAAAATATTTTTTTAGCTTATACTACAGATGTGCTCAAATATTTTATACCGTATTTTGCTACACATTTGTTAAACATGTCGAATGAGTTATTTGTCACATTATTACCTTTTTGGAAATGCTGCGCAGTCTTTTTGTCGGGTCATAAATCTATGTCCTTCCCATAAAATCTATGGGCTTGCTTAGTATGCCTTGTGATGATTATGTGCCCTTGCTTCAGATGCATGCAATCAAACGGCACTGGAAATATCATCCTACCTACATTTTACATTTTCTGGTGTCATTTACGAGCAAATTTTTCCATAGGTAACATTTTTCTTCATCGTATTTATGACCAAGTGTGCATCGAATTTTGTCTGAGTACTCTTTTGACACAATATCAAAAATTGAGAAACCATATTAAAGGATTAAACTGTGGCTCTAGACACTTTTAAGCTGCAGTGGTCATCAGTTCATCATACGAAAAAATAACAAATATCGACTTTCCAATTTTATACTTCTAGCGGAGCATTAATAAATGTACCATTACTTGCCTGCTTACGGCATAAAATGAAGTAAAGCATTTCTCATCTGTCATCTGGCGTAGTTATTCCACCTGTTTATGTTACCATGGTTACAATGTTGATGATGATGTTTTACAGGAGTTTACGTGGGGTGTTCACCTGACAATTTTTCGTCATAATAAACATCAAACTTCATATAAAAAAAGGCGTACAAAAGTATTAGAGTTTTTTATATAGACTTTGACGTTTGGTATGACAAAAAATTGTCAGGTGAAGACCCCATGTTAAAATTGTGTTAGTTGTGTTTGTGGAGGGGGTGGTAGGTTTGTTATAATTATGTAAAAAAAGAAAAAGAACAATCTTAACTAACATCTTTCAAGCAGCTCAAGTGTTGACACAAGTATTTTAAGAGTTTGTTTACACGAGAAGTGCTTCCCTTTCAACCTTTTTCGATCAGGCTGGATACATAAAACGGCTTATCAATTAATTTTTGTTAATTAAATAAGTAAATACGGTTAAATAATTTGAAAGTGTTGTTTGTTAAAGCAGTTTAAGGAAAAAATAAAATTATCACAATTTTTAATAAAAATATAAAAAAAAATTCATCAAAAAATTTAAAAATTAAATTAAATTGATTTAAATTTAACTAAGTAAAAACTAAAAAAATAACTTAACTAAGTAAAAATATTAATTACAAATAAACGCGGTAAAAGTTTAAAATGTCATATAGAAAAGTGAAAATAATTTTTTTAATTTTTTTATTATAAAAAATCAAGAAAATAATTAATTTAATTTTAAATCTAAATGTATAAAAAATATAGTGAATGCTAAGAAAAATAATCAGTTTAGTTTGGTTTACTAAAAAGTCAACAATCTTAAATAAAATCCAAATAATTCAAAAAACAAATAAAAAAAAGAAAAAAATTCATAAGTTTCAAAAGCAGTTATAAAAAAATTTAATTTAAAAAGACATAAAAAAGCTATAAAAAACTTCTAAAAAAAAACTAAACACATAAAAAAGCACAAAAAATAGTGCAAATCTTTTTTTTTTTTTTTTATCAATTTTAACAAAACATAACTGCCATTAGTTTAATTTTATGGTTTGAAATTTAAAAAAAAATATTTTAACAAAAAGGTAATTTAAATATTAAAAACTACACGATTTTTTTGTTGTTTTAGTTTTTTTTTTACAATATGTTATTAAAATAATTTTCTCTATTAATTATTCCATTGACGTCATAACAAATAATTGTATTAGTTTTTTAGCTTTACTATATTTTTTTTTGTTGATTCGACAGCATTTTTTTAAACACGAGATTTTTTGTGTCTAATACAAATTTGATTAATAGACTATCGTTATGGTTACGCTGAATAAATTAAAATAAATCATTTATTTTCTAGTTTATGTTGAAATTATGTAACAAAAAATGCTGGAAGAATAAATATTTGTTTTACAATTAAAAACAAAGGGTTTAATGTAATAGAAAAAAACAGCTATTCTGAAATAACATTAAGGTGGTTCACAAAACTACAGAATAAAACTTGAACTTAAAGCTATACAAGAATTTTGAACAAAATATAAACTGTAAACTGAATTATAACTAAAGTTAAACCTCATTTAAAACTGAACTAGAATTAAACCGAACATAAAATCGATTTATAGCAGCAAAAAAAAAAAATTGTTTCTGGAGTAGAATTTTAACGAGAGCTGAACTACACAGAAAAAATTATTTTTCCAATTCAAACAAAAAATTTGTAGAATCAAAACATTTTTTGTCTGAAATCGGTCCTACAAACAAATTCGCATATTCAAACAATTTATTTGCATTTCGTTTATTGAAAAAAAACACTGATTTTTTCAAACAAATAATTTAACTGAATCAAACAAATAGTTTACTGAAAATCATATAAATTTCAAACAAATAATTTTGCTGAATCAAACAAAAAAGTTTTTGCACAAGCAATGACGCGCACACAAGCAAGCACTGTAGAAGTAGATGGAGGCAGAGCAGAGCGGCGCCGGCTGGCTTTGAGACACATTTTTTTGTTGGAATAATTTTTGCACCAAGTCTTGTTTGTTCACACAATGTTTTTCTTCTTCACTCACTGTTCTCTATCCTTTCCTTGGCAGCAGACCGACTCGACATGTTTTCGTCATCATTTTATTTCTTTTATTTGATGTAGGTATTTAACTAAACATTTTTGAAAAATTGAATACGGGATTTTGTTTTTCATTCTTTTTTACCAACTTTGAAACCAACAAAAAATTTATTTTGTTTCTTCTAATGTTGTTGTTGTTTAAAAAGAGTGAAACGTTTATTACCTATTATTGTTTTTGTTGTTTTTTACTACAAACCTCGCCACAATATTTTATCATCTTTCTTATAGTTGTACCTTTTCAAAGCGTCCAAAAATAGACTGTATGTGTTTTTTTTTTGTTGTTATTATATTTCACATAAAGAAGTGTTGCTTACGGTCAAATAAAAAAACGCAAAAACACGACAACAATAAAGAGCGTTAAATATTTCATACAAAATTATGAAAACTAGAAGCCAATAACGCGTTTATTATATTTTTGAATAGTTGTCAACATTTCTGTTGGCTAAAATAAAAATCAAACAAAAATATTAATTGAATCAGTAAAAAAATTTGTAGAAATTAAAAAAAATTTCAAACAAGCGTTTGTTTGAAAATAATTCAGCAATAATTTTTTCTGTGTAGAGCTAAATGTTCAACTAAACGTCCCATAAATGTTTGTTTATTTTTATAACAAGTTACCTTTTATCAAATACAGTATTGCCCTCGACTCATAACTTAAATAGAACTAAACCAAAAATTAATATAAATTAACTTAGAACTTAACTAAAGTAAGACTTTAACCAAACTTAACCTCAATTAGAACCTGAGCAATGTACCCTTATCTGAACTAGAACTAAAATTCAAACCTAATCTAGAATTTAAGCTAAAACCTAAATAGGAATTTAAATTAAAAGCGAAACTTAAATGAACAGCCAGACCTATGATGTCGATCGAAAGCTAAACCTCATTTAGAACCTTAAGAATGTACCTATAATCTTAACTAGAACTGAAATTTTAATCTAATCTAGAATTTGAGCTAAAACCTAAATAGACATTTAAATTAAAAGCGTAACTCAATTGAACAGCCAGGCTCACGATGTCGACTGCCAGCAAGTCACTCCCTATCGTTCTTATAAATGCTTCACTAACTATCGAACTGTCGGTCGTCAGGTTTTACGTTTCGCACGTAATCTGCTTAAAACGCTAGCTTAAAAATAGAAACCGGCAAAACATATTAATAAAGCCATAAAAATACACCTCTTTGCTACAAAGGCCAACAAAGCAGTAAGATTGATTTTGACAGTTGCGATCGCATAATATTTCATATTACGTTATCGTTCGCTTACATTGTAGATCGACTTGTCTTGGGCCAGACTGTAAATAAACTCCTTTTATTAAAAAACCCTTAATATGTTTAACTTAAAGACTGTATCTTTTAATAACGATTACTTTTGATAACGTCCTCGCCTTAAATCTGTTATAATACACAAAATAATAAAAAAATATTTGTATGTACATAATTTTGTGTTTTTTTTTTGTGTAAAAAAGTTATTAAATATTTTGTTAAAAAAGTCATTTACCTTGAGTACCGGCACTAATTACTGTTGCTGATCCATAATATTTTTTGCTTTTGTTTTGTGTATTTAACAGCTGTCATTTGTCATTTGTAAACAATTCTTAACAACCGGTCAGTCCTGCGTCACGCAGGGCAGGGAATTAAACTATAGTTCAACAATGATATGATTTTTTTTTTTATTACTTTATCACCTACAAAAGAAAGAAAAATAATGACTGTGGTTTAATTTCGTAAAATTTCTTTTTAAAATTATTATTTATTTTTATGGTTTTAGTTCAAAACAGAAATATTACTGATAAGATTTTTCTCCGAGCTTAATTTAAAAGATGGTTTTTGTACAAATCTCAACGTTGAATTTTGTTTATATAAAAACAAATATTTATTCTTAAATTTTATTTAATTGTATTTAAACAAAATAAATGTATAAATATTTTTAAATATAATAAACATTTGACAGCAATCAAGTGCAAGCCTGGTGTTTTTTCCTTTGCAAATGACGTCAATTTTCTTCGGTTTTTGTTTATTTTTAATATAGAATTAGGTGTACTTATGTTTTTTTTAGCAAAAATATTTATTTTAAAAATATTCTAAAATTTAAAGAAAATTTAAAGCATTAAAAATTAAAATTAAAAATAAAGTAAACTTAAATAAAAATTTGCTTTAATTTTGAAAATTTCCCTTTAAGGGATATTTAAAAAATTGAATACTTTTTTTGAAACTTTTATTTATTTTTGAGTATGTTATCATTTACTGCCTATTTCGCGATGTCACTCGAACGTTTACGTTCGCACAAATAACATATAAAACAAAAACAAAACAAAAAAATTTGTTTTTGTTTTATATGTTATTTGTGCGAACGCAAACGTTCGAGTGACATCGTGAAATAGGCAGTTAAATATAAAAACTTAACATTATTATCAGAACAACCCTTGGGAATACAAAATTTTAATTTAAAAGATTTTGTTATTCGTGCTTAATTTCCTGTTTCTATTCTTGATAAAAACACTGAAATTTATTGTAGATGGGATAAGCTATTCCTATGCGCATTTCACTGGTTGCTTAGGCCAGATCATCAGGAAACTTCATCCAAAGATTTTAGAAAAACTAAAGATATTAAACCACGTAAAACTGTTAAGCGTATAAGAATTATAAGCAACAGTTCTACTTGTAACAATACACAGAGCAACACGAAAAAAACAACCATATACGGACAACTCTACGTGATAAAAGACAAAAAAAAAAAAAAAAAAAAGACCAGTGTCTTCCAGTTTTGTCCAAAGTCATGTACTTTTTTTATGGCACCCCAACGATTTGGGGCCTCGGTGCTATTTTTGCAAAAAAGTGATCATTTTCTCAGGCTCATATCTTGCAAACCGTTTGATTCATTTTGTTTTTTCTTAACCTACTTACAACTACAATTAATGTTGGAAGAATTCCGATCAATTGTAGTTGGGAATGTAAGAAGAGATAAACTCACTGTTTATTGTTGTTGTTTTTGTTTTAACTTTAATATTGTTACAAGTAGAACTGATGCTTATAATTATTATACGCTTAACAGTTGTACTTGGTTTAATATCTTTAGTTTTTCTAAAATCTTTGGATGAAATTTCCTGATGATCTGGCCTAAGCAACCAGTGAAATGTGCATAGAAATAGCTCATCCCATCAACAATAAATTTCAGTGTTTTTATCAAGAATAGAAACTGGGAATTAAGCACGAATAACACAATCTTTTAAACTAAACATAATCTTAAAAATTTCAATCTTGCCTTACAATTAAAAAAAAATATTAGAAAATTTCCCTTATAAAATTTTTGATAGATTTTTTTTAAAAAAAAATTTTTACTAATTTTGAAAATTTTAAACGTACTTTTAATTACTTAATAACAATTTGATATAATTTTGAAAATTTCCCACAGTTATAAAAAAATTTATTTTTTAGGAAATTTATTAAAAAAAAAAATATGAAATTGGATCTATTTTTAAATTTCAATATTATATATTACTACATGTTAGGAAATATAAAATTTTGATAATTTCCCTTAATAAAAAAATATTTTTTATTCATTAACAAGATTTTATTGTGTGCTAAAGTCCCAATTTTGGTCTTGATGAATTTAGGGAAAGTAAGAAAAGATAAACTCACTGTTTATTGTTAGTGTGTTGTCTAAGCTTTGATATCGTTGCAAATAAAACTTGAATGCTTGTAATTCTCATTCGCTTTACAGTCTTCTTTGTATAAGAAAAAAGGTTTCCTGATGATCTGGCCCAAGCAACCAGTGAAATATGCATAGGAACTAGCTTATCCCCCAATAATAAATTTCAGTGCATTTAATGTATAAAAAGTGTTTGTATTTCCGAAAATAGCAGAAAATTAGCATCAATTTTAAATTTCGCTTAAAGGGAAATTAATTTTTTCGAGAATTTCTTTTTATGTTTACAATATTTTTTTTACTTTCTTATCTAGTATCTAACAAGAATTTGCCCCCAAAACTTATTTTTTTTACTTTAATCTATTGTAAATTAAAAAAAATTTTATTATTTACTTTAGTATTCCATTTTTATCTACTTTTGTTGTTGCATTTTTGTAAAATATATGTTTAAACAACTTTCAACATTTATATCTTGACTTCATATATTAATGTCACTAAAATAATTCATTAAAAATTTATAAAACAATTTGCTCTATCCGAAGATAAACATTTTAATCTGTCCTTAAAATTCTAGATAAATTATGACAATTTCAGTAGTCTAAGGAGATTTAAAGCAGAAAACCATTTACAACTGGAACCAGTTTATTTAGCGGAGTGGAATAGAAAAAATAATTTAACAAGATTAGAAAATCGTGAAATTGTTGATCAAATAAAAACACTATTAAAATGCTATTTATTTATTAACTATGATCTGCATAAATGACAACTTAAATGTGCCAGTATGTTTGCTCTCCTCCATCTCTTTAAATCCCTGTAGCTGTCATTTTGGATTTTATTTCCATTTGACAGCTTCTATGCTTTTGCAATTAGTAATTTATTTAATTTACCTCATTTTGAAGAGAACAGGTGTTTTAAACTGATAAATTTTTCAAATTTTACAATAATTATTCTAAAATAAATAAAATGAGGGTTCAATTATGGGGGATTTCATGTCAAGTGACCCAATTTTTAAATCGATGTGTTCCGATTTGTATGAAATTTTCACCAAGGTTACTCCTATTGGATAGTAGACACAACAACAAGATCGGTCAAAACGCGTCTGAGTTAGAATGGGTCAAAATTTGACATTTTGGCCATACAGGTATTCTTGTATCTTATTACCTATTGGTGTTAGCAAAATTTGTCCCAAGTACACAGAAAAAATTCTCCAAAAATGTTCACCAATTAAAGCATTAATCAAAAATATAATCAGTTTTAATTAAAAATTTAATCAAGTGAATTAAACTTTTGATCAAGTCAATTAAACGCTTAATTAATACTATTAACTGGTTTAATTGATACTATTAATTTTTTTACTGGTGCAAATTTAATTAATTTTTTAATTAATATCACAAATTTTTTAATTAAAATCAATTTTTATTTTTTTCTGTGTAGCTTCCATAGCTATTTGAACAATCTTTCGAAAAAAAATTTTTTCGTTTTTTAAATTTAAAACATTTTTTTATCCGGAATGTTTTTTTCTGTCCAAAAAAACATTATATGTCTTTTCCTTTAAGGTAGTTCTGGTCTTTTAGAAAAAATTTCAAAATAGTGCTGCATATGCTAAAAATTTAAAAACCCTCGTCTTGAGTTTGAAATTATTTTTTTTATACATAAGCCACTCGCATCCCAAAAAGCGACCAAAACTACCTTAAAGGAAAAGACATAAGCTTTCTTTTAAGCAGAAAAAAAATAATAAAAAAAGTTTTAAATTTAAAAAAAAAAATTTAAAAAAACAAAAATATTTTTTTTCGAAATATTGATCAAATAGATATCGAAGCTACTTGGGCCAAATTTTGCTAACACCAATAGGTAATAAGTTACAAGGATGAAAAAGAACAGCTGTATGGCCAAAATGTCAAATTTTGACCCCCTCTAATTTAGAAACGTTTTGGCCGATCTTGTTGAAACTACTAACTAACCTTGGTGCAAATTTCATCCAAATCGGAAGACATCGATTTAAAAATTGGGTCACTTGACATGAAATCCCCCTTATTGATTTGAACTTATAATTTACAGCGTAGAGAGAAAAAAACCTACATTTTGTTTGTTTAAGTAAAGTAAACAATTTTTTGTTAAATTTGATGGTGGCAATTTTGTTATCAGTAAGAGTGTTAACTGAAAAAAAAACAAGTGATTAATTTTGTTGCCTTATAAAATAAACAAGTAAAATGCATTTCTCTTTTTTGGTTAAGGCATATTTGTTTGTCTTAAATGAAGTTTAAACAAAGAATTGGTAAACAGTAAAGAGCCGCGAAGCACATTCAGTAAAATAGGATATCTGGCGGTTATAAGATACCTGGAGAATGTGTTTATCACATCCAGAATGCCGGGCATCTCTGGAAGGGATGGCGAAACATTAAATGGTAACCTTTACACAGAAAAAAATAAAAACTGATTTCAATTAAAAAATTTGTAATATTAATTAAAAAATTAATTTTATTTGCACCAGCAAACAAATTAATAGCATCAATTAAACCAATTAATAGTATTAATTAAACGTTTAATTCACGTGATTAAAAGTTTAATTCACTTGATTAAATTTTTAATTAAAACTGAATATGTTTTTGATTAATGCTTTAATTGGTGAACAATTTTGGAGAATTTTTTCTGTGTTAGCATGTTCTCCATTTATCATAGCCAGGTCATAAAGCCTTAGCTAAGTAGTAGGTGGATTCTTGAGTCCACCCCAACTGTGCAAGTCCAGAAGACTCGCGCTGTATACGTGACGTCAGTGGAAAGCCAAAGAATTAGTCTACAAATCTGTCGTCCAGACGGCACCCCCGTTTGAAAAGATTATCTGCAATTCGAATGCCAGTACTGGTATCCACATAAGCGTTACTTTCGAATGCTTCGTAATCTCATTTCATGATATCCGACATTCTGCAGTTAACCAAGGTGCTGTACAGACACCAGCAAGGTTTCAAAGGCAGCTTTGCTATCAGTAAATTTACATATACCCCTCAATATACTACGGGCAGTTAGCTGCCCGCCCGATAGCAGAGATATTCGCCTGTTGGACAATACAATCATCTGGCAGCCGAAAGGTAACCTTCTTATCCAGTTCCTATATGTAGAATCCCCAACCTACTATTTTTCCTTTCTTTAAACAGTCAGTATATACTCTTTGAGTAAGGTAAATTCATGTACACGGTGGTAGCAATACTACAACAACTTCAACAATACAATAACAACAGGGATTTCTTGCTGGTTCGAACTAGCAAAGTCGATATCTTTTCGCTGCCACCTGACATAAATTCGCCTTGGTTAAGAGTTGCCCAGCATTTATTAATCAAGGGAGCGGGGAAGAGAATGAGAGTTCATAAGGTTTTATTAAATTAATTACCCTTTATTTAAGCTTCAAGAAAAAGCATCTTTTTCTGTTAAAGACTTGGTCGTCTAATGAAAAATAAATTTTAAGTTTAGAATAGACCTTGCCACACCTATCCACGTTTAGTATAAAATAACATTGAACTTTACCAAACAAATTACAAGATAAGTTCTTATAAAAACACGTCAAGTATTCATTGATGTCATTTCGAAATTGACGCACATTACCCATATTTATCGAATTAATTCGAAATCTTTTTAAACAATATTTTCTAATGATATTGAAATTTCCTACTCCACGTTGGTAAAAACCAGATGCAACAGGTTTGTCATATCTCTGACAGTTTCAACACACAATTTGTCCTACCTCATCATGTTACTAACCACGAAACTAAAATCGATAGTTTTATTTCAAGCGGACTGCAAGTAAATAATGTAACATGAGTGTT
Organism: Pollenia griseotomentosa; assembly: GCA_963931875.1. Taxonomy (NCBI): domain Eukaryota; kingdom Metazoa; phylum Arthropoda; class Insecta; order Diptera; family Polleniidae; genus Pollenia; species Pollenia griseotomentosa. The sequence continues at coordinate 191,906,555 of OZ007563.1, read as the reverse complement.
AAATAAAAAATAATTGTGTGTGTTTCAGTTTTCTGTTTAAATGATGAGTGTGTGTGTGTGTTTGTGCGTATTTTAACGACAACGTTACCGCATGACGTAAATCAAAATGATTCGAATTTATGAACTTGATATTCATAATTCATTGCACTTATTTAAAGGGATTTTATCTAACATGATAAAAACAGAATCATATATTTACCCCATATGACAAACATCGTACAGGGTGGGGCATAAGTAACGTTATGATTTATTTAATGAGTAATTTTTTTCTGGCCGATTTTATTTAACGTCGGCATTTATGAAAATTAAGATTATAGTTTGGAATTATGTTGACATTATGTTTTGGATATCGATGGTGCCAATTGCTTGCTTCGACCTAACAGGCTCTTGTCACAGCATTTTTCATAACTTTTCTTAGAGTTTCAAGTCCCAGTGCCTTCACTTCTTCTCGCATATTCGCCTTAAGCTGTTGGATGGTTCTTGGCTAATTGACATACAGCGTAACCCGAAAGAAAAATTTGGGCCAACGCGGTGACCCGTTAAAATTAGAAAAACGCGATATTTTTGGATCGTCTAAAATTTCGCGAAGGAGAGCCATAGTTGCACGAGCTGTTTAACCATTATTGGAACCACAATTCTGGATTGTTCTGTACCCCGGGTATTTAAAATTTCTTATCATTTCCCGGCATTAAATGCCATTCACACAAATTGCTCGTCGTTTTCGAAAAAATATGGTTAAAATAAAATGTGCTTCTAGGATGTGTTTGGATGTTCAACAAATATTCTTGGATTTTGGGTGTCCCATATTTTGCAATTTTCTTTATTCACGCGTCTATTGTTAAAATGGGCCCATTGCTTGTTATTCGATATGATCTTTGTGTCTGAATAATCAAATGCTGACTTTCAAAATAAAATTGAACAACGTTGGTTCCCTTTTCTGTGCTAAAGGTTTTCTTCATAAAAATCTCAAGTTTTTCAAAGTTAACTCGAAAAAAAAAACAAAAAAATTTAAGTGCATTAATCATAACGTTACTTATGCGCCACCCTTTATAACTGATAATGATAAAAGTTCCCAACTAAAAATAAAGCTAATAAAATAATGGTGTTTTCTTTTCTACCAAAAATGTGACATTTCATTCAAAAAAATTCAATTTGGCGTCTGTTCCTTAAAAATTCTGCTCTCGAAAAGGATGAGTTTTTTAGAATAAAACAAGCCACCCTTTTCGGGAGCAAAATTCTTAAGAAACAGACACCAAATTGCATTTTTTTAAAATAAAATGTTACATTTTTTTGTAGAAAAGAAAACACCACAAGTCTATACAATTTTTTTTTGGGCCAAATAATTTTTCAAATATTTAATTTGTTGTCGGGAAAATTTTGCGAAATTTATTTATAAACAGTTTTGAGAAATTCTTTGTTTTCATTATATTTTTATAATACATTATAATTAAGTAATTGTATGTGATTTAATTTTTGCTAATACATAATTTTAAATAGGGAATTGTGTGTGTTTCCATTGGTAAGGTCAAGTTTTTTTTTGCACCTTTAGGTGTGATTTGGTACAATAGAATGACTAAAAAAAGTGGATTTCATTATCGTAAAACAATGTTGTTAGATGGCTGTCAATTAAGTAGAATTTATCATTTCAGTTACATTGTAATTAAATTGTTATTGTAATATATTTAAGAATTTCAATAAATTATAAAGAAATTGTATATAAATAGCAGTATTTTCATAAAAAGGAGAGAACGATTGCGAAGTGTTTTAAGTATTTAGTCATTAAGTCTTATATTAAGACTTTTTAGTCTAAAATAAATTCTTATACTAAGGGTCAAAGTCTTGTAAATAAAGTCCCGTATTAAAGATTTTAAAGTGCTGTAATAACCACAAAGTATTAGACGAAGATTGTTAAGTCTTTCACTTAGATTTTAGCGCTTCGTACTGATACACAAAAGCCTTATACTAAGACTTGAGAGTAGGGATGCAAACTATACATCGATGTTTAGAAAACATCGATGTATCGTGCATAAACATCGATATTAACATCGATGTTTTGATGGACGATATATCGGCGATACATCGACATCAAAACTAAAAAACATCGACATCGTCCGTTTAATATTTTCATTTATTAAATTTTTTTTTAATAATATTTTAACCATTTTTAATTTAAATTTTATTAATTTAAAAATATAAAAAGTGTATTTCAAAGCATAGCAGTACAAAGTAGGCACGGCACGTACATATGTAGATATGTACATACAATGCATTGCATAGCTTTATGTAATAAGGTGTAGCCCCTTTTATAATTTGAAGAAATGTTAAAACAATTTTGTAGACTGCAAGTGTAAAGCCCCAACTATAATATGCGTCAAATCATATTGTACTGAAGAAAACTTTCTGTTAAGTTTTATAAATCTGTAATTTGCTTAAGCAAGATGTGAAACAGATTGCACTTTCTGTACGGAATCAAATGTTTTTTATTTTGTTTTTGCGTTTTTAAATGCATTTGACCGGTTTTTTGTTAATTTTGAACGGAAGCTTAAGCAATCTTATGCATTTTATAGTTGGGCCTTAAGATTTTCAGTACCAAAGACGAATTTGAGCAGCCCATAAGTATAGCTGCAAAGTAGTTTATAACATCGATGTTGAAACATCGATGTATCGTATTTTTTACCGATGTTTTTTAGTATCGATGCTTATCGTGGAAACATCGACGTTTTTAAACATCGATGTTTTTTAGAACGATGTTGCATCCCTACTTGAGAGTCTTATACTATGACTTCAAAGCTTTATTCTAAGACCTTAAGGGATTATAAACTCTTTCTTTTTATCAAAATTTTATTTTATAAGCATCGTCTAAAAACATTTATACCCATATTGCCAAACAACTCTTTATAATTAACATTAATATTTTTTACTGCTTTTTTCTTATCATTTCAGATAATTTGTTAAAAAAAAACCTACGTAATACCCAAATGCAATTTACGCAAAATGAAACGTAAAAAAATTGTACTTGACTATGCAATTCTTATGAGTGATAAAGAATGACTTCTTTTAAACAGCAATAAAAGTTTTTTTTTTTATTTCGGGTTCAAAAGTCCAAATATGGATGTCAGTGAGACGTCTACAATAAATGAGAAATTTACGTAAAAGCAATTTAAAATACACCCATGACTAAAATGTTATAATAATAAAAAAAACTATTCGCTAAAACCGGCATAAAAATATATATTTTAAACGTCACTGGGAGACTGAGATTTAATGAAACGAAACCACAAAAAAAAGAATAGAATTAAGAGATGAAAATGCCGCCAGAATTAACGTGAATTGAACTAAATCATTTGAATTTTTAAATTTAACGTACCAATAAATTTCATCTTTCTAACGAAGCGTTACTCTGGGTGACTGACAGACAAAAGTATGTAATTTTCATATCTGAATGTGCGAAAAGACTCTCTCTGATGCAACATCTTTTTATAATTTACAAACAGATCATCAGCAGCAGCATACACTCGTGTGTAACAAATAAAGCCAACATTTGACGTCATGTATTTTTAAATGACTAACAAATTGAACAATATACTTAATTAAATTAAAAAGTAAATAAAAAAATAAAAATTCTACATAAAAATTATTGAGAAAAACTACAGAATGTGTATGCAATGGAAATAAATACATCATGATATGTCTACTTAATTGAAAACAATAATATTGGTGTAGGGGAAAAGTTATTTCATATGAAATCTAATAAAAATACACATGATTCAGCCGTCTTCGTATACTCAGACTAAAGCTATTTCTAACTTAGGAACACAAGTCATTTGCGGTCTGTACACTACACATATACACACATCTCTCTTTTACAGTTCTTATATTTATAGAGACAATTGTCTAGTACAGAATATTTTCTTATATATATAAAGGCTACAACTTTAATTTAAACGACAAGTCGTAAAATAAATATCGAATCTTGTGCAAGTACTTTAAGTCTTGCACAAATACTGCCGAGTCTTAAACAAGAACGTGCGAGTTCTATACGAATATAATCGAGTTATTTACGAAGACTTTTGAGTCTTATACGAAAACTGTCGAACCGAGTCATAAACTGATACTGCCAAAGCTTATACTAAAACTATAGAATTTCATACGAATACTAACGAATCTCATAAAAAAATATCGATTCTTATGCTCAAAATACAGAGCCCTATATTAAAGCCACTGAATACTACCGAGTGTTATATAAAAAAATTCGAGTCTAGTAAAAATACAACAGACTATTTTTTAAATAAAACCGATTCTTACACTAAAATAACCGAAAATTATACTAAGACTACCGAGTCTTATACAAGGACTACCGGATTTTCTAAAAAGACTACTGAGTCTTATACAAATACTATTGAATCTTATACAAATACTGTCGAGACTTATAATAAGACTATAAAGTCTTTCACAAAGACTACCGAGTCCTATATGAAAACTTTCGAGTCGTATAGTAAGACTACCAAGTCTTCTATAAAAACCACCGATGCTTATATTACGATTACCGAGTTTTATTCTAAGACCTTCGAGGATAATACAAAAATAAGCTCGTCTTACTCTAAGACTACAAAGTCTTATGTCATGACTGCGGATTTTAACACAAAACATTTTAATTTTTATAATTACACTCCTAGGATATTAAATAAGACTACAAAGTCTTTTAATAAGATTAGGACTAGCGATTCTTACATTAAGACTACCCCGTCTAATAGAAGATTGTCGATTCGTATATTAATTATACTAAACCTGCTGAGTATACTATGGCTACCGAATCCTGTACTAAAACTGCTATGTCTTATACTAGAGGTACCAAGTCTTATACAAATACTATCGAGTTTACTAATTCAAAAATTAATACTACCATTAAATATACTAAGATATCTGAGGCTTATATTTAAATTTTAACAGCCTTATTTATAAAAAATAAATCATGTTAATAAAGGGTTTATTAAACGGATTTTGTATGAAAATCCATTTTATTAACTCTTTATTAACCGGTTTTATTTTTTATAAATTAGGCCGTAAGTGATTATACTAAGACTTCAAAGTTTTTTTAAGACTAACATTTTTGACTAACGCTTTTAATTCTTATACTGAGGCTTCAAAATCTGTTTTTAAACTTCGAAGTTAAAATTCTCAGTCTTAAACTTAGACTTTTAAGTCTTATAAATACTAAGACTACAAGGTGATTTTATATAAATTCAACTTCTTTCACAAAGTCTAAAAAGAGAGACTTACAGAGACTTAAATTTTATTCGTAGACTAGGCCAAAAAGCTTACAATAAGACTTAACTCTTATACTAAGACTGATTTATTAAATTAAGGCTGAAGTTATACATGTAATTCATATTCAGTTTTATACATTTTGGCATATATTCATTATAGAACTTTTTTGGTTAATTATTTAAAACAAAATTTCACATTTCTATTTACGGAAACGAACTAATTTTTTCCCCTTACCAATATTTATTCCAGATGACCTACAAAATTATAAATACAATTTTTAAAATACCTTTATTATGATGAGTCCGAAAGACAATAAAAATAGTGGGGATCAAATAAACAATAAATTAACTAAAATTGCAAAAGTTACTTTAAACAACGCAACACTTAAAGAAAAGTACATAACTTTGCAACAACAAAATCAAGTAAACGCAGAGTTGGCAATGCGTTATAATAAAAATTTAATGGTGAAACGAATTATAAACAATAAAAATAACAACAATAACAATAACAATAATAATAATAACGATAGTAACACTTCAATAAAGGCGTCAAACAAAACATGTAATCTAATCGGTAAAATGATAAACGACGTCAGCAAATCGGCGATCTCCGGCTTGGGCCATAGTAAACAAAACGATAAAACAACAGTATCAGCAGCAGAGACAACAGCAACAATTGGTACCAATACTTGTACAAAAACATTGACTAAGTACTCACACTCGTCGTACAATTGTAGCGAAGGTGGAAAAAATAAAATTGGTTATTATGATGATTTTGTTGCTGTTGACGATTTTATCTCAAACAACAGTAACAACAACAACTATAAAGATAATAAACAAAACGAATTGAAACAACGACAACGACTTACTAAAATGACGAATTTAAACGAAGTTAACAAAGAGAGTTTATCATTAGTTAACGACGAGACAATTGCGGATTTAATATCAAAACAACAACAAAAGCTACAGCAATTGGCGAGAAAAGAGGTTAAGGGAGAGAGTTTAGTAACGGTAAAATCACCATTATTATTACAAAATTTAAGCAAAAGTGTAAGGCATAAAAACATAACAATCATACCTTCAGACGACAGTTATCAAAGAGCTGTAGATCTAGACGCACCTAACGCTAGAGACCAAATATCTCAATGTGAACTACTGGAATTAAAAACAATTGACAACCTCCCGCAAAAGGATTATAAAGCTGAAAGTAAGCAGAAATTTAAAACTTTAGCAGAACGTAAAGCTCAATTAAAAAAAGAATTTTTCAAAGATTTAAACGTGAGTTCTAATCCAACAACAACAACAACTGTATATTTAGTGAAATTAAAATTAAACAATCAAACGCTAAATAAAAGAATTTTAAAAAAGCAGCACAATTTAAAACTGAAAATTCCAAGAGACTGTAACAAGCCGTTGGAACAGCAACAGCAAAAAGTGGATTTGAATTTGTCACTAGTGGCTTTAAGAAAATTAGATTTGGAAAAGAAACAGCATAACGAATTGAAAAGTTTTAAAAAAAATTTTAATAACACTCAGTTTCCGAGAGTTAAAGAGTTAGCCAAGAGATTTGATTTTAAAAAAGAAATGATTTTGCCCCAAGCTAATAGCAATGCAAACGAGGTTAAGACCTCTAAACTGGACAACATGGTAGAGCGACATAGTCCTTTGTCCGATGAGGGCTGTAATATAGGCCAAAGTCCCTATTCCTCAGATGATGACAACGATTCAATACGCACTACCAATACAGCCATAGAAAGAATACCAGCTACCAAACACAAGGATAAGGTGGCAAGATCAGCCAGCAGTGATTCGGCCTTGGGTTTGGAAGTAGATGAACCTATGGATGTAAGCGAACAGCAGCCCCAACAACAAAAAAGACGAATGACTTTAACAGTAACTGATTTGCCTTTAAGACCTGCCTTATTGCCCTTGGCTGAACCAACTTTGCTGCCTGATTCCCCCATATTGGATACACCCGTGCCGAATTTCGGTAACAACTTGCAACAAAACCAAATACCCTCTAAAGTGTTGCTAGAAGAAAGAGTGGTAGAAATTCCTGAAGATCCTCGTTCCGGCATGAGTTCCCGACGTGAGTCCTCCCAGTCATGTTTCAGTGACTTTCCTCCTGGAGAAATGCAAGGAGTTAGATTTGTTCGCACTCCCTCGGTGGTGGTATCTGACTATTCGGATGATATAACTTGCGGCATTACCCTGGAAGAAATCGAATATTTTCGAGCCCAACGTTTGCGGCGACGTCGTTCCTCTTTGGAGACCTCCGGCACCGAAAAAGATGCGCTCGACAATACTTCCGACATCAGTGCCTCTTCCTCGTGCAGCAACCTTTACTACTGTGGCTCCACTATCTCCGCCCTCGACGGGGCCGAGTGCTTAGTCAATGGTGTACGTCAACAATTGGAAAGAAAAACCTCCGATTGCTCCACTTGTTCGGTAAGCGGTGATGAGGACGCCACATTTAATTTTTGCATACCCGAGCAACCAGAGGAGTGCCAGGACATTACCGATATGTTGGCCAATCAACATTTAACCAACAAACGTTCCAAAAAGGTAGGTATATCGGCGAACATTTTAACTGTTGATACTACAAATGCTGTATAAAACTACTAGTCATAGTTCTTAAGTTTATCTTTAGCCAACAAAAAATCCTAAAAACAAAATCTCTTAATTTTTTTATTATAAATTTAGTTTATTATATTTTCTTTTAGATAATAAGTTTTATTATCTTTATAAAAAATATAAGGACAAAAATAAGTATTTGTTTGAAACAATAAATCAATTTTTTTTAATATAATAAATTTTAGTATTAAAATAGTTTTGTAGCTTAAAAATGCAAATATTATAGTTGTTTTTTTAATAAATTTAAGACATTTAAAAAAATTCTTTATTCAAAAGACTTTTTAAATGAATTTTTTTCAAACGTATGAAAGTTTTCCTAATAAAAATTATTTTTATTTATTTATTTACCAAAATAAATTAAAATTTTCTTAGAAACTTTACATCGTTATGCAAAAAAATTATAAATTTGTTAATACTTCCAATAAATTTAATAAAACTCAAAAAAATATGATGATATCGTCACATTCTTTTTCTGTTTCATATTCATATATTTTTGAAAGCAACTCTATTTTTGATAAATTTTGAGGTTATGTTGCACTATTTCTTTGATTTTGTTTGTTGGTTTCACATTTGGTACACATTTTTGAATTGAATTACGCTTTTCTTCTATTTGCTGCAAAATATACCCATGTTTGTCATCAGAGTTGTTTATTTCACTTGTTAGATTCACGTAAAGTACGGATTTTTGCTTTAAGAATACTATTCTCTAAAAACTTCTGTTGAAAATGTTGATTAAACTCGAGTTAAAAAATGATTTTTTAATTAAATAATAGCAATATCTTTACTAGCTATCAACAATTTGAAATGCAAACAAATTATTGTTTACATTTTTAAGAGAAAAAAAAAAAAACAATGAAATGTAAATAAACGTTTGATAACTTATTTTAAATGACAAAAAGATAATATTGTTTATAAAGATGTTGTATTTTCTTCTATGTAATTCGGAAAATAACAATTACAAAAAACTCTAGAAAAAAAGTTTTAAAAAACCAATAACACTTAAGAGTTACTAATAACATTTTTGGATTTTTTTTTATAAACTTAAATAAATAACGTAATTTTTGATAAATTTTAAGTATTTTCTTTGTTCAGAAATATAAATTGTAATAAAATATTAAACTTAATAAAAAATTTAAGGTTAGGTGGGAAAATTTTGATTACTTAGAGGCTAAGAAGATTTGTTTATAATATAGTATTTATAGCAATGTTTAAATAGTTTTGAAGTTTTTTTCTTTAGAATCTCGTGCTTGAGTATTTATTTCTTTAAGATTCTAATAAAAAACCAACTTTTATTTGTTTTCAATCGTTTTTAATTTGTGTAATACCCGAGGTGCCTTTTATACTCCTAATATTTATATCTATAGACCCCAAATCGAAAACATATACTCGTTTAAAAGGCCTTAATTGCCATCTAAAATTTTATTCCAATTGGACTAACCGTTTAGAAAACACAGAATTATTTCCAAAATCTCCCACTGAGTGACTTTGCACAGGGATTAAAACATAGGTAAACTAAGGATTAATTCAGGGAACCCCATTATTATCGATATTTATATCTTTTTTGCAATAACTATAACATTATTTAGTTAAAAAAGGTTTTTGAATTTTTTTTTTTATTTAAAAAAGAAGAAAAAATTGTTAATCTTATCTTAACCCTCTGAGCGTTGGCATACTGTACCTTACAATTTTTTTCAAACGAATTTTCTCAAAAACTGTTAGTACTACGAAAAAAAAATGCATGTCTTTTGTAGGCAATTTCCTTTGCTACACATCTGATAAGTACTATTTTTTCGATAAATCGTCAGCTCAGAATTGGTTTGGCGCGTATGCCAAAAAGTCGGAGTGGAGAAAAACGACAAAGAAGATTTACATGAAGATTTCTCAAAATGTACCTGATATAATTTTTTTTTATATTTTTTCCACTGCTTCCGGTATATGTTTTGAAGAAACATGTAAATTTTTGCGTACTTTCATGAATAAAGTTAGAATTTAATAATATTTTTTTGAAAATGAAAAATATTGTTTTGTGCCGCATACGCCACTTTTCTAAAAAAAAAAAACTAAAAAAAGTGGCTTTTTGTGCTGCATTACGTATGCTTATTACTGTGTATTGAGTAACTTGTTGTTGAGATGAATTTTTTTATTTTTATTATATTATATTTTTTTTTATTTGATTTTATTTTACAAAAACAGAAAAAACAGTTCTACTGTTATGAAAACGTACATAAAAAGCCCAAATTAACACGTGGAAGAAATATAAGCAAGTCTTTTATGTCTCTATTTTTATCGCTGGAAATAAATGATGGTTTCCATATTTTCAATACATTCGTCCACAAATTTTCAGAAGTTTTCAAACAATTTTTTGATGCAGACTTAACCAAAATTGAATTTTTATATTTTTCCTCTCTCGTAGAATATGCATAAATCATTATTTTTACTGTATAGAAGTACTTTAATTTTAGCAAAAGGGACTTTTCGAAAGTCCATTTTATTTGCTTTCGAGTATGTGCGAAACTTTTAATTTTGTTTTATTATTTGGCATTGTTTTAAGCAAATTTAGCAAATGAAGAGAACTATGAATTTCAATATTCTTTAAGTACCGGTCAAAAACACCATGGACACAGTCCACTTCTTGAATGAAAGAATGTCCCGGTTCTGAAGACTTTTGTATATTTTGTTTAATGAACATTTTGATTGCGGTTGAGTTACTTCGATTTTTATTTTGAGGTACGCAAGAATCGCTCTATAGTGCCAAAGTTTTAATTAGGGGATAATCTTTTATTAATTCTTTCAAAATTTTAATTAAAGCACTAGCAATATTGTTACCACTCCGACCACTATGAGCTTCAGTCCACAAGGCACAATAAGTAAAAGTTGGTATGTTTGGCATAATAATGGTTGCTGTAAGATTATACATATTTAATTTTCGTTTGTAGTAAAATGTTGAAGCATTTCCCTTAGGTAGGCTAAAAACACTTTGCAAATAATAGCAAAACGTACACTTGGTTGGGTCCATTATTTTATAAAACTATTTTTCACATATTTATTTTCTTGTTGTCATTTTATTTTGCTTTAAAATTTATTTTGTAGGTTTTTGTATGAAGAATTTGCTGCAATCGCCAAACAAAACTTAACAAGTTTTGAAACAGTTGATATACAGCAAAATGAATGCTTTATATCTCAGAATCCACAAAAAATTTCGCGAAACAGATTTTGGATTCAAAAAGGGAGTATTCAAAATATATATACCCCATACCTAACTAATTTTTTTTAAAAATGGTCGGTAGGTCAAACCAATTCTGCGCTGACGAAATGTTATCGTTAGCAAGATTTTCTTGATCTTGACCCAGCGTAACCTTTTTAAGCAGCGCATGGATCGGCGGGGATTTTTGGGACGTTGTTGAGAATCACAAAAAGGAAGCTTCGTGCAAAATTCAGCTTTCCCTTAATTTTTTTTTGAAGTAAAATGTCTTTATTCCCTGGACTTATTAATTTGTTGCGTTTAAAATTGTTTGAAATCTAAAAATTATTTTTTTAAATCCTTCACAATTTTTTGTTTAATTTAAAAGTTGTACAACTATTTTGGAGTTAAATAGGCAATATTGTCTGAAATTGGTTCAAGGGAACATTTTGAAAGCAAATTCATAACAAAGGTTTTGTATTTTTCCACTTTATGCCAAAGAAATTTTACCAATCTGAAAACCCTTGATTTTAAATGATAAGTTCTGTTTTTAATTTCATATCTTTTTCTTCTAATTAGTACGACTTTTTATAATTGAAAGTATTCCCTTAATGAAACGATGTTAATTAATATTTATCATATGATTTTTTATTTTTACTTTTTTTGTAAAAATTTCATTTTTATCTTATCTTAAAGCAAATACACACGCATTATCATACACCAGAGTAGCAAAAAAATATATGTAGATATACAAGAAAAGTTCAGGAGAGAAAATTTCCTGCTTTTAATGTTTTTTTGAAGTTTAATTACTTTTTTGTTTTATCATAAAATAATATACTTCTCTTCCAACTTAACTTAATTATTTTATTTATAAAAAATTAAAAAAAAAAAAAACAAAAACAAAAAAATTTATATAAAACGCAAAAAAAAAATCCAAAATTTTTAATGAATAAAACTAAATTTAATGTTCACTTTATTGAGTAATATTTCCTAATTTTTTAACGGAAATAATGACATTTGATTACACTGGTTTACAGCCAAAAAATACCAAGAACGCCACATGCCTAGATAAGTTAATTGGGACCTCCCGAACACGAAAAACGCTGTATTTTTTTTTTCTAAGTACCGTTTTTTAGATAACGATACTTTTGTATTTTTCGGTGTATGGTCCGATCGAGATGAATGGCATATCGTTGGCAAGGTAATTGAATGCCTTTTCCGCCGATTTCCGCTGCAAATTTCTATCTGATAAGAAATGGCTGAGTTATGGCACCTCAAAATTAAAAATTTGCCTATTTTTTACGTTTGTTTCAAAAATTTTCATTTTTATTTCGTTTTTTTTCTACGTTATAGTAAAGATCTGGAATGTTTTATTTTTTTAACCTAATAGTTTATTTAATTACCAACATTTTAAGTGTAATAAACATCGGATGATAAATAAAGTTTTTATTAAGGATTTTGTGGAACGACAATATTTTCATCTTAATTGCTCACACACTATATTCGGCGTCCATCAGTTTTTGAATTTGGGAATTTACGTTTGGGAATTTACATTGAAACGACAATAAAAAAATAGAATTTGTTTTTGTTTTCAATACAAGTTCCCGGATTTACATTTTAATTTTAAAAAACAGGCAGGTCTATTATTGTGCATCGTTCACAACTTTTTGGGAAACTACAGAAGTTCTGATTACGCAGAAAAGATTGATACATTACTGCAAAAATTCAATGCCATTGGTAAGCGTTGAGTGAAAACATGTATATCAAAAAACAAAAATTAATTTTTGCTGCAGCGCCCATTTCCAATTTCTTTTAAATTTTTTTACTTTTACTGTAACTGATTGATTTTTATAGGAGGTGCTACGCCCACTTATCCAATAATACCCTTTTTTTTGACAAATTGACTGTAGTGTAAATCTAGTTATGTGTACCAAATTTTGACAATTTTTCTTCTACCGTTCTCCAGATATAAGGAAATGTATTTTGTGCCACGCCCACTTTTCGCCGATGCATGACAATGGACATCGAAGCTTTTTGTACCAAATTATACTGCTACGATTCTCCAGATATATAGAAATCTATTTTTTATTCTCCAAATATACAGAAAAAAAACCACAACAACAAGGGATAATAAGAAGCAATCAGAACAGACATCGTTAAATTAACTTCGATACTTATGAATTTCAAGAATATATATATATACCTTATATGGTTTTTTGGAGAAATTACAAACGAATTGACAAACTTATGTACACCCTTGCCACCTGTGGTGAAGGGTTCAATTATACCAACAAACAGACGTAAACAAATTAGAGTGAAACAAGAGAACAAACACTTGTTATACAGTGTATAATATACACTAATAAATGCAGTTATCTTGTTTTCTCCTATAGGAATTTCTTATTATTGTTGTTGGATTTGATCAGTTTATTTCGATGGAGAGGGTAGTATGCGTTTGTGATGATAACTCAACATTTAAATTTCCGATCGACTTAATCTCAATCCTAAAATCACTTAAAGGCAAATAATCTCATATAAATAAAGATATCTAAAAATTATTCGCCACAAAGAACTTTTTTATGAATCTTAAGCTCATAACATAGTTTTGTTTTCCCGTGTCTATAATTGCTCATGGGTCCGAAATAGGGTAAACTCTCGAAAATTTGATTTTAAATACTGTGGTGTAGGATATCATATGGTCGGGCTTGACCGGCTATACTTTCTGTTATTGCTTGAATTGCCATATGTTGTCTGTATAGAGTACGTGATATGCAATCAATTCCTTTAGATTTCTTTATTTTATTTACAAAGTTTTTAATTGCAATATTCTTTAGATAATTGAAGAAATTCTAGACAATAAAATAATCTTACTGTTTATGGGATCTGTGACGATATTATTTTTTTTAGTTGTTGTAAAAAAACAAAGTGAGAGAAATTTTTAAGTTTAGCTAAGTACAAGGGATGTTTTTGAGCGGACTGTTAAATTTTAATGAAAATTGTACTTGCAGTTTTTCTAGATTTTTTAAAACTCGTTTAGTTTTATTTATAATTTAAAGCATAATTTTTAAAACTTGTAAAATTCTTCAAGATTTCCTTAAAATGTTTAACAATTACATTTAGTTTTCATTTAAATCATAAAAAAAATCAGCAGAAAGTATTTAGGTTGTTAGTTTCTTGCAATAAAAATTTAGTTTTAAAGTTTTCAAGATTCTGTTTGTCGTGCTTAATTCCCAATTTTTATTCTTGATAAAAATACTGAAATTTATTGTTTAAGGGATAAGCTATTCCTCTGCGCATTTCACTGGTTGCTTAGGACAGATCGTCAGGAAACTTCATCTAGAACAAATAAAACTGTTAAGCGAATAAGAATTATAAGCAACAGTTTTACTTGTAACAATATCAAAGCTTAAACAAAAACAACAACAATAAGCAGTGAGTTTATCTTTTTTTACATTCCCCACTACTGTAGCGTACTACTTTAATATGTGTTTAATATGTTTAATATCTTTAGTTTTTCTAAAATCTTTGGATGAAGTTTCCTGACGATCTGGCCTAAGCAACTAGTGAAATGCGCATAGGAATAGTTTATCGCTTCACCAATAAATTTCACTGTTTTCATAAAGAATACAAATTTGGAATTAAGCACGACAAACAGAATCTTGTAAATTAAAAATTTTGTATTCCCAAAAAAATTACTTTGATAATGTTAGTTTTAAATAATTTTCAAATAATTTTAAAATTTCTAGGAAATTCTAAATAAAGACAAATATTTACCTCAAGTTTTTTTACTAAAAAATTTTTGTTTCTGTTATGATAATTGTTTTTTAAAAAATGTTTGTCATTAAAATTTGTTTTAAAACTATTTTATCTTTATTTGTTTTTTCAAGAATTAAATAAAAAAATGTTTATCTTAAAATACCATTCCACTGATTATAATTTATTTAAAATTTAATTATTAAACAAGGTTGTTTACATTTCCTAGACTGATTAAAAGTTTAGTTTGTCCGTTTCGCACTCTTTGTCTGGTAAGTTGGTGTTGTCAGTTTGGTATGGTTGCGGCTTTAAAGAAATGTAGGAGTATTTTTGTTTTGATTGTTATTTTCGCGTGCATGGTTTGTGTAAATGTTCTAGTTTAATTAAAATTTTAGTTTTGTTTAGTTTGTCCTTTTCGTAGATATGGCTTGATTACATATTCTAGATTGATTTAAACTTTAGTTTGTCCATTTCGTGCTCTATGTTGGTAAGTTGATGTTGTCGTTTTTGTCATTTCTGTGGCCTTCGGAAAACCGATTAAAACATACACGCGAACAGTATTGTAGAAAATACAAACGAAATGACAAACTTATAAATACCCTTTAACTTCGGTGTTTTAAATTGTGTTTCAAAGTTGTGAAATGGTAGCAAATTATAATTCAACTAATAGATTTAAATAATTAAAAAAATAAACACTTAAATAAAAATTTTTCAAAATAAACACTTATTTTTTGTAAAATATGATTGCAAAAATTATCTTTTTAATATAAATTGTTTCTTATTCGACCTTTATTACTTAAAGTAATTATTTTGAGCTTGGATCTTTTTATATAAATATATTAATTTTATTTGAAAAAAAAAAAATAATAATATGTATAATAAAATTTAGATTCTTTATAAAAAAGACCTCAAGATCAAAAATGTAATTAAAATTTTTGTTAATATTATTATGCCCTTAAGATCGCGTCACTTTTTACACTGCAATTTCTACCTTAATTTTTTGCAATTTATGAGTTAAGATAACATAAGCTGAGCAATAAGAAATGTTGTTCTGTTATTCTGTTTTGGTCTAGACCGGAGGTTAGGAATGCCAAGAAAGTGTTGTCGGATTTTTATTGATCTTTGTTCTAAACATTTTTATATTATTTTTTTAATTACATCTGTAGTGCATTTAATATATTTTTGCTTTGTCATTTCAAAAACTTTTCGTTTAGTTAATTATTCAACTCAGACATTAATTGATGTTTTATTTAAAATTATAGACTTAAATGAAATTAGCATTTGCTGTAACAAAACTAAACAAATATACATACATTCTTTTACTAAAAAGTCAAACTACTTTTTAATTTATGTCACGCTGTGTCCAGATTTTCAATCATCATGATGAATTAATTCAATTTATTATTTAATTCTATTAAAAAATTATGTTAATTAAGTTAAATTAAAACACTCAAACTTGAAATAGTAAAGAAAATAAAAATACAATGACTGTGAAATTGTATGAATTAGTTAAAACACAAGCGTTTCAATTAGCTGGTAGTCAAATTTTAGTCTATTGAATTGAAAAATAAGTAAAAAGTCATAAATAAATTGTTTGACGTCAAACATAAACTTGACAGTTTAAATCTATAATAATTCGTATTGTGTGTATCTTTTTTTAGTTTAAGTTTCTATAACGAATTCCAATTTCAAAATCTATCTGCCTTTTGAAAGTGATTAATTAAAGACTTTTTCTAAAACTTATCATTTTTAAGATCTTAATTAACTTTAATGTCAGACATAGTGGTATTTTTTGTGTTGTTTTTATAAATGTTGTTTATTGAATTTGGTCTTGACTCTGGTAGGTGTTTGATAAGGCGTTCTTTTTGGTAAACTCTTGAATAAAATTGTTGCTAAATTGTTGGTGCCAAATGTCCCCAAAAAATTAATTAAATTAGTACCCAAAACGATTGTAAAGAAAACAACAACAACGTTCGGGGACTTGCTGCTTTTATTTAGGGACTTATTCAATCTTAGTATTGGGGTCTTATTTCATATGAAATAACTTCCCAAAAGTCTGTAATGAAATAAATATAAAAAAATTGTTGGGTGTTTCTTATACCATAGAGGAGGAAATTCTTGCGCCTGGCCTAAGACTGGCTATGAAGATTTAGTTAGCGAAGCCGGTATTTGTTATACCATAGAGTAGAAATACTTTCTCCCTGCCAAGGTCCCTACCATCCAATCTATAATATTGGGGTCTTTTTTAATTTTAGAACTTGGGGTTTTATTTCTTATGAAATAAGTCCTTAAAAATTGGTGTATATTTTTTATTTTGTTTCGGGCCTTATTTCATTCCGTTGGGGGTCTTTTTTATTTTTAAAATTGGGGACTTATTTGATTTTGTTTTTGAATACCTATTTTGTGGCAAATTATTTCATAGCGCCAAATTTCTATATATTGTATTTTTATTGTTTTATTTGATTTATTGTTTTTAGTTTATCAGCTTTTCCGTTATGACAATCGTCTATATAAAAAAGCACAAACCAAGATTAGGTGTATGTGTTAATTACGTCAATAGATTTCAAATAAAACAAATACATGAAAAAACATCTGGTAACTTTTAAATATTGCTATATTAAATAGCAGTAACAAGTAACAGTTCATAAAAATACTACAAAAAATTTTAAAATCAAGCCATCTTAACCTGGGGTTTACACATGAAAGTACTTTCTTGCAAGTAGAGTATACGTATTATCAACGAAAAATCGAAGAAACAGCCGATTGGCCGAAAGTACAAAAATTATGTGTGTGTTAGTAAAAAAGTGTGAGTGTAATGCGACTTTCAAGAAATTACCCAGCGGGAAAAAGAAGGAGTACGGATCCCTTCTATAAGGCCTCTATACCCCTTCTTTTGGATGTACAAGGCCTGCTCGCTCCATTTCATACTCATATCTTTTTTACACACGTTGTCATTGCGAAGTAGGCCTTCCGCTCTCGCTTCTTTAGCAGGTACATAAGAATGGTAACGGGATAAAAAAATAATTATTTTGGTTTTGCTTGTGCAAAAACACAAAACAAAAAATGTCACTCCTTCTCTACTCCCTTCTCATAGAAGCGAGTGTGGAAGGTGTATCTTATCTTTTATACCAAAGAGCCGAGGCCGTCTATGAGCATTCTTTAGCAGTTAGATAAGAACAGTAATTTAATCTAAAAAAATTTTAAGCAGGCCTTCAAAAAGGCCTGGAGTAAAAAGGTCTTCTGTGTTTTCTCGCTGGGTACTTTCATGTGTAAATGCTAGGTAAGTTAGTCGAATTGCCATGAATGACTTATTAAAGTTGGCAAGTATGAAATTAAATACGCTGCTAACTTTAATAAGTTTTTCCGTTTTCTTAAAAAATATTTTTTTTTAATTATTTAAATAGTTGGTTATATATTACAGTGTTGCCAGCTAAAATTTATTTTATATGTTTGGTTTTAGACTTATTATGTTATAGAAAACTACTAATTAGTATGTTTATGAGAATGTCTGGCAAATAAAATTAAAAATTTAGAGTTGCAAAATTATTTTCAAAATTATTGATCAAAGATAAAGAATTGTTGAACTTAGGTTTGTGATTCGTCTATTTCCTAAGATTTGTTGCAGTTTTGTATTTAGGGATTCCCTTTATTTTCTATTTAAATTCTTTGCCTTTTTTCAGTCGTATTAAAAAAAAAAACTTGTGATTTGTTGCATTTACGTCCATGTGTACTGGATTTGCACGTATTTGTTGAATTACTTACGTTGTTTTTTTATATTTTGTTTTATTTTTAATTTCATTGATAAGCCGCTAGAGATGGTTGAGCGTATGTATGATGATGATGGGCTTAAATACATAAAGATTAATTTAATGATAATTTCATTTAGTTATTTACTTTAATGAGAATTTCCATCTGTCAGAATGTTGTATATTGAAACAAAAGCAAATGTAGAGTAAATAATGAATGAATGAATTTAGTTAAGAGCACGAGAACAATACTGGTTGAAAGAGGCATTTTGAAAATCACAAGATATTATTTGGTGTATTGACGTCAGACTTTTAAAATGATTGTAGAAAAGTTGTAAAGAAATATAAATAGGATTTTGGCTACGTGTTTTAGCGCAAGAAGTTTGTGTTTTTAGTTGTTTTTAACTAGATTTTTTATGAAATCATAAAGTTATTTTTATAAATTACTTAAAAAAAATATAAAGTTATTTAACCATTAGTCGGATATGTTAAAAACGACACGTGTACTTTTGTTTCATTTAATTAATTTTAATTGATTTTTTATGTTTTGTTTTTATATCAAATGAGTTTTTTCTTTAAATTTTTTAATTTAATTTCTGTTTGTTTACACAAGTTGGCAACTTTGTGCTACAAATGACTTTCTTACGTCAAAGCTGACACACCCTCTAAACAACAAAACATTGCTAATTGCTTAAAGTTTTTTTTTCATGTTTATATATTAAATCTATATACATATATTTTAATATGATTTTCCAATAGTTAAATACCCATCCTAATCTTTTTTATTTAATAATCATATTTTTATAAATAAAAAAAATTGCTATAATCTAAAGTCATAAAATTAAAAAAATAAGTGTGTGACAAATCATAAAATAAAAGAGCAAACACAAAAATGTATAAACTGACGTCAATAATTTTATAAAATTTGGTTTTAAAATGGAAATTTGTATGTTGCCAACCTAAACATAACATTTGTTGCTCCTCTTAAATTTTATTTGTTTAATCTAATCAATCATCTTTAAAATTCTATACCGAAGTAAAGATGAGGACCATTAAATTAACTTGAGATTTTATAAGAAACACTTGACTTTGAATATTATTTAAGGTTGTTTTTTAAGTCGATAATTTGGCTTTTTTTATTATTAACTTTTGAGTGGTTTTTCGAAAAATAAAAATAACGCTATTAATTTTAATTTAATTATTTTTAGGAACACAATTTTAAAATCTAACACAAAATAAGATATGACGTTTTAAAAAAGCAATAAATATTCTTACAGTGTAGTTCAGGGCTTATTCACGTATCAGTTGGCGACAATTCTACAGCAAGAGGAAATTTGTTGTTTCTTTTGCTGGTGGAAAATGTCAAAATACTGAAAATGTAAGTGTTTGTAAAAAACAATTTGTTCTTTAATTGTAAACATGTAGTGAAAATATGTCTTTCATTGTGAATCGTGGTCCGTGTTCAATGCGTTGATGCGTTTATGCACCAGTCAAAAAAGTAGAATGTGTGTAAAATATTATTAACAAGTTACACATCATGCGCATAGAACGCATGAAGTAGGATTACTATCTACTTTTGCATGCGTCTTAAAAACAGGTCAAGAAACTATCAAAGGCATAGAACGTGGTGTGGACCTCCAGTTTCAAGGTTTAACGTAAACAAACCTTCAATTAAACCCTGCAAACAAATGGAAGATATCCCCTAAGGCAATAGCTTAGCAATATCCCCAAATTGTCATCTAAAAGAAAATAATCAAAGTAAATTTTTAATTTCTAGACAGAAAAAATTATAACATATTTGTACGTCATAAATGTGACATTTTATTAAAAAAAAATGCAATTTGGTGTCTGTTTCTTAAATATTTTCCCAAAAAGGTTGGCTTGTTTTTTTTTGTAAAAAACTCACTCTTTTCGGGAGCAAAATTTTTAAGAAACAGACAAATAAAATGTCACATTATTTTGTAGAAAAGAAAACACCATTAATTGAATTATAAAATATATTTTTTGTAAGTATAATTAATATTTATGTATGTAATTAAAAATTTAATTTTAAATAAAAAGCTGTTCTTTTTTTACAAAAGTATTTTTTTTTTTAAATGCAAACTCTTCTTTTTATCATCCTAATGATATTTTGCGAATATTTCTATTTTTTTATTAGTGGTTATGTGGCAATATTGCTAGTTTATCATCTAGAAGAATCGCTTTCGTATTGCTTAGGAGTATTGCTATCGAGACACGTTTCTTCCCGAAGGAAATATCTTCCGCAATACGAAATCGATTATTGCCGCAATAACATTTTTCATCCAGGCAATACGTTTGGCAATACATATGAAGTATTTCTGTGTTTGCTGCGAAGTAAGAAGGAGTAATAAATTTTAGAGGGAAATTTATTTTGATATTTTAATCAGGCTAAAGTTCATTGAAATTATTTTAATTAAATTTATTTTATAAAGCATGTTATAAAGCAGGAATTGAAAATGGTTTTTCTAATTTTGTACCCAGTACAGTTTTTGTAGTGTTTTAAAACAACATGAAATTTATTAGGCTTGACATATGGGCAAATCCTGCGTGACGAACGCTACATTCTCACGCGTTTTCTGATTGATATATTAACGTTTTTTGGCCTTTCAAAAGAGATAGCTTCAACTCATATATACGGCCTGTTTTTAGAAAACGTAAACAAGTGGGTGAGTGAGAAATTATATTGAAAACAAAAACAAATTTTCATTTTTAACTGTTGTTTTCAATATAATTTCTTTCTCACTCACTTGCTTATGTTTTCTAAAAACAGGCAGATTGTATTTAGTGACATTAATATGTACTTACGAATGGCATATATCATATTTTATTAGCAGGTATTTCTTGCGAAATAATTGATCACAAAGTTTTGTGACGCACGCCAAAAAAAGTAAAAGTAACTTTAAAAATTGAAGTGTGTTTTCCTAATTTTTAGCGAATTTTGCATCATAAGTTATACAAAATCTAGTTCCTAAAAGAAAGATGAATATAAGAGATTTCTAAAATCACGTATTCGCAGCTAAAAAATGTTGTGATTTTTAGACAAAAGCGTGAAACCTTTGTGACGCACGCCTCACAACGCACGGTACAGTTTTTCAGTAGTATATAATAATACCAATTTTATTTATTTTAACAAAACAAATTATATATATAAACTAATTTTGTGAATATTACTGAATGTATGAATGAATATCAATCTTTTTTTTAACGAAATTTATATTTTGATGAGTCTGCTGTAAGTGCTATTTTAAGCTCAAAAAGCACCTAAAAATTCATGTATAACGTTAATAGATCAGCGGTGGGGTAGTATTTGGCAAAAATTATTGTATAAATATAAAAATTATTAAAAAAAATTAAATTCTACATCTTCTCTTATATTTCATTCAAAATAATTAATTTGAGACATTTTTGGTTGGTGGACTGTTTTTGGGATTTTCCCATATTGTAAAATTGATCTAGAAGACGCTTGTGCTGAGGAATATGAAATATATAGTGTTTTCGCTCCTGTTTTTAAGCTATCTAAAACAAATCTCATTGTTCATTAGAAAAACTCTGTTGTTTTCATGGACAACCGAAGAAAGATCAAATTATGGGCTAGGTATTGAAACTTTTGAGCTTGCTTATTACGTTAATAAAACGGAATTGGGGTATCTCTTTTTAGAAATTTTTAGAACCATGTAAAGAGGGCTTAAAATTTAGCAATATGGCATCAATGGTTGCCCATTAAAACCACAGAATTTACAACTATGTACTATGTTCCTATTGCATCGGCTAGTGCTCTATATAAAAAATTTATTGTCTTTTTCGTGCAATCATAAAACTTGTTTTTTATGTTATTTTTACGTAAAATTTACGTATGTTCACTTCTTTGCACTTTATGTTTTAGATTCTTTGTTACTGGTTCTTAAAAACAAACAGCTGAAAACACAGAAAAAATATTATTTAAACAATACAATTATATAGTTATAATATACATAGTTTTCTTTTTTAATTCCGCCTTAAATATTTTTGTTTAATTTTTTATTTGGTTTAATATCTATTGTTTCTTTTTTCTTTCTATTGTTTTGTTGGCAATAATATTTAAAGAAAAAAATATTTAAGGTTAACAAACAAAAATATTGTTGTTAAGAAACTTAAATAAATAAAACATATTTGTTAATAAATATTTGGCAGTACCAAGAGATGAACTATATGGATTTTTATTTATTTTCTGATATAATCGTCTGCGCCGTTTCAGAGAAATCTAAATTTTTTCTAAGTAAAAACAAAAGTTGTTGTATTAAAAATTCTTTAAGAACTATCCAGTGCAAAGAGATGTATATACGAGACCAAATAATTCGTTCTTTGGGTTAAACACTATTTCGTGCTAGTAAGCGTTCTTAAGAAATTCTCAGCCAAAAATATGGAATTTAAGATTTCAAAGGAACTAGTCAATATTAAGGGCTACACTTAACTGAAGATGGAAGAATAATACATACATAAAACCAGTATGTTAGTACAATAAGAGTACAAATAAAAAAGTGCAATCTTGAAAGATCTCTATATGCACCCTAAAAAACCAAACATTATATAAATTGACTGATTCAGGAGGTTTTAAAATGAATCAAAGAAATTGAAAACATATCTTTGAAAAACATAATAAATTGTTCAAGAAGCTTAAAGCTTGTAATTTACAACAGAAAATAATTTCATCACGACATAATTTTCATTATAAACTTTTTACTTAAGGACACAGTCATAAATTTGTTTGTGGAAAAAATGCACTGCAAAGTCCAATCGATTTGTTTTTTTTTTAATCAAAATTTCCTGTCTTTAATTTTTTTATAATGTGAGTTTATTAGTCCATTTGTTTTGTAATTTTTAGTTCAATTAGGTTTATTTAAATACATATTTGTTTAATTACATGCTTCAAAAAATTACTCATACGTATTGAGCCATGAAGGTTTTGTGTGTTTGTGTGTCAATATTAATATTTCAACAAAACAAATTTTTTTTTAATGTATACCTATTTTTATATTTTTAATGATTGTATTACTTACTAAATTACTAATAATAATTATTTGTTTGTTGTTGTTTTTTTTTATACCGCTTGTGTGTGTAAAACAAAATTTTTATCGAGTGACTTTCAGAGACTTTAAAAATATACAAGTTAAATTAATTTATTTACTTTTTTTTTTGTTAATTTCATGGTTCCAATTGACGTCACAAAAAACAATATTTTTTTGTTAAACATTTTATTGCAGTGCTATAAAGAATCAATAGTAGTAAAAAAATGTTTTTAAACAAAGTCAAATCATCAAAAGTTCATAAAAAAAATTTTTAAAAAACCAATTAAAAAAATCAAATTTACTATTAACACGTTCTTAATTAAAAGTATTTTACATATTTTTTTTAGGTTACAAGACACAGAATTTTTTTACTCAGCTTAAAGGCCTTTTACGTTTTTCACTCTTCATTGATAATTGAAAGCTCTAATTATTTTTGTTTTCTAAACGATAACACTTTTTTCAATTATAACTATTAAGCTAGAAAATATTTCTAAAAATTACTACTATTTTTTTGTAATATTCAAAACTAATTTATATAACATATTAACCACAGTTTGAACTAAATTTATTAAAACTCCACTAAAAATTACGCAATCAAGTGCTAATTTCTTTCGTAATTGATTGTTTGTAATATATTACAAAAACCATAACTTTTAATTACAAAAATAAAAAACAACTTTCAAATTTAACAAAAAAAAAAAAAAAAATAACGGATTACGCACACAAACACTATTCTTATAGAGCCTAATTTAAAAATACCACAAAAATCTTAAGCATATCTTAAGGCTGCTAAATAAAAATATACACCACTAATATCATAAAGGAAACAGTTTGCTTATGTGTATTAACAAATTGTTGAATAGTTGCTTAATACTCAACGGATTTAAACGAAACTTGGTAGAATCAAAAACCAAAACTTAAATACATATTTAAATATACAGTTAATTTTTTTGTTCCCAAAATTAGATGATTTACTGGAAAAATATTGAAAATCTTATACAAAATGCCATATTCTGAATATCGAATTTGATTTAAATTGAAATCGAACGAATTTTAAAAACACTTCCGAATGACTTTAAAAATTCAATGAATTGAAATGACTTGTAAGTGGTTTTGTTGCAGGCCTCTATTAATGAACACTTATACTACATACATATGTGGAAAGGGTACACATATGTGCATAATAAAAATTTAAAATCATTTACAGTTTTAATTTTAATTTATTATGAGGTTTCTTTAACATATTAAATAACAAGAGGAAACACACTAGTAAGTAAACATACCATGTTAAGATCTATGTTAATTTTTTGTTTACATTCCATGTAATAGATATCGTCAACACAGTAATACAGCAATAACAACGACAATAACAGTAATCATGTCGTTAAGAAACTATTACCTAGAATAAACTTTAATGTATTTACAACCAACAACAATAACAAGAATTATAACAAAAACAATACATACCGTTACAGTGGCTAATGCATGTTATATATACATAGACTCTTAAAAAAATAAGTGGGAGAAAGAGAGAGGGAGACAGAGCGCTACAAAATCAAAAGTTCATTTATTTACATGCACATAAACATAAACACAAACATGCAAATTTGTGTTGTTAATATTGTTTTTTTGTTCTTGCTTTACAGTGCAGTACTGTTACTGTTCAGAAAATGTTTGGTTATTTTTATTTCTTGTATTCTAAAAATATTTAAGTTTTTTTCTTCTAATTTTTTAATTGAAATAAATCTTTTATTGAATAAAATAAAAATCATTTAAGCTGCAATAAATAAAATTAACATAAATTTTAATTTCAACTCAAACGCCCAAACAAGCCTGAATTAAAATCGTATTAAAACATTTCCATTTTATGTAATTTTGTTGTTGTTGCCGCTATGTTTTTGGTGTTGTTTGTTGTTGTTATTATTGACTGTGATGTATGATTGTTTATGTGTTTTTTTTAATGCTGTTTAAAACCATAGGAGATAATTTTTTTGTCATAGTATAATTGTATGTTGCCATTGTGTTTTTTTTTTTTTTGGTTTGTTTTGTTTTTCCGATTTTACAAGACTGAGTTGTTTGTTTTGTGTTGCGTATCTCCTGGCTGTTTGTAATTGTTGTTAGTTTGCCCAGTGAAACAACTGCAAGTTTGTAGTAGTAGTATAATAGTTTTAAATAAGGGCATTCAGAAAAGCGAGTTTTTGAAAAGGATAAATGAAAATACTCAATTTATAAAAAAAATTCACAAAATTTATTTTTATTTTCAAAATTTTAGTAAAATGTTCAAAGTAATTAAAGTTCTATTTAGAAACAAAAACAGAAAGAATTTTTAAATAAATTTTACCTTATTTTATCTCATTTAAAGAACAGTTTTACTTGAATTTAAAAATTTTTGTTCGAAAAATGAAGGGAAAATAAATGAAAAACTTTGAAAAGAAATAAGATAACAAAAAAAAATTAAAATGTTGCTGCCTTTGTGAACGAAGCTTAAATAGAAAATGTTTGATTTGTATGAAAAAAATTAAAATTTTTATTCAGCTTAACAGCCTCTTTTTAGAAATTTTTTTTATTGAATCTTTCTTGTCGAAAATTACAATATGAATTCAAAGCTTAATCCTAATTGTTGTTTGTTATTTGTTAGCCATAACCAATTTTACTGCTAATTAATTGCATTCAAGTGTCAAAAAAGCCAGCTATGTTCAAAGTGTCGGTTCTAGATACCGAGCGAGGTGGATGGGATGGACCATTAGTTTATCTGTGAATTTGATGGAATACTTTTTAATTTCTTCCTGTATGGAAGGAATGTTAAGATCTCTGTGGATAATGTCCTTACGTATATACCATGGGGCGCAGTTGATTTGTCGTAATATCCTAGACTGTCTTCTTTGTAGCTTCTGGATGTTTGATGCGCATTTTAGAAAATGAAAACGAAGTTTCGTGTCAAAAATTATATTAAAATATCAGAATTTATTTCTGTTTTTAATATAATTTCTCACACGAAATTTTTGTTTTTAATTTTCTTCAAACAGGTAGGTAAACAAATTTTTAAACAAATTCGAAATTTTATACAGTTTTACTACCTGTTTAAAGAAAACGAAAACAAAGTTTCGTGTGAGAAATTATATTGAAATAGGAGAATTTTGTTTCTGTTTTCCATATAATTTTTGACAAGATTTTTTTTTTTTTTCTTAAAACAGGCAGGCTAACAAATTTTCGCAAACGTGGATAAAAGTTGAAAGTATTTCAAAAGTGTTTTGGGTCGTTAATAAAATGTTTAAAGGAATTCCAAGTTTTTAATTTTGTTATATTAAGCAGGCGTTTTTTAAAAAGTTTATTTTATAGAATTAAATTAAAACTTGCATTATGCGAAAAATGTTTTTATATTTAAAGCGCCTAAATTAATCATACTAAAGAACCATTAGTTATACAAATTTTTATACAATTCCATTTGATTTTTAATAGTAAAACTAAAATAATGTTCCAAATTCAGTGCGGACAAATTTGTCATTTTAAAAGGGCAGCTGTTATGAACTTAAGCCTGATTTAAAAATATCAAAAAATTCAATTTTTCAATTCTTTTTAAATCTTTTCTCCTAGCCGCTAACTCTACCAGAGCACATCGATCTTGTCAACTTAAGGCCATGTTTTTATGTTTCCACTATGTTGCAGTGGTTGTAGTTGTGTAGTTGTTGTCGTTGTGGTTGTTTTTCGGTTGTTCGTTGTGTTCTGCTGTTATTGTCTCTTGTTGGTTTCTTTTAGATGATGATGATTTTAACTAGGATTTTGTCTAATTAGAACATGAGTTTTTACATGTCCATAAAGGTGTTTGTTTGCAGTTGAGGTTGAGTTGTTGTTCCTGGCATTTAATTAATGATGGCTTGTGCCGCTTTTCATGTTATTCTTTTAAACATGAAAATACTTTAAATTTGTCATATATCTTATCTTATCCTACACTGAATATGTAAATTAGTTTTAGAGATAAACTAAAAAACTTTCAGATAAAAAAAATATTATGGCAATAAGGAAATTAGTTGCTTAATAAGAAAATGCTACTTGAATTTTGTTGTCGTTGTTGCTGTTGTTTAAACAAAATAGACAGTCTAGTTCTCTTACGAGATAATTTAAAGAATTTTATTATTTATCTTTGAAAATCACAAGGATAATAATCCCTTTTTTTCTTCCTTCAAAAAAAAAAAAAAAAAAAAAAAAAAAAAAAAAAACCAAAATATATTTAACTAAAATTGATGTAATTTGTTTTTGTTCCCGGCATGTGGTAGTGCATGCAACAAAAAAATTTGTAATTTAATGTTAATCTTCTGTAAAGATTTCTTGCCCAAGTTGTTGTCTGAAAATGACAAATATTGTAGAGAATTATATTATGATTAACATGCTTTACACATAAAATGAAAAAAACTAAATAAATAATAAATATCAGAAAAAATACAACAAAAAATGAAAAAAACTTAAAACAAATCTTGTAACATCATTTATTTGCCACAAAGAAAACACGTACTAAGCATGCAACATTTTAAAGAAACACTCGCAAAAATTTTAAAGCTAAAAACATAAAGAAAATTTTGTTTCCTTTTTACTACCAGGACAATTGCCAAATAAAATGCTACATTTTGCTATCACTTTTTATTCCATTAATTTTTTCGAGTGTATTGATATCCAAAGAAATTATGATGTGCTTTTTTTGTTGCTTTTGTTAGGACAAAATACATAACAAGACCTTGGACATTAATATGAAGTATGCTAAATAGTTTTTTGTCATATCAATATTCGTGACAACTTCTTAATGATTTGTTTTACAATTATCGGGACAATTTTTATTTACAACACTTTTAAGATATTAAGTAAAAAATTTTTAGATAAAATCAGCAAAAAACTAGAACAATTTTGCAAGAAAATTTGTATTAAATATAGTCGAAACTCATTATTAAGCAAGATTCATATGTAGTCTTAAGGCAAAAGCCATCCCTAAAGCATAGACCAGAGACTTGCTTTGTCTCGACTAGAGATTTAATTTGAGGTATGACTCCAGAGTTTTTTAAAGTCTCGACTGGAGACTTATTTAGAGTCTTGACTAGTAAATAGTTAATATATTTGACTAGAGCTTAGTCTAAAGTCTAGATTAGAGCTTTGTCTAGAGCCTCGCCTAGAGATTAGCTAAGAAAATGATTTAAGGTGTCGATTCGAGAGATTTTTCAGAGTCTTAACCAGAGACTAGTCCAGAGCCTAGGCTAGACACTAGTTTAAAGTCTCGACTAGAGATTACTTTTTATTGTTTGAAGTGGAAACCTTAATAGGTCACTTTACTAGACAGTATGTCGGATTTATACCGACTAAAACCACACTCTCAGGAACTGCTTAAAGGTACTACTTCAAAGGGTGGCAGCTTAATTTGGCTGCGCTCCCTTCGAATCTGTTCTTTATTGCTTACGAAGTCATTTAAAAATGTTATAAATTCTCCTATCGATTTATTGCCATTTCTGTTCAACATCAAATGCAAGCATTTGTGAATATATGTATGTCTGCGCCGAATACAGGATGTTTTCTGTCCAGCTTTGGCATATGTCAAACCAACAACCACTAGAGGTAAAAAAAAGACTACAATTGACATAAGACAGCTGGTCGAATGTAATCCTCAAAGCCAACTAGAAACGGAGTTAAGGCAAAATGGCGTAAATATAAGTAAAATGAAAAGCCTTGCAATAAACAGAGGAAGACGGAAAGCTTTTGTGCCTATGTTCCCGCAAGAATTAACCCTTTCCCTGTCCCCATACAAAAAAAAAATTTTGTGCCGTACGTCCAAAATTTTAATTTTGTTTAAAACGGTTTTTATGCACTGCTTGTTGTTTCTTTTATTATAATATGTAATTAAAGTAATGTAGAAACCGTTTTTCTTTAAAAAAAAGTGTGAATCATATGTGATGCACAGACATTTTTTTATCATAGTTTTTAACCAGACGTTCTGTGCATCACATATGATTCACAAAATTCACAAAAAACCTGTTTTAATGATAATCATAAAGGCTGAAATAACGTTTTTGGTGATAACATTTATATTTTTATAATGTAAGAATTAAAGAATCGGATTTTTTGTTAATTTTTTGGTAGTTTTAAATAAATAAAAGTGAATTTACTATTTTTTCGTTATTAAAAAAGCGTCCTCTTTATTTCCATATAACTTCTAACGTAGAAAAGTCAGGCATGTGGGGACTTGACACAATATAAAAAATTGCTATCTTCACACGTTTTGCTTATTTAATTCATTATTTCTCTCACGTCCATTAAAGTAAAAACCGTGAAAAAAAATACCATTTGTGAATCACATGTGATGCACAAGCGTATGAAAGCAACTTGCTGTGCATCATATGTGATGCACAGGACAGGGAAAGGGTTAAAGGGCAATTATATAAATGATCTTTTACAAACCCTGTTTCCCTCAGATGCCATCATGGTGTCGATTCAGGAATGATAAAATAACATTACGCATGCCGCATGTTGACAAAATTCAACTGTTTAATATGATATTATGCACATTTTTGTTTGCTTGTGTTTGTGTTTGTGCGACGTTTTTTAAAAGCGTTATCTTGATTTCTTTGAATCATGGTGTCGATTGTGTTATCCGTTGCTGGCTACAATATACATGTTATTGAAGCCGTTCTCGCTCTCGTGGAAAAAGTTTGCATCTAAACATAACATGTTGACACAATGGTAAATCTTCGTGTCCGAAATCAGGGCTTAAAAAACTGCAGTCGAAACCAAAAACTGCCGAACAAAAAACGAAAATTTGTGTACATCTTTTCGCTTTTTGAGTGACAAATTAAAAAGAGGAAAAAATGGCTGTGTTTCTACTTTGACTGACCTCCATGACCTTTTCGATATGTATTTGAAATTAATTTTGATAAAATTATCTATGCTTATTGCCCAGTTTTGGATATTCTTTTTCGGCAAGTCGGGATAATCTTTGCTGTCTTTCTGGGTGCTACTCAAGAGTCTTGCCTAGAGACTAGTTTAGATATTCGGCTAAAGCTTAGTCTAGAGACTTGACTAGAACTTAATCTAGAATCGTGATTAAATCTAGAGTATCGACTGGAGATCAGTCTATATATTGGTTAAAAGTCTCCACTAGAGATTTGCTTGGAGTTTCGACTAGAGTCCCAAGTCTAGAGATTTGACTAGAGACTATTTAGTCTAAAGTTTAAACTAGATACTCTTCTAGAGTTTCGACTAGAAGCTAGTCTAGAGTCCTGACTGGAAAAAGTCTCGATTAGAGATTAGCCTAGAGTCTGGCCTAGAGACTAGTTTAAAGTCTCGATTGGAGATAAGCCTAGAGTGATGACTACAGATATATCTAGAAAAAGTTAATAGTCTCAAATAGAGATATGTCTTTAGTCTCAACTTGGGAATAGTCTAGAGTTTCGACTAGGAACTAGTCTTGAGTTGTAGCTAGAGACTAATCCACAGACTTGACTAGAAATCAGTCTAAAGTTCCCACTGTTAACTGGTCTATAGTCTCGTTTATTGTCAAGACTTTCTGTCATAGTCTTTGCATTTCTAATTATTCTTTATTCTCATTCACATAAGTTTGTATTTTTTGTGTATGATTTGTTGTTGCCTGAAACAATGTTGTTGCAACTGATGACTATGACAACTACTTCGTTTGGTAGTTTGCTATGTACTGCTTAACTGCTGATGTTTTGTTATTGTTGTTGTTAATTTGAATATTTAAATTGGCAGAAAATTAATTGGTGTTGATGTTCGATAAAAACCGTAAACACAAATGACAGTTTGCATGCCCCTTTGATGATGATGTTTGTGTGTTTTTTTTTGTTAGTTTTTAATGTAAATTTATTTTTTTTTGTTGATAAAATTTTTTTTTAATTGCCTTTTTTGTTTTGGGGGGCAATGCAACTGATAAATTCCTACACAACTGGTTTCAGAATTCAGTTAAAGATTTTGTTTTTAAAATTTCTGTTGCATTAAAGACTTGATTGATGCCATTATGGTATTAAAATATTTTCAGTTGTATGATTTATGTCTTATTTCTTAATAAGCTGTGCATGTTGCTTATCAATACAATTTTTTTTTTAATTTTTTTTTGCCACTTTATAAGGACAGGCTAGGCTGTTGAAAAAGAGGAAGTCAGTGATATGATATGAGGTATTACTTTTTAAGAGTTTAAAAGTTTTAAATAAAAATTATTTAAAAGTCCATAAATGATATTTTTGTTTCTCTAAACAATTTGTTCTTGGCATGAAGTGCAAAATCGTTTTAGATAATAAGAAGCATTCTAAAAATATTATAGCAAATAAAACTTTTTCAAGTTTTTTTTAACAGTATTACTATTATAAGTCAAAAACGTTCATTCCTTTTTCCGTCCCCTTAATATTTAGTTTAATTGATATTAGACACCTGAAAAAACCTACAACTTTTTTTCAATTACACTCATAATTTCTTTTCTTAAGCTAAACATTTTATTAACCTATTATTAACAAACTGTTTGATGCTTTACCCATTTCTAAGACCAAAACACTTTCCAACACTTAATTGTCAAACAAAAAAAAAAAAAAAATAACAAAAAAAAAAAAAAAAACAAATCAATTTCTTCAGCCACTGCCTGCAGCAACTGCGTGACTTATACGATCACTTTAACCAAATTTAATATTCGTAAAGTATTTATGGAACACATGCGTCATGCGTATGTAATCAAAGCCAATACTCCACAATATTGCCGGCAGCAAAATCACTTACAACAGCAACTACAACACTTTTTAGCATTTCTTTTACATAAATCGGAAGAGACAGGAGTTGCTCTTGAAATCATTTAAATAAATTTCAAACTCATAGAAATGTCAACCGAAATATAAATGAGAGCTGGTGTATAAAAAAACTAAAATGCTGCAGGAAAAACTAATTTAGCGAGAAAAAAAGATTTTGAATGGAAAATAAGGGAAGGGGGAAAATATCACTATTGAGCAGGCAAAAACCGCTACAAAAATGCGCTATAGTGTTCAGTCTTTCGGAATTTTTTCCCTAAAAAATGTTTGCGGAAAAGCAAAATTTCGATGGAAAAACTATTAACTTTTTATTCACGACAGGGGTGAAATATTCTATAAATGTATGATCATATATACAGCCATGTCACAGAGTACAATTCCGTTTGAAAACGGAATTCATTCTGTATTTTGGTGCCTCAGAAAATGACGAAAAATTTTTTCGGAAACCATTTTTGTTTTCATGAATGAAATGCGAGTTTTCTGTATCTGAAAGGCCAAAAAACTATCAAAAAAAACTTTCTATCAATGAACAAATATGTTTTCTTCGATTCCGGCAGAATTGTACTCTGTGACAAGACTGATAGACTCTCTTGACATATGTCTAGTCGAGACAATAGACTGTTCGTTTGCAGACCGTGAAAAAGTCTCTATTCGATGTTCAAACCAACTGGACCAGGTAGTCCAATATTATTTGCAGGGTTGCTTGAGCAAAAATATTTTGGGAATCTTCCTAAAACATGTCAAAAGTCAGTTTTAAGCGAAAGTCAGTTTTAAGCGAATACTTCCACAATTTTTTTTGAGTCGGTCTATGTGCGTACTTATAAAAATACATAAATTACTTACCGCTTTTCTGTTAGTTTTTGCACTGGTTCCGTTTTGACCATTACAAAATTAAATCTTATTTTATTTTGTTCTCACATACATATTTGTTTTTTACTTTTGACAGAAAATTTAGTTTTATATGAAAATAATTATGTTGGTACTCACAGTAAACAATTGGTTGTGAATTCCAAATAATTATATTTTCATTTGTTGTACTCGAATTGAAACTATTCCAACAAACAATAATTAGCTGCAATAAATGAATTAACATTTATATTACAAAATTTATTGACGAAAGCAAATAATTGATTGCAATGACCAATATTCAGTATTGACCTGTATTAAATTCGGTTGTGATTCTAACCATTTGTACTAACTTTTAGAACAAAATTAAATTAGTTATCATAGCTAATAAAAGAATTGAAGAAATCATATTTCAGTTAGAACAACATTTTAATAATTAAGAGAATTAAAAATCAGTTAGAACTATACATGTTTAATAGTTGCAATAATAAATCATGTTACATAATCAATATTTTATTACTGCAACCGTTTCCCAAGCAATTTGTTTTCTGTGTGTACCCAACACCGTCTCTAGTCAAGACTAAAGACTTGTCTCTATTTACGACTATAGGCTCGTCTCTATTCAAGACATTTGGCACAATTCCAGACTAGCTTCTCTACATGAGTTTTTGATAGTATATTCTAGGCACGACGCTTCAATCAATCAACTAGTCTTAAGTCGAGCAAGATAATCTTCAAGACTGTTCTCGAATTTAGACTAGTCTTTAGTTGATTATTACAAAGCGCCTGCTATATTTTATATGCTTTAAGTAGCTCTGTGAAAAAAGAGAGTATAGATAATAGAAATGTGTCTCTAAAACAAATTTTATTAGAAATTGAACCGGCTTTTATGCGTTTCATTGTTGACGCGTATTCGCCAATTTAGCAGCTTCTGCTTATTGCTGTTGGCAGCGCTGCAACCTCAGATTTCTTTAAATGCCCGCGCGCGCGCGACTGTGTGCGTGAAAGCTTGAGGAACTGAAAGAAAACTGTTATTTTTTTGTATCACTCAGAAAGAGAGTAAAAGCTGAGATTATATATGAATTGGAGAGTTTAAGAGCTTAAGCATATATTAACTTCTGAAATGGAGCTAGAAAATAAGCAAATACTTTTTGCGTAAGGATTTGTGCGTTTTTTTTTCTTTTCTTTAAGACTTTTTCTATGAAATTTACTCTCATTTTATTCTTTGGCTTATTTGTTGATTGTGTTTTTGCTGGCTTGAAATCTACTTATGATTTACCAACAAACTGAGAAGAAAAAAGCTGGAATTGGATGCTTTTTGCTTGGAACTTGTGTTTGCTGTTTGGTAAATTGGCTGGCCGGCTGGTTGGCTGGCTGAGTGGTTGAGTTTCTGTTGAATTGGTTTGTGGCTTCATTTATTTGTCTAGTGATTTAGTTTTGAGTTCTCTGTCTCTATGAGATTTTATTTCTAAATTTTTGTTGTTGTTGTGTTTATTTAATTTTTCTTTTTTTTATACTCCGGTTGTATTGAATCGGTTAGTATTTTTTTTGTTTCTTTCAATTGGTTTGAATGTCTAGGCGCTTCGCACTTAAGTTACTTTATTTTTATTGCCAGACAATTGAGTCAGTTGTAATCATACTTTTCAAACGTAAGCAACAGTTTAGGAAATTAAGAAAAAACGTGGCTAGACTTTTCTGTTAATAAATAAAGAAAAAGTTTTGAAATATTTCTTGATTTGTGAAATAGCCAAGTTAGTTTAAAGAATTAAATAATAACAAAAAAAGTGTTTGAAAAATTTTCTAAAATTAACATAAATTATTTTTACAAATTTTAAAAAGTTAAAATTATTTTCCTGTTTAAAATTTTTAAATTTTGTAAGTACTTTTTTTTAACTTTTCTTTCTATTATTTTTCTGAAATTTTGTTTATGTGAAGAAAAATTATTATTACCATAATCCTCTTATAAAAACTGTTTATTTCAATTCTCCAATTTTTTTTCTTTCATTCAATTACTTCGTTTTTTATTTGTTTCTATCTAAATGTTGAAACTGTGTAAATATTTTTAGTGCATTTTTCTTGTTGTGATCTTTTTTCTTTATTATTGTTGTGTGTTTTTCTGTTTGTCTGTCTGTCGTTAATATAATTCCAACTAGTTTTGATATATGATTTTTATCCATTTTAAGTTGTATTTATGTTTGTTTTTGTATGTCTATTTTATAAAGTGTTTAAAAGGATGGTAAATGGCAGATTTTAAAAAAGTACTTTTCACAAACGAAAAACTACTTTTTAAAAAGAAAACTTTTTGTTAAAATAAAAACAAGCAAGACATTGCAAGCAAGTCTATGCTATAAACAAGACTAAAGCCAGTTGGGATTATGGACAAGACTGTAGTAGAAACTTTAGAGATCACTGTAGCCAAGATTATAGAAAATACTTTAATACTTTGGACAAGCCTAACAGTTCTGACAACTATAGTCGGGACTTTTGACAAGACTTTATTCGAGAGTATAGACAAAAGTATAGTCAGGGCTATTAATAAGACTATCGTCGATACTATATAAAAAACTATAGTCTAGAATATAAGCAATACTAAGATTGAGACTACATACTTGACTATAGTGGAGACATAAGTCTGTCTCCCTTTTAATGTACACTTGGATAAAACCTTGACTTTAGCTTAAGCACATTTTTGTTTTTCATACTTAAAAGGTACTTTTTTTAAAACAATTTTCGATACATTCTTCTTGTGTTTTTGAGTTCGAATTTTCCTAATCAACATTTTTGTATTTTTTTTCAGGCATTTAAAATGCCTTCAAAAAATCTTTAGTCCATTTGTTTATTTATTTCGTTTTTCCTTTAATTTGTTCATTTTTGTTTCGTTCAAATTGTTTTAATACTATCATTGCATTTACATCATAAAACCAGATTAAAATACAACAACAAACAAATAAAATAATAAATTTTTTTTGAGTGACGGAATTTTACAGAAAAAAAAATAAAATAAAAATTTTCTTCATTGATTTAGAAAATTTTGTAGCCAAGAAAATCTTTGAAAAAAAAGTTTTTTATTTACAACAACTAGACAGTTGTCTGCTGATATGTCAGCTAAGATAAAATTAAAAAAAATTGCAATTTTAATCTAAAACAAGTAGTTCCAGATTTTATCATTATTTTATTTTTCTTTTTTTTTTGGAATAATTTATAAATCTCAGAAATGGCATAAAAGTGTTACATGGAAGTTTAAGTCAAGAGTGGAAAAAATCCCTTCAATCAAAATTGGCTTTTCATTATTAATTAAGCAACAAATATTGAAAGGTGTCATGTTTTGGCGGTTGTGGCGCAATTTGAATGGTGGTGGGAAATATTTAAGATTTCAAAGATAAGAATTAATAAATATTAAAAAATGTAGTTGTAATAAATAATTCTTAAAAGGCCTTTTAAGAAAAAAAAAACTATGGTTTATAGACAGGAAAAATATCATAAATTAATTAATTGATATAGAAGAGCGTACAGAAAGCAGTGCTAAAAAAGTTGCTAAGTTGGTTTAAAGCTTAAGCTGTTGCTAAGTGATGAAAACAAAAGACTTAAGCAACAAGCGGTAAATGTAAAAAATTTGCTCCCAAAATTTGAAAAAAAAAAATATAAAAAAATATATAAAAAAATTAAGATTTTAAAGTGAGAGAAGAAAAGAAATGGAATTTTTTCGCTTCTCTCCTTAAAGCTCTAGACTTGACGGCTAAAACTTGAAGAGTGTGAACCAGCTCTAAAATACATATCCCTTAACAAAAATTTTAAACTTTCTAATCCAAATTTTTGATATTTTTTTAAGCAGGCTAAAATTAATCAAATTTAATTTCCATTCAATTATTTTTAATGAAGAAAGGAATTTTACAAAATGAAATGAATTAAAATTTATTGAAATTTTTCATTCTTGACTGAAAAAACTATAAATTTTTTTTTAAAAAAAGTAATATTTTTACTACTTTTTTCAAAATGTGAAAGTAATTATTTTGATTCCTGGTTATTTAAAACAGTTTACCAATAACATATAATAATTTCATGTCGAGTAAACAAAAGTAGTAAATTATTTACTAGATACGTCTTTCTGCAATTTTAATTTTTTTTTTTTTGGCAAAGCTTTGTTAAACAACATATTTCATGTTAAAATGGTTGAAATTTTATATTTTTCGAGAAAAAAGTAGTATATATTTCTACTATGTGACAGCGCATAGAGAAAGGGACCTAAGGGTAAAAAAAATCAATTTTCACTTTTTTTTATTTTTGATGTGGACAACATCTGAGCATCGAATGAGACCGATCCCATACCCCAAAAGTGTTCCCTCCCAGAGATATGCGCGTTTTATGAAATTAAAGTACACCAAAGATACACGAATTTAAATCTATAAAATGGCTCTCCCTTTCTATTTTGCGCGTCACATATATCTGACACGTTTTGTCAACTTTAAAGCTTGTTTTATTATTGGAAATTATCTACTATTTAAAAAAAAGTATTAAAAAAAAAATGTTGCTTTACTTAATTTTATACAAAAATTTGTGGAAGGAGCAAATTTCCCTTAGCAAATCTTAATATTGTATACTTTTCTAAAAAGGAGTATTTCTACTACTTTTTTAAAAATATTAAAAAGAAAAATTTGTAACAAAACTTGGTATGAAATTTATCAATTATAAAATATGTTTTACTAATACCTTGAAAAAATAATACAAAAAAAAGTCTGGAAACCTTGACTACTTTTTCAAAAATAACAAATAAAAAATAATTAAAACAAATTTATTTTTTCTAGTTAATTTTTGTATTTAATTTTACAAGTAAGCTCGTAAAACTTAGTAAAATTTAATGCATTTTTAAAAAAGGAGTAGTTTTACTACTATTTTAAAAATGAATATGACTATATAGTAAATTCGTAAAAAATCTTGCCTATTTGAAATGTTTTCTAAAAAAAATGTTATTTACTTGTTTTATTAAGATATAAATATTTTTTTAGTATATATGTACATATTTGAAAAA
This sequence comes from Pollenia griseotomentosa, assembly GCA_963931875.1. Classification (NCBI taxonomy): domain Eukaryota; kingdom Metazoa; phylum Arthropoda; class Insecta; order Diptera; family Polleniidae; genus Pollenia; species Pollenia griseotomentosa. Next base: position 191,868,253 of record OZ007563.1, on the reverse strand, counting down.
AATTATAGAAAATAAACTTCTGTTATAATATTTTTTAATAGATATTAATAAAAATGAGTTTTCTAAACAAAAATCTTAAAATTTAATACCTTTTTTAATGTTATGAAAAAATTTTAAAAAGTGGCAGAATTTTTCTATATTGCAAGAAAAAAATTTTAAAATCTTATTTTTATTAAAATCTATTAATGTTACAAATTTTTTTAAATTACCTATAAATTTTACACATTAAAAAAGTAGTATTTCTACTACTATTTTTTAAAGTTTTATTAACACAGTTTTTGAGGTATTATTTGTATGTTTGTTTTATTTTGTTAATATTTGAACAAATTTTACAGTAAAACTGTTGATAATGTTTTTTATTTTTTTGGTAAAGTTTTTTTCTATTTTTCTTTTCTTTTAGCTTTCTTACTCTATTTGGGTTTCTTGTAATTAATTATTTTAACTCATTTAAATATCTTACTCGACTTTGAAATTGCGTGTTTAATTAATTTAATTTTTAAACCAAGATTGTATAAATATTTCTTACGGCTCCTTCCTAATCAAGGTGTGAAAAGAGTAGTTGGCTTTTTTGATTTTTTTCTTTGGAAAAAACCTTCAAATTAAATAAAAAAGTTTGATAAAAATTCAACTTGAGGCGAGATGTGGTTACATTTATGGTAAACCATAAATTAACCTTTTATCTTAATTGTTTTGAAAAGAGACACTTAAAAAGCTTTTATATGTATGTCTTTCAAATGATATGGAAATTATTAAATGGCATGGCAACAAAAACAAATTAAAGAGAAAAGTCTATTAGCGGCATGAAAAATGTCTAATTAACACGCAAATTCACGCCTGCGCTTTTTTTTTGGAAGTTTAGCGGTGGCTTTTGCTGCTGGTGTTGGTTAGAATTATTCTAACTCAAAGTCTTTCACGGCCTTTAAAACTCTTTTAAAGAATGTAACGCCTATTAGATGGCATTTAATAGACACCAAAGAAATAAAATGATAAAAAAACTAACTAAAATGCATAAAAAAAACTTTGTCAACACTTTTTCTTTTAAATATCTCTTAAGGCGTCCTGTTAGTTTGTTAAATCAAATAGAAAATTGTGTATTTAAAAGATTAATGTGCGTTGTCTTTAGTCCATAAGTAGGAAACCAAACAACGTATTTAAGGAAAAGCAAAAAAAGAAAAGCGGCCTTAAATTTACAAAACTGCTTACAAAATACTGTGTGTATAGTGTGTAGAGTATGTTATGCGTCATGACATTTTAGGCAATAAATCATATTTGGTAAAGACAAAAAAAAAAAAAAACAAAAATAAAAAGCCTCAAAGCAAAAAACCTTTTGGCTGCAGCTATAAAATGGTCACATTAAATTGCCGCTTAAATACTCAACTAACTGCAAAAAAAGCAGTGGCCGGCCTTAAAGCTGGTTGTAAAGAGTAAAAATCAAAAGACTAAAGAAACAGACTTAAATACTAATACAAAAAAGAAAAGGAGGCACTATGGGAATAACACAATGAAAATAAAAAAATTTAACGAATTTTTTTATATATTTTTTTGTATTTTTTTCAAAACTCTATTTTTACAGAACACTTAAAAATGTGTTATATATTGCAATTAGTTGTATTTTTACTACTAAATGTATTGCAATTAAAAAAAAAGAAAAAAACACAATAAAAAAAATTTTAAGAAAATTTAAAATTTTTGTAATTTTTTAAAAGATTTTCAAATTTAAGTCCACTTTTGTTTAAAAAGTTGTAGATATTTTACTTCCTCTTTAGAGATAGTATTGATAACAAATTTTGAATATTTTAATACAAAATTTTTCTAAAAGACTAAAATTTTAACAGAATTTTTAAACATAAATTTTTTTTTTCAAAGGAAATCTTTCTACTGCTAAATTATTTACTACTTAAAAAAAGAAGTGATAATATCTATAAAAAATTATAAAGTGAAATTTTTTAGAAAGTTTAGAAATTTAATGTTTTAAAAAAGAAGTATTTAAACTACTATTTAAATATTTAAAAATTGAATACATTTTTACAAATCTGAATTATATTTAAAAAAAAGTTTAACAAAATCTGTTCATTTTTTAAAAAAAGTAGAAAAATATTCCATTTCATTTCACCAATTCGATTGGTTATCAACACATAACATCCGATCAAATATGGGCGGAATTTGTGAAGTGGGCGTGGCACTTGCAATACAATTACATTATATATGGGGGATTTCATGTCAAGTGACCCAATTTTGAAATCGATGTCTTCCGATTTGGATGAAATTTGCACCAAGGTTAGTCCTATTGGATAGTAGTTTAGACACAAATTTTCAACAAGATCGGTCTAAAAGTTTCTGAGTTAGTGGGGGTCAAAATTTGACATTTTGGCCATACAGGTGTTCTTTCTTATCCATGTAACTTATTACCTATTGGTGTTAGCAAAATTTGTCCCAAGTAGCTTCGATAGCTATTTGATCCATCTTTTGAAAAAAATTTTTTTTGTTTTTTTAAAAAATTTTTTTTATTTTTTTTTTTAAATTTAAAACTTTTTTTTATTTTTTTTTTTAGCGGGTATGTTTTTTTTTTTTTTTTTTTTGTTCAAAAGAAAGCTTATGTCTTTTCCTTTAAGGTAGTTTTGGTCCCTTTTTGGGATGCGAGCGGCTTATGTATAAAAAAAAATAATTTCTAACTCTAGACAAGGGTTTTTCAATTTTTAGCATATGCAGTGTTCTCTCTCATCCATTTAACTTATTACCTATTAGTGTTAGCAGAATTTGTCCCAAGTAGCTTCGATAGCTATTTGATCAATATTCTGAAAAATTTTTTTTTTGTTTTTTTAAAACTTTTTTTTTTTAATTTAAAATTTTTTTTTTAAATGCAAAATTTTTTTTTTATATTTTTTTTTTATCCGGAATGTTTTTTTTTTTTTTTTTTTTTGTTCAAAAGAAAGCTTATGTCTTTTCCTTTAAGGTAGTTTTGGTCCCTTTTTGGGATGCGAGCGGCTTATGTATAAAAAAAAATAATTTCTAACTCTAGACAAGGGTTTTTCAATTTTTAGCATATGCAGAGTTCTTTCTCATCCATTTAACTTATTACCTATTAGTGTTAGCAGAATTTGTCCCAAGTATCTTCGATAGCTATTTGATCAATATTCTGAAAAATTTTTTTTTTGTTTTTTTAAAACTTTTTTTTTTTAATTTTAAATTTTTTTTTTAAATGCAAAATTTTTTTTTTATATTTTTTTTTATCCGGAATGTTTTTTTTTTTTTTTTTTTTGTTCAAAAGAAAGCTTATGTCTTTTCCTTTAAGGTAGTTTTGGTCGCTTTTTGGGATGCGAGTGGCTTATGTATAAAAAAAATTATTTCTAACTCTAGACGAGGGTTTTTAAATTTTTAGCATATGCACTATTTTGAATTCTTTCCTATTTGTGTTTAAGTGTTTCTAAAGCCTTAAAAATAAAACGTTTGCAAAGAAACTAGACAAATTAACCTTTCCGACGGTATGTTACAAACCCAATTACTATTTTATACCTTCGATACTATAATGCCCACAATATGTTAATCCCAGGAATAAAATCACTTTTTTTCTGTAGAAATGTTGACAAATAATTCTTTTTTTAATTTTTCCTACATAAATTTTATTAAATTATTTATCTTTATCTTTTTATTATTATTATTAGAAATTATTATTATTATAATTATATATTAGTTTAATTATTATTACAAATTAATAAAAAGAATTTAATTTGTCAACATTTCTACAGAAAAAAAGTGATTTTATTCCTGGGATTAACATATTGTGGGCATTATAGTATCGAAGGTATAAAATAGTAATTGGGTTTGTAACATACCGTCGGAAAGGTTAATTTGTCTAGTTTCTTTGCAAACGTTTTATTTTTAAGGCTTTAGGAACACTTAAACATAAATAGGAAAAAATTCAAAATAGTGCATATGCTAAAAATTTAAAAACCCTCGTCTAGAGTTAGAAATAATTTTTTTTATACATAAGCCACTCGCATCCCAAAAAGCGACCAAAACTACCTTAAAGGAAAAGACATAAGCTTTCTTTTGAACAAAAAAAAAAAAAAAAAAAACATTCCGGATAAAAAAAAATATAAAAAAAAAATTTTGCATTTAAAAAAAAAATTTTAAATTAAAAAAAAAAAGTTTTAAAAAAACAAAAAAAAAATTTTCAGAATATTGATCAAATAGCTATCGAAGCTACTTGGGACAAATTCTGCTAACACTAATAGGTAATAAGTTAAATGGATGAGAGAGAACACTGCATATGCTAAAAATTGAAAAACCCTTGTCTAGAGTTAGAAATTATTTTTTTTTATACATAAGCCACTCGCATCCCAAAAAGCGACCAAAACTACCTTAAAGGAAAAGACATTAGCTTTCTTTTGAACAAAAAAAAAAAAAAAAAAAACATTCCGGATAAAAAAAAAATATAAAAAAAAAATTTTGCATTTAAAAAAAAAATTTAAAATTAAAAAAAAAAAGTTTTAAAAAAACAAAAAAAAAATTTTTCAGAATATTGATCAAATAGCTATCGAAGCTACTTGGGACAAATTCTGCTAACACTAATAGGTAATAAGTTAAATGGATGAGAGAGAACACTGCATATGCTAAAAATTGAAAAACCCTTGTCTAGAGTTAGAAATTATTTTTTTTTATACATAAGCCGCTCGCATCCCAAAAAGGGACCAAAACTACCTTAAAGGAAAAGACATAAGCTTTCTTTTGAACAAAAAAAAAAAAAAAAAAAACATTCCGGATAAAAAAAAAATATAAAAAAAAAATTTTGCATTTAAAAAAAAAATTTAAAATTAAAAAAAAAAAGTTTTAAAAAAACAAAAAAAAAATTTTTCAGAATATTGATCAAATAGCTATCGAAGCTACTTGGGACAAATTCTGCTAACACTAATAGGTAATAAGTTAAATGGATGAGAGAGAACACTGCATATGCTAAAAATTGAAAAACCCTTGTCTAGAGTTAGAAATTATTTTTTTTTATACATAAGCCGCTCGCATCCCAAAAAGGGACCAAAACTACCTTAAAGGAAAAGACATAAGCTTTCTTTTGAACAAAAAAAAAAAAAAAAAAAACATACCCGCTAAAAAAAAAAATAAAAAAAAGTTTTAAATTTAAAAAAAAAAATAAAAAAAATTTTTTAAAAAAACAAAAAAAATTTTTTTCAAAAGATGGATCAAATAGCTATCGAAGCTACTTGGGACAAATTTTGCTAACACCAATAGGTAATAAGTTACATGGATAAGAAAGAACACCTGTATGGCCAAAATGTCAAATTTTGACCCACACTAACTCAGAAACTTTTAGACCGATCTTGTTGAAAATTTGTGTCTAAACTACTATCCAATAGGACTAACCTTGGTGCAAATTTCATCCAAATCGGAAGACATCGATTTCAAAATTGGGTCACTTGACATGAAATCCCCCATATGTATATCTGGAGAACGGCAAAATCCAAAGTTTTCAAATTATGCACAAGCATCTTGGTTATTAATACACAACATCCGGCAGAATGTTGGCGGGATTAGATAAGTGGGCGTGGCACAAAATATTTCTTTGTATATAAAGAACAATCAGAGTTAAATTGCCCAACTTTGGTACATACAGCTGGGTTATCCATACACAACCATTCAAAAATATGGGCGGCATTGGAGAAGTGGGCGTGGCAACTCCAGTGAAAATACACATGTAGACATAGAGCTAAAGTTTCCAAATAAGGTACAAGCATTTTGGTTTTCAATAAACAGTAACCGACAAAAATATGGGCGGAATTAGTGAAGTGGGCGCGGCAGAAAATAGACTTATTTATATCTAAAAAACGGTATTTTTTATAACTTTCTGTTCTTATCGCACCAAGGTCAAGGGTATATAAAATTTGGAATAGCCAAATATAGCACTTTTACTTGCTGGATTTATAAAGGCTTTTATTGTCTCTGTCTGCCCACTGTGCCCTAATATTGACAGTAACAACAGCTCTGATAATTCTCCTTTTTATCTTTGACACTGTCACTAAGTTTAAAAGTGTGTTTGTGCTCAAAGCATGTCATTTATATTGTGACCATGTTTTTCTAATTTTTTTTTCTTTTCTGTTTCGATTATTATTAAGCGTGGTTGTTTTGTCTTTAAGTTTTACTCCTTTTTTTCGTAATAAAAATCTATGTCTCTTTAGTTTAGGATTTATTATTCAACCATTAAATTGAGCTGGTAATAAGCTGGCTTAAGTTGTTTGTGCTTAACACAAATGTTGAAGTGTTAAGTACTTGTTGGTACTTTCAACCCCAGCATTAAGGTTTGGGACTTAAATAGAGTTAAAACTTTTTTTTAACATTTGATAGTTTTTTTCAGGCAGCTGCATGTCAATATTTAATAAAACGATTTATTTATTTATTTACTTTTTTTTTTGGAAAAATTTGCAGGCCTTTTCTTAAAGACTGTTTAGGTTCTCCTTTTTTTGTATTGTTTGCCATTGTTGGTTGACAGTTTTCAATGTTTTGTCATTGTTTGTCTTGGCGAAAATATGAAACGAAAAATTGTTTCTTTTCTAGATTTATATAAAATTTATGTGCATTATTTGTACAATAGCGGATATCATAAATTATCATAACATAATACAATAACAAATCAGTGGGTTGCTGAAGTTTAAGTTTCAGTTTATTATGGGTTTTTGTTCAGAAATCTTTCAAGTCTTATTTATGGCTAAACAGTTGCCTTTTTTAGAAGTTTAAAAAGACATTTAAGACGAGTAGGTTTAAGGTTTGATTACGAAAAATTTGTTGGATTCTATTTCTTGACAATAATACTATTTTTGGTTAAGCAGACATTAGACCACCGATACTGATGACGACATACATAGTTACAAAAAAGGATTTTACTTTATTTTTAAATGTAGCAATTGAATAGAATAAAAGCTTAATAAAGATAATTTGGAATCTTTGTTAAAAAAGTAGTAGATTTTAACTAATTTCTTCATAAATTATAAAGAATCTTGTTAAAAAATTGGTATTAAAAATCGGATTTCTTTCAAAAAACTAATTACTTCCATATGTTTTTTAAAAACGTATATAATTCAATAAATCTTACTTCTTTTTGCTAAAATAGGAGTATTTTATCTACTACTTTTTCCTAAACCATTTTCTACTAACAAATTCTGATCTAAATTTCCTAATATTGTCTTCCACCAAATTCTTATCAAAATTTGTTTCAGAAATCGTATTTCAGCTTAAAAAAGATTTATCTTACAACTTTTTTTAAAAAGTAGTATTTCTACTACTATTTCTAAAACTTACAATTATATTGATTTTAATGTTTATTGTGTATTTTCATTATATTTTATTGGTTTTGCGACCAATTTTGCTCCTTTTTGCTAAAATAGTAGTAGATTTTTTTCTACTATTTCATAAAATATGTTTTACAAATTCGATCTTAATTTCTTCAGAAATCATATTGCAGCTAAACTTTATACTTTTTCGAAAAAGGGTATGTATTTCTTCTACTTTTTGTTTGAATTTAAAGTGTTATTGCTTCTAATGTGTATTGTGTATTTTCATTATATTTTATTGGTTTTACAACCAATTTAGCCCCTTTTCGCTAAAATATTGTTAGATTATCTACTACTATTCCTAAAACGTTTTCTTTTAACAAATTCTAATCAAAATTTCTCCGAAATCGTATTGGAACTAAAAACTATTAAACGTAATACTTTTTTGAAAAAGTAGTATTTCTAATACTATTTTTGAATTCTAAAATTATATTGTTTTTAAGGTTTATTGTGCATTTTTATTATATTTTATTAATTTTGCAAATTTTACTTCTTTTTAATAAAATAGTAGCAGATTATCTGCTTCTTTTTTTAGAAAACAACGTAAAATACGCTCTTTTAAGAAATGTTTATCTAATTTATTTAAAAAGTAATTTTATATAAAAAACTACTAATTTCCCACAAATTTTATAAACGTTTAAGTTCATTTGCTTATTTTACTTTTGCTACTTTTAAAAAAGTAGTATTTTTACTACTTAAAAAAGTAGTATCTCTACTACTTTTTACAAATTGCACAAAATGGTAGTTTCTATTTCTAATATTAATTATCAAGGACATTTTACTTTTTTATACTCTTCACCACAGGTGGTGAATAGGGTATATATAAGTTTGTCATTCCGTTTGTTATTTCTATAATTTTGATGTTAGAACCTATAAAGTATATATATTCTGGGTCCTTATGAGGAGCGAAGTTGATATAACGATGTCCGACTGTCCGTCTGTCCGTTGAAATGGATTTTCCGAATACCCCATACATGATGGGGGCCAGGTTTTTATACATTTATGTCACATATGGTCCGGAATTGTTTGCTATTGAAATTCAGAAGGATCGGTCCACGAATGGCTGAGATATGAGTAAAAAACCACGACTGCCTCAAATTTTTTCCTTTAAAGGTCAAATTAGACGTGACATTACCATACCAAAACTGTATTACCAAAACGACATAAACATACCATACAAACCAATTCAATTTTGGTTTCTACGGTCATACAGTGTTGGTAATGTGTTTTTTTTTGTTGTTTTTTTTTATACCCTTTACTACAAGTGGTGGATTTTTAATGTGTTTAATTTTACGCATCCACATACACATTAATGTATGTATATGATATACCGCTCGAATAAAGAAACAAACTCATAGACTCAACGCTTCTTCAGTAAAAGCATTCGTAGCCGAGTTGTTAAGTTCTCTCCTGAGACTGATGGTATTGCCAGTTCGAATTCCAAAAAGAAATTTTTTTAATTTTTTTTTTAATTTTTTTATGTTCTAAAAAAACGATTTTAAGATTATAAAACGAATTTTGAACATTAACTTTGGCAAAAGATGAAACGGGCTTAGGTACATATATAATTTTTTTATTTTTTATATTCTTCGGCATGGCGATATGAAAAGTTGGCGTGGCTCAATTAATATTTATTTATACCTATCTAAAGAACAATATAGCACTCTTACTTGTTTTTTTTACTTTTTATCAAAAAAGTAGTAGATTTTTGGTACTTTTTTATAAGAAAATGTAGAAAACTTTAATTTTTTGCAATATACATATTTCTCATAAGATTAAAGAAATCATAGTTTTGAAAAAAAGTATTTCTACTACCATTATTACTTATTTTGGAAACTTCTTAAAAGAAGTGGTTTAAATTCTTGAAATATTTCGGACCCCAGGGACGATTGTGCGACTCTTTAGAATTTAAAATTATTTTCAATAATCATATTTTTTTATGAAAAAAGTTTCTTTTATCAAACTAAGTTTGTTTCCTAAGTCTTTTGTTTCTCCTTAAAGATTTATTTTATTTTTTATTGTTAAAAATCCTTTTTTATTAGTACATACTATTATAAATTTTCATTTACTTAAGTTTGTGATAAAATTGCTTGTTATTTGAAACTGCTGTAAAACTATTTCCAGGCTGTTTTCTCTTGTCCGGTTGGAAAACAAGACTTTGGGCTTCTTTCTTTAATAACAAACTGTCGAGTGTTTTATATTAAACAAACAAACAATTTTAGAAAAATAAGAAAAACCTACACAAAAATTGTACTTATGTCACATGCTTATTTTATATTTATTTAACTGCCTGGCAAACAATATTGTCACAATCTGTTTAGAAGCAGGAAAAAAATACAATATGACATGAATTGAGGAGGAAAATAAACAAATAAGCGCATAAAACTAGAATTTGAAAAGTTGTTTTGTGCACAACTTAGAAGAAGATTAAAATAGAAAGATTCATAAAACTTTACTTAAGAGACCTAGCGAACTCTAAAAAATATTAAAAATCTTTTTTAAGTTCAACGAGAACTTTTAATTTACTTGGAAAACCCTTGAAATCTCTTTTAACATTTTCTAATTTGCTTTTATTGTATTTTTTCCAATTTTTTGTGTTAAAATTTGTTCCTTTAATCTCTGCTTGTCATTTCTGTTAAACATTTTCATGGCTGATTTACTACACACAGCATTCAAGCGTTCATTGTTGACTCGGCCTGCAGGATCAACAGTAAAACAATCACAGATGACGTTGGCAAGTCTATAGATTACAAATGAACAAATTCAAACAGAAACTACAACATAAAACTGACATGTTAGCATTTTGTTAAATAAAAAAAAGGAAAAAATACTAAAAAAAAGTTACGGAAAATAGAAAAAAATTTTAAACAAAATTGATTTTTAAATTGATAAAATGATTGATGTTAAAATGGGAGGAATGTTTAAGACAAAAAAAGGAAAAAAAAAACTATAAATTTCATAAAAAAATTAAACTAAAAACAAAAATCCAAATATTTAATATTTTTAATTAGGCTTATGTTCATTGAATTTAATTTTCATTAAATTATTTCTATGAAGAAAGGAATTTTACAACATGAAAATTAATTAAAATTGTTATTGATAATCTTTCATTTTTGACCTTGGCCGGAAAAAACAGAAGTGAGGAAAAACATGTAAAATCAATTAAAATGGATAATCATTCAAAAAAAAGCAAAACTTCGATCTACCAAAGGTTAAACTTCAATTTGGTTTAAGGATTGATGTTTGACTATTGACGTCAGCAGTCGTCGATGGCTGCGAGTGTAAAACGGCAAATCCATCTGAGGAGATCGAGTGGTTGCGATCGAAACATGTCATGGTAACCTGCCGGCCGCGGTTCGAATCCCGGCCACGGTCAAAAATGAAAGATTATCAATAACAATTCTAATTAATTTTCATGTTGTAAAATTCCTTTCTTCATAGAAATAATTTAATGAAAATTAAATTTAATGAACTTAAGCCTAATTAAAAATATTAAAAATTTGGATTAAAAACCATAAATAGTTCAACAAAATAACCACAATACTAATTATTAAAAACAAAAATTTTTTAATTTTTTCACTTAATTTTAAAACAAATAATTGTTACCATTTCCAGATTAATGCAGTTTTTTTTAAAAAGGGCGAAATAAATAAACCTTAATTTACCAAACAAATATGAAGAGAGCAAAAAGTTAGTTTTTTTCTGCGGTTCCTTATATGTACCTCTCTGCTATGTTGCAAAGCAAAACGGCTAAGAATTAAAAAAAAATCATTATTCGGTTAAGATTTTATGCTCTGCTTTTTAACAGCGTTTAAAAAACTGCAGTCAAAGTCGAAAAACTGCCATTTCTTCCACTTTTTTATTTGTCATTGTCAAGCCTGTCAAACCAACTCAAAAAGCGAAAAGTTGTACACAAATTTTCGTTTTTTGTTCGACAGTTTTTGGGTTCGACTGCAGTTTTTTAAACCCTGCTCTTTAAAGTGTCATTTCGCTTAGTTGTTATTAAAAATTTAAGCATAGAAAATTAGATTGTTTGTCCAAAAAACTCTTAAAAATGCAGAAAAATATCGCGAATACCCTTATTTTGAAAAATCTGAAGTGTCTCCGATATATCGGTGTTATTTACTTCCCTATATTAAATATACTAAACACGAAACCTGTTTTTCTTAAATTTTTGCTATTAAGAATTATTTTATTTTAAATATATTTACTCTATAGATTTTAAATACTATTTTTGAAAAAGTAGTGCATTTTTCGATTATTTAGAAAATATAGGCCTGTCACAGAAATCAATTCCGATCGAAAGTGGAAGTGATTTCGTATCTTTCTTCACATAAAACGAAATCACTTTCGATCGGAATTTATTTCTGTGCCAGACCGGATAGTAATGCTTCTCTGACATCTTTTTTTGCACAAGAAATGTTTTAATGGATTTTATGTTTGAGTGTTAAAAAAAGTATTAGACATTTAACTACCTTTAAAAAAAAATTGCAAATTGGAATTTTTTTTTTTCGGTAAAAACTATGAAAAATTAGCAAGAATATGAAAATAAAATGTTTTATTGTTCTTTGTTAAAAAGCGTAGTAGATATCTTACTCCTTTTTTAAATAGTACTAAATTGGTAAAATCTTTTGTTGAAATGCATTTTGTAAGTAACGGGGGCTTAAAAATTTATAAGGTTTCCTTTTTAAAAATGGTAGTAGAAATAGTACTTTTTTTAAAAAAAAGTAAGAAATTTACAAATTAAAAATTTATTTATTAATTTTATTCCCTAATTAAAATCTACTATAGAACATATTTTTTTATTAAATTTTTATAAAAAGTAGTACCGATATATCGAAAAATCTGAACTATCGCCGATATGTCGGTATCGGTATTATTTACTTCCCTAGTTTTAATATACTTAACACGGAGTGTTTTCCTTAAATGTTTCCTATTAAAAACTATATTTTTTTAAATATGTTTAAAATAGTAGTTGAGTTTAATTAATTTTTTATCGACAGACGTTTTATAAAAACATTGTCGAATATTAATTTTAATTTTCTAATTTTGAATAAGAATTTATTTTATAAATTAAGATGAAATTTGTAAACAAAAAGTTATTGTAAATAAAGAAAATCTTACTACTACTAATAGTAGTAGATTTAAAACACTTTGTTTGAAATAAAGTAGTGGATTACAAAATTTTTTCGATTATTTAGAAAATAGTAGTGATGCTTTTCTGACATATTTTTTACACAAGAAATGTATTTTTGGCTTTTATGTATGACTATTAGAAAAAGTAGTAGACATTTTACTACCTTTTTTAAAAAAAATTATATTTTTAATTATAAAAATTATATTTTTCTGTAAAAACAATAAAAAAATTAGCAAGAATATGAAAATTAAATTTTTTATTTTTATTTGTTAAAAAGCGTAGCAGATTTCTAACTACTTTTTTGAAAAAGTACAAAATTGTAAAAAAAATTGTTGAAATGCATTTTTTGTATGTAACAAGCCGCTTAAAAATGTCCCTTTTAAAATAGGTAGTAGAAATACTACTTTTTAAAAAATGTAGGAAATTTGGAAGTTTTATTTAGACTTAGATTAAAATTTTTCATGGAAAAATGTTTTTTATTAAACTTTTATAAAAAGCGGTAAAACGTAGTTAAATGGATTATTTAAAAACAATATTAAACAAACTAAAATAAAAGCTTAAAATAGAAGTAAAAGTATTTGTTTCTTTTTTAACAACAAATTCCTTGTTTTTTGTAGATTTTCTTCTTTGTTTGGTGAAATCGTGGGAAATTTTGTTTATGGCAAAAATTAATTTCTTTTGTAAATAAAATTGGTTTTATAAGTTTCATATTAACATAAAGTTGGCAGCTTAAGTCTTTTGTTTTCTCTACTTGTTGCTTTTCGGTGTGTAAGCAAGCAAGTTCTTAGCTAAAGTCTTTTATTTGTTTTTTTCTCGCAAACAAATTGAAGTTTTTGTGTGAATTTCAGTTAATACTTAAAGTTTATGTAAGTTCTTTTTAAGATTTATTTATTTTTCTTTTTTTTTTATTTATTTACCAAAAAAATTTGTTTTTGTGCAAACTTAATGTAAAAATTATTATAAATAAATGCAATTTATTTAAGCTGCTTAGCTGTATTTGCCAGGCATTAAATCATTGTTTTTTAGTGGTTTTCATATAATTTTTTTTTCGGAGATTTGTGTGGTAGAAAAGAAAAAAGTATTTTATGGCTTTTTTCTTTTTCTTTTTTTCTTCCAGTAGTGACCTAACTTGGTGGTGCGTGTCTGCACACATTGTGCATATATAATTTAGCAAACTTTACACGCATAACGAGCTTTAGAGGAAAAAAAAAGAATTCTAAAAAATTTACATTAGAATGTGGTGCAATATTAGTGTGATGTTTTGCAGCAGAGCCGGGACCATTAGTGCAAGAAGATCTTAACCGGCTAGTCAATTTGAAAAATGTTTTATTTTGCGACACATGAATGCATTGATCATGAGCATGCAACTGAGTTAGAAAAAGATAAGCTTACGCACTTATTGCCAGCACCAGCACCACCACTCCCCCTCGTTTTGCTCGTTGCTTTTCTTCTATGAAAATTGCTTGCCTTCCTCTTAAAATCCTGTTTAGCTTTTTCCACAGTTGAAAAGAAATAAAAAAGTTGGCAAATTTTTTTTTCCTTTAAAGACGTGATTTTATGTAACGATTGCAAAGTAATTTCATATCTATCTATTTCGATTTTGTCTTAGAGTTTTAAACATTGTTTTCCCTTTTGCTATTTTTTCTTTCTTTTTTTTGTGCTGGTGCAAGTTGGTGCCTGAAGATTTTTATCTCAAGCTTAAGCATTTTAGATTTATGCAATTTTAAATTGATAATTTTGCTTTAACTGAAAACATTTTTCTATAAGAAGATGTATAATGTTGGTTATTAAGGCTTTGAAGTTAAATACACATCAAAAATGGCACACCGACTGTAGCGTACTCCACAGACTCACATAAAGTTTAGTATATAGGCTTGAATAAAGCATAGTCTACACTATAGTGTATTCTATATCTGAACCTATAGTGTTGTCTATAGACGAGACTATGTTTAACTCTATAGTCGCGAGCTATACTCATATCTATATCCAATACTGTAGTGTAATTTGTAATTAAAATTATAGTTTATAGTATATGCCATTTGGGGGAAAGTAAGGCTATTGCTTTATATATTTCCAAGGCGTTTGACAGAGTCTGACATCGTGCAATCTTGTCAAAACTTATTGCATTTGGTGTCGGCGATAATTTCTTTCGATTTATATCGAGCTTTCTCAGAGAGATCGCACTATACGAGTTGTTTTAGATGGGGTTAAGTCAAACGATTTCAAGATTAACACAGGTGCCGCAAGGCTCCGTTCTTTGTCCTAATCTTTTTCTTAATTTTTCTAAATGACCTCCTATGTTTAACTTCCATTTTAGTCTATTATATAGTAGAAACTAAAGTGTAGTTTATTGTCGAAACTTTTGTGTAGAGAATTAAGTGCAGTCTTTGGTAGAGACGTTAGTGTAGTCTTAAGTTTTGAATATAGAGTAGCCTTTGTTCTTGAATGAAGTAATGTTTTCCGTAAAGATTAGTCTTGAAATAAAGTAATTTATAGTCTTGGTTTTCGTGTACTTTTTATTCTAATCTAAGGTGTATTCAGTATTTTAAACTATTGTGTAGTTTTGAATAAAGTATTGTGTTAATTGAGGGTAGTTAATATTGTTAACTATACTGCAGTCAGTAATCTAAGCTATAGTGTAGTAAACAGTTTTCAATATAGTATGGTGTTTAATAACGAATAGTCTTTAAGAAAAAGTAGTTTATATTCTTGAGAATAGTTTAGCTTATATTCTTAGCTTTGATGTAGGCAATAGTCTAAGCTATAGTGTGACCCTTAGTCTCGATTATAGTGTAGCACACAGTCTCTAATGTAGGCTTTATTCTTGATTAAGTCTAACGTGTTTCTTAGGGTGTCTTCTCCATTCCAGACTTTTTTTTGCTATTTTTCTATTTCATTTAAATATTTTTTCCCTGCCTGGTGCAATTTGTTACAGCAATTGGTTTAACTGAAATTTTTGGAAATTTTTTTCAATATTGCTAAAAAAAATGTATGGCTATTATGCAAAAAAAAAAAAAAAAAAAACTTAATATTATTCTAAAATTTGAACAACAGGCAAAGAAATAAAAACAAATACATAAATTAAACAAAAACTTTGTTGAAATTCAACAAAACTCGGAAAAGAATTCCATGTTTTGTTTGTAACCCCAAATGTCACTCAGCAAATACAACAAATAAAGACAAATTTGTGTAAAACCTTAACAAAGTTCTGTTTTTAAATCTTTTTCTTTAAAAAAACCTTTAAAATCATGACTTTTTTTAGTGAATAAAAACAAAAAAAATCAGTGTTTCTTACTTTATTGTTCCTTGTTTAATTCCCACATCTTTTTCTTTCAATCTTTACTGCAATGTTTTTTTTGTTGTTATTTGTTTACAATACAAGTGCAGACATTTATTTCAATTTTTGTTTTTTGTCTTATACAACACTTTCAGCAATTTGCATAAACCAACACGTTCAACAGCTTGTTTAACCATTGTTCTGTCTGGCCAAACTGTGTTGCGATTATCTTTTTTAAATGTTGTCAATTTTGTCCATATATAAATTTGAATATAAAGAAATTGTCTATAGTTTATTATTAAATTGTTAAGTTGGAGATTTTAAAATGATTTCTGGTGTTTGAAAATTAAAAATACAATTGAAGCTTGTCTGCAATTGAAAAAATTGACTATTGAAGACATTTGAGTGAAGTGTGTGTCTTAAGTCTTTTGTTTTTTCTGAAGGTGCGACTTTAGTTTATTTGAAGTTGAGTGTTTTATGGTCGAGATTTAAGTCGAAATTGTAATTTACACTCTATTGGAAAATTAAAAGTGTTTTCTATGGTAAAAACAATGTTTTGGGCAAAACTTAAGACTAAAGTCTTATTAGTATTTAAGAACTTTTAATTTGTTTACTTTTGAAAGCATAATTTTCTTCGTAGTTAAGACTTTAGTTTCCACTTTTAAATTGTTGCTTATTAACAAGTCTTTGCCATAGTTCACATTGCATATTCTCCCCTCGTTTGTCACTATCGCTCATAACATTGTATTTATTTTTTTTTTTAATTGAATTCTTTAGAAATTATTAAAACATTTTACTGATTTAATTTAATTTCTTAGAAATATCTTCTAATGCAATTAAATTTTCACTTCCCAGAGTTCTCACTTGATACTTCATTAAAATACCTTCATAAACTTTAAGCTAATTGGTAACTGAGACTGAAAATGTCTAACGAAATCATAAATTATTTTGTCTTGTCCTTTTTCTTTAATAATTATGACCATAAGTATATCATTATTATGCATCTAACTTAATTACCACTTAATAACTATAAATATGGCATATAGATGATTAAAGCAAAAAAAAAAAAAAAAAAAAAATACTGCACGTACTGTACAGTGAAGTACAAAGTTAACATTCCAAACACTAAACAAAAACATTTGATGAGTGCAATTAAAGATACACTGCATTAGTATGATGTTTTATGGTTGTCATAACTTTAGTAATGGCTACTTATGGCAGACGTACATAAATTTAAATGCCAAAAGACTAACAAAGACCCACATGATGGCTCTGTTCTGCTCTCTGGCTCAATAACACAAAACCATGTGTTTATCCGCCAAAGCAGAGACGCAGAGCCAGACAATTTATGCAGACATTGAACGATTTATAGGAAAATAGTTCACATTGTGTTGGAATCTGGAAGCTGAAAGTAAGAAATAGTTAAAATTATTTAAAGTGACCATAAATGTTAATAATTAAAAAATTTTCAACTGATTAATTTGTCATAATTAACATTTATGGCCAATAAAATAAGGAAGCAAATGCCATAATTTTAAAACACAATAAAACAAAACAAAAAAACATCTTAATTACTTTTAATCGCAGGTTTTTTCTTTTTTTTTTGGGCCAAATTGCTGAAA
The DNA here is from genome assembly GCA_963931875.1 of Pollenia griseotomentosa. Lineage (NCBI taxonomy): Eukaryota > Metazoa > Arthropoda > Insecta > Diptera > Polleniidae > Pollenia > Pollenia griseotomentosa. Next base: position 191,850,880 of record OZ007563.1, on the reverse strand, counting down.
AATAAATTTCCAAACAAATAAAGTAAAAACTTAACCACTCCTTGTTTTCAGGTATTGTTTTGTTTTTGCAAATAGATGAAATTATAAGAAAATGATTGTAATTAATTAAATTGTTAATGACAACTTAACAAACTAACTGCCACCACAAACACATAAGAAAGACGTCAGAGAGAGAGAGAGAGAGAGAGAGAGAGAGACAGCAAAAAATGAAATAATACATATTTACGAGTCGTTAAAAGACATCAAACCTTTATATGGCATTATTGGTCATATTTCTTGAATGAAAAATTAATTAAAATGTCTTTTGGTAGAGGTTTGTCATTTTGTGGGCAGCATGAAAGACTAACAGAGAAATATAAATTATCAAGAAATCCTACCACAACAATGTGTGTGCTTAAAAAAACAAACATGATCAACTAAATTATAGTTAATCACTATTAAAAATATAAATTAATCAAAAATACTTTTGACAAAGTCTACAGGAAATGGTCGAAATCTGTACGTCACTAAGTATGTCCAACATATCGGTAGCTATTTTGAGAAACTATTCACTTAACTTAAAAATAGTTTCCTACAAATTTTTAAGAATTCTAAATATTTTATATGAAAAAAGTCCTGAACGCAAAGTGAAGGGAATCCCCATAATTTAGCCTCACATTTAACTTGAAGTCTTTCATAAAGTATAGCCGGAGTTCTACTCTAAAGTATGCTTAAGATTAAGTTTTATGTCTTAACTGAAACCTATTCTTAGGCCTATAGTATAGACTTATGCCAATTTTAAAGTCTAGTCCCAAGTGTGGTCTGTTCTGAAGTCTTATCTAAGTGAAGCCTTAAGTCTAGTAAAGTATAAACTAAACTCTAGTCCAAAGTCCATTCTAAATAGTATTTCTAAGTCAAATTTAAAGTCTGATCTCAAGTTTGGTCTAAAGTCAAGGTTAGATTAGGTTCAATGGTTAGCCGACACGAGCACGGTTCACTTGGGTCCTTATGGCAGACCCTTTGTGATACTCTGAGCCAGTGAGCGGACTTAAGCCAGTGTTTAACAGACACCACTGCAACCACAAACCATTTCGAGTCCCCGCAGAAAAGAGAGCTCCGAAAAATGCCTCATTCTTAAAAGCATGAGAGCGGGGCATTGGCAGAGAAACTAAAATACTATTTCTTCCTCCTCCTCGTCATCATGACAACTTCTCCAGTAGTCATTATAACCAAGGACCATCCTCAACACATAGGTCTTTATCAAACATTTGACCCGTAAAGACCGATATTACCGTCCTAATCTAATATTCACCAAGGGGTAGGGCCTGTCCAGAAATGCATCACTAGTTGCATCTGTGCATCTCTGAATAGTTTACGATGCTCATGCAAATTAGCTGATGCTAATGCTTTTTTGTTGCGCAGTTTGGTTAAATTTTTGAGACAATTTGCATCAGCCATTTTTGTGAAGCGTATTTTACATTTGTGTACATCAGATCTTAACTGAGGTGCCACAGCTGTTAGTAGCCCACGACGATCGCAAGTACCGGTCTGACTTGGTCTTCTTTAAAGGGATACATTCGGGTAGTTACTGTGACTTTCTCATAGAAGGCTGAAGACATCCCAAGGTGCTGTTGCTAGTCAACAGAAGCTGCTTGGATTAACTAGAGCAGTGGAGGTATAATAGCTACGGCTCCTTAAGGGGTAAGTGAATAATTTTGGCGGATAAAACATTCGTTCTGCGACCTGTTTGTAAAAATTATCCTTAAACAAACAGGGGCATTTGGTAAATGCATATATTAACTCACCGAGTGGTTGAGATCCACCATGAGGTTAGGCCATATGACAGGTGATCATGTAAATCAAAGTCACAACTTACTGCTTCTCTTAGAACCATCAGTGTAGTCCCTTAGAGACTGTTTCAGAGCCCATAACTATTGCAAGATAAGCTGTACATAAAGTACCAAAAAAAGGTTCCGAAATGCAAAACTCCAGTCCTACCAGGTGACTGGACGTGTGCAGTGTGATCCTGGCATGACCATAGCTCCGCGTAGATCAAAGGCCGACAGCCCCCAGCTTAAACGCAAAACTCAGACTCTAGACAAATGTCTTGTCTCAGGTCTCAGTCAAGACCTCGTCCAAAATCTTGTTTAAAGTCTAAAGTTTAGTCAGTCAAGCCCTTAGTCTAGTTGAAAGCGAAATCTAAAGTTTTGTATTAAACCAGTGCATAAGCCAGACAAGAAACTAATTTATTTTTCAGTCTCGAGACTAGTCTAGTCTAGACTATATACCAGTATCTAGCCTATTCTTCATTGTTCATTGTTCAGCCTAGTCTATAGAGCACTCTCTAGGCTAGTATTAAGGCCAGTGCCTAGCCTAGTCTATAGTCACGTCTTTAGCCTAGTCTATAGACTAGTCTCTTACCTAGTAGGTCATTATTTAGCCTTCTCAATTGGCTGTATTCTCCAGCCTAGTCTATTTATATATGCTGTTCACAAAATTCCAATCTGTGATCCAGATTATGATTCAAGTCCAACCTGTAGCAAATTTTATAGTTTTTTTGAAAGGGTGTTTCTTAATCGGTTTGATGACTTGCTTGTTTAATCGTTTTCTTTTTCTTGAAGAAAATATGTGACAAGTGTCTTGTTAGAAAAAAAACTTTTGAAACAAAAAAATATATCAAACAGTTGTTTTATTTACGGAGTTTTTTTCAAATCTCAACTCCAGTCGTTAAAGTGTCGCTGTGATCTACGACACATGCTTTAGCCTCAAATAAATGTGTGACCATAAATGTGTTGCAAGTTATTTTGTTAAATGGTTTTAAGCATTAATTTTTTTCGCAACAAATAATTCAGTTTTCTTAAAATGCAAGAAAGTTATTTGAAAGGTTTTCATTTTAGTTTTAACTAATTAAATATTATTGATTGATTTTTAAGGCAAGGGAATTAAAAAAAAGGAATAAATTATAAAAAATAAATTTTTCAAGATAGTCTATTATTTAAGATAAGTTATTTCCAATAAAAGTTTATTTTAAGTATTTAAGATTCATTTCTGATTTTTTTTTATTATTTTAATATTATTTTCTTTTTTTTTCGTTTCAGGTATGTAACAACTTGGGATTCAATTAAACGATTTATTATATTGAGTTTTAAAATAAGTTAGTTTTACGGCCAATTTGACCCAGCTCAGTTTTAATTAACTTTAATTATAAATGCAATTAAGCAATATGTTATTTGACAGTTATACTGATAGTTAATTATAACTGAACTTGGCCGTTAATTTTAAACTTCTCAAACAATATTTCTGTGCTTCATTAAACAGTATTCTGCTATTTCGCTTAAAAATATTTAAAACTAAACATATTTCATTTAAAACAAACAAATTATCCAGTTTAAATATTTGTTTTTAAAAAATTTATTATAAATTGGAATTTTTTGTTGATGACAAATTTTTCCTTCAAAATATTTAAAATTTTCCAAGCAAGATACTTTTTTTTCTAAATAAATCTAAAAACAAAAAATAGTAAAAAACGTTATAAAGTTTTCAAAGAAAATAGTATGTTAAAGTTGTAATAACAACCATTAATTTTGGTTAAAATTACTAGAAAAACGAAAGACTTAAGCAACAAACTTGTATTAGGAAAGAGAGTGCGACAATAAAAAAGAGAGGTAGTAAAGAAGTACGAGTCGCAAGAAAATACCACACCACCAGGCAGTCACCAGTATGGCACTATTTCCCTCATCATCACGACCGCGTAGTCTTATGGAACAACTTTTGGCGCGTAAAATTGAAGCTGCTGCACAATCCGTTACTGGCCCAGGTGGCACAAGACTACGACGTACCGATTCATTAGACTCCACCAGTAGTATTGGGTCATTGGGGTCACTCATATTGGGTGATGATGTATGCCGCTGTGACGATTGCCTGCTGGGTATAGTCGATTTGTATGTGATTAGTGCCGATGCAGCCAAGAAAAAGGTAAGACCAACAATATTCCAACAAATGACAGTAAAAAACAAAAAAAATGAAAAGGAATTGATTGACTTTAAACAAGATATTTCACTAATTACTCGCTAATTACTAAGACTTCGGCCATAAATTTCTTTCATTTAAACAAATACATTTCATTAAATTAAAGAAAAAATAAAAGAAATGTTTTTTAGCATTTCAAAGAAAAATAAAAAGTAAAACTAAAGGCAAAAATTGCATGTGGTTTTAATGTATGGTTTGACAATTTACATTGCCAGCAACAAACAACATACGGCAGGTTGTCATGTCCCACAAAAAAAGCAACAAAAAAACCAAAAGCTACAAAGAAAAAAAAAAACGCATTTTTTTCTAAAAAGAAAATGTGATACCAAAAGCCAAGTGCTTTTTCTTTTTACAGAAATAGTGATAGATCTGCTAAAAAAAAATTTAAAAAAAACTCTAGTTTATCAGTGGGTGATCATTAATCATGGTCTGTATGTATGTATATACAAGACACCTTTTGTGGCAGAGACCAAAAACAGCTGCAGGCTGTCACAAAACTTAAACATGATGTCATTTCATTTAAATTTATTTTTTTGCGTTTTAAAGAAAATTGCTACAATTTATTTATTTACTAAGAGTTTTCTAGCAAGCAACAAGTGCTTTTTTTTTGTAAATGATAAACAAAATTGGATACAACTTTAGTTGTCTTAAAAACTGATCTTGTTAGAAAAAAAAGCAAACGGAATTATACGTTAACAAATGTGACAACTGGTAAGAATTTTAAAAGAAAAGTCTAAAACAAAAACTCTTTAAAAGATGAAACTGTCAAAATCAAAAGACAAGGAATAGATGATGATAAGCTGGACCAAGGAAGAGATTTAAAACAAGATCAAAGAGTGAAATAAAAAAAGACTAGTCTAGAATTTTTTAAAGGACGTGATAATAGTTTTCTATTATCTAGTGGGACCCCATGAACTTCTCTTACCCAGCCATCCTCATCTCATTCCATTAGGGCGAATATTTAAATGACAATTTGACGTTTTACCTTATTATACTTTATATGAGATAATGGGGTTATTTTATCACATAAAATATGCTTAATAAATGGAATTTAAAATCGCTCACATTTTTCCATGATCTCTCGCATTTGAGCATCTCCCAAATTATGTAAGCAGGAGCTAGTGCGACATCGGTGGCCTCGTTTAGTGAATTTCTCATATTTTCCCATTTTTTGCAGTGCAATAATGCATTATTTTCGTTGTGTGCTAAGATAGTCAACGGTTATCATGTAACGAAATCCAACAAATTTTAAAACAATGTATGAATTAAAGATTCTGTGTCCTGTCATGATCTTTGTCAGATAATTATTCATTAGTTGATGTAACCCATTTTTTTACCCTTTACCACAGGTGGAAAAGGGTATATATAAGTTTGTCATTCCGTTTGTTATTTCTACAATATTGATCTTAGACCCAATAAAGTAAATATATTCTGGGTCCTTATGAGGAGAGAAGTTGATTTAACGATGTCCGTCAGTCTGTCCGTCTTACGTCTGATATGTGTTTTTCGGAGACTCCAGACATGATAGCGGCTAGGATGTTTTACATTTATGTCACATATAGTCCACCATTTCTTGCTATTGAAATTCTGCCAGATCGGTCCAAAAATGGCTGAGATATGAGCAAAAAACCACGACTACCTCTAATTTTTTCCAAAAATCCCTTGAAGTTGTTGTATCTTTAATACTTTTTTCTGTAAATCTGGAGAACGGCAAGAGCCAAAGTTTTCAAATAAGGTACACATATCTATTAAGGTTATCAATACACAGCATCCCACAAAATGTGGACGGGATTGGAGAAGTGGGCGTGGTACCTTCCGTTAAAAAAATATCAAAATTAAAAAAAACCTGATTTTTTGGACTGTCATATGACCTATGGTTATCCCTTATATATCAAAAGATCGGAAATCTTTAGTAAAAAATATTTTCTGAAAAACTCGGAAAAAAGGTTCAGATACGAAAAAATTATGACCATGATAAACATTTTTTTAATTGTTTATTATTTCATCTATTTAACGAAATAATTTTAACAAATATAATTTTGGGAATTGTTGTTTCTTTTTCCTACTTAAAAACTCGCCAAAAAAGATAAATCTACGGTATGACAACACTGCCTATGTGTGTTGAGTTGTAAACCAATAAACAGGCCATATTTAATTTTAATGATATTCAAACAATATTTCTTCATGGTTCAGTAGTCTAGGCGGTTTGTTAATCTTAGAAAACGTGAGTCCCCTGGTTCGAATCTTGGTTTTTAAGAAAGAGAAATTTTTTAAAATTTTTTTATGCTCTAAAAACGTTTTTTAATTTAAAATGAAGTTTTTAGTATTGTAAATATGTATGTATATGTAAATATTATTTAGTTTTTGTCTATTTGCTCTGTATTCTGCTCGCACAGTGGAGAAGGGTATATAAGATTCGGCACAGCCGAATATAGCACTCCTACTTGTTTTCATTTCCTCATGTTTTTTTCGATTTAGCTAGTTTTCTATATGTTTCAGTTATTCATCTAAAATATTATCTGCTATTCGGATCTGTTTCACAGCTTGATGAGGTGGCTGATATGGTTGCGTATATTATTACTACTTTAAGAGGACTCTTTCGTTGAGGCCCTTAGATGCCACTTATTAATTTTTTTGCTTCGGCGAAATTTATAAGTGAAATTTATTTTTTTTCCAAAAAAATATTTTCTGTGAGAAAAAATTCCTTGGGAGTATTCATGATTGGGCTGTACAGCTTCGTCTTCAGAATAAACTAGAGTTTTATTTAAAGACAAATACTGTTTCTTCTATATGCAGAAGAAGTTTCGTCTCTAGACTAGACTACAGTTTCTTATATAGACCACACAATCGTATCGCCTATAGTTTTGAACAGAGTTCGAAAATAAAAATCATATACTGTACTTTAGCGTTCTGTACGGTGGAAATATAGAAATAGTGTTTGTGTAGTAAATTCCTTAAAAAACATTTCTCTGTTTGTAATCTTCGTACACAATAGAAATACTGTACTAAACCAATTCAACATAGAGAAGAAAACATTTCTGTTTTTCGTTAAAAACACACAATATACACCCAGGCTATTCGTGCTGTGGTCGCGGCTGCCAAATTTTAAGATTTATAGAAGTAGTTTTTTATGAAAGATTTAAGATCTTATTCGAGTCCTGTTTCTAATTCTAGATTCTTAAACATTTGTATCGGATGAATAACATCCTTCCTACACAATACAAGACAAGCAAAGTCATCTGTTGACAAACTTCGAGAATTGTACTACCAAAATGTTTTTCAAATTCAATTTTCAATTTTTAATTACATATTTAAAAAACGCTTGCCGATTTTATTTAAATTGTTCTGTACTTGGAGTTAAAACTTTAATTTTGTTGTCAATAGGAGTGAGAACAGCGGTTTTATTTTAAGCGATTTTTTGAGACAAAAATTCATATTTGTGATTTTCTATTTATTTCAATAAAAACAAACGAAAATAGCTTAAAAATTTGAAAAAGTTAGGTTTATGCTACTGTGACGATTTAAGTAAATTAATTTGACGCTTTGCCAATTTTTTACGTGCAAATTGCTAAAATTTCTTTATCAATAAGAAAAAACACTACAGAACATAAAAATATAATGTTTGTATGCATATGTACTGTTTTATAAAATTGTTCGTTACTTTCGTGATAATAGTTATAAACGGAATAAAGGGTTTTCTACTAACATTCATATACGGGTATACGGGTATACGTACGGTGCACGCTAAATAAAGTTCGGTGTATTTTCTAACACTCGTTTTGACACTACAGTTCGGACCATAGTGTGGACTATAGTTTCGCCTATAAGCTAGAGTATAAAATCGTTTTATAAGTTAAAGTTTAGAATGTGGTTTCGCATTTAGGCTATGGTTTCGTTTCGTCTATAGCCTAGACTATAGTTTCGTTTATAGACTAGAATATAGTTTCGCCGATAGACTAGAATAAATTTTCGCCTAAAGAATATACTATAGTATTGACTGTTGTTTTGTCATTAGATTACACTACAGTTTGGACCATAGACTGGACTCTTGTTTCGTCTATGAACTAGACTATTTCTATGCCTACACACTAAAGTTTTGCCTATAGATTATACCAGAGTTTCGCCTATCGGCTATGGTTTCTACGTAACTTTTTGTTTAAAAAATCCTTGTTTATAATTTCTTTTCGAATATTCGAATATTTATCGTAATCTGCCTGCGCATTTGTTCGTTTCATATGTCAAGTGATTAAAACAGTTCATTTTTTAATCTTCGGACAAATTTTTCCATTTGTAAATATAAATTTTAACAACTAATTAACCTGTGTTGGCCCTGCCACACACTGAATTTCTTACTCCTTCTTGCTGTTAAGGAGTGTCTGTTTTTTTTCTTCTTCTCCTTAACACTTGTGCAAATTATTTCTTTTAAAACGCAAACTTATCTGCGTTTGCAACAAGGCAGTCAGAGAGCAGCACAGACCACAAACTAATGTGCAACAGACATACAAATGTGCAACAGTCAAGTGTGTTGTAAGTCATACTTGTATGATAATAATAATGTTGAAGAAATGATAAGTGTGCTTTTTAGATTTCCTATATTGCTTACTTTTGCACAAAAAAGTAAGAGGGGAAGTTGTTGCAGCAGGTAAATTCAGGTGGCAGAGGGCGTAAAAATAGCACAGCTGTGGGAAGTATATAAAAGATTATTTATTTGTCAAAGATTTGAGTTGTTAAGTTGAGGTTGCTAAAGTTGCAACTAAAATTTCAAATTTTTTGTTTGCCTTATATTTTGGTAAATTTTGGGTTTACACCTGTCAACAACTAAATAGCATACTAAGACTGCGTGCTTAATAGAAATGCAACTGCTATATTTTTCTTCTTTTCTGTACGTGTGATGTTGCATTTTTCCTCGTACAAATGCTACACTGAATTTCTATTATGTGGCGCCTGAAATGTAATGCAGTTCATTGGCTGTTGCCAGATAGATAAATAAATGGGCCAGCCACAAGCGTTGCAAAAGGCAATATGTACGCGTATTATGGAATTGAAATGAATATGTTGCATTTGAAATGTCATTGGGAATTTATAGAGAGCGGCTTAACAAAATAAAAGTATAAAAATTCATAGCAAAGTTTTAAAGCAATATCATAAAAGAAAATTAAGCTGGAAGGAGGATTTGAAGGAGGACTACAGTTACCGAAAAACACGGCAGGAGGTTACCACAGAAGGTGCTAGTCATGGTGGTCGTTAAACATTTCAATGTTGTTCAATGGTATGTATTTAACATACAACTAACACTCTATCCACATGTCCATTTGTCTGTCTGTCCTTTCATTTTTTAGCGCGCACGTCGGTTCTTTACGCCCGTCTGTTTCTGTGTCAGTGCGCGTCTGTCTGTTTATCCTCTAGCTTTTTTTTTTGTTTTTTTGCTATCGATTTTTGTTTTGTTTGGCCTTCTCTATAAATTTAATTGCTTGTGTTATATGAGTGTTTTTGGTGGAGGAAAAAGGCACTTGTTAAAACATGTTCGTATGCAAAATTTATGATAATGTAAATAGCTCCTTGTATCGAAATGCTATTATGGGAATTTAAACTATTATAAATAATCTTTAAATGATTTAATGATGCAGAATATTGGCAGGAAAAGAAAAATTAAAGAAACAAACTGAAAACGACAAAAAATTTTAATTGATAAATTTCAAAATTATTATTTATGGGAAAATATGTATGATGAAACTGGCAAATATGAATTATGGCTGACATTTAGACATGGCGAAAATATAAACATATATTGGTTTGTTGTAATTAAAAAGTTAGCAATGTTGGCTAATTAAATTTTCTTATGTTATTAAAGACCATGGATTAAAAACGAGACTAAAGACGCGAATTGTGGCATGATAATATGCTAGACTATAGGCTAGACTTAAACAGGACGAAGGCCTAAACTACAAGTGAGATTAAAGACTTAAGTCTCAGTTAGCCGGGAGTAACAGTAGCGTTTCAAATCAGCTGCTTCATTTTGATGTATGTAAAGCAATTAGAACGATTATCGTTAACAGTAAGATGTTTCGTCTCAATTTGTAAGAAATAGATTGGTCTAACTTTTTTACGGTAAGGTTAAGTTACTGTAACTCCCGGCTAACTGAGCCTTTAGCAGCAATAAATGGACTATAAGCGACACCACAGACGAGACTTAAGATTAGATTTAACTAAAGTCATTAGTTTTGTCTAGACTATAGGCAAGACTTAAGATTATAGACTACAATTTAATTTCAAATCACATGCGCTTTATAAAACCACACGTGTGATATTTTAGTGAGTGAGATAGAGTGTTTCGGTTTGATTTTCCATTGCCGAAAGAACACCGAGAAACACAAAAACGGTATGGCTTTTAGAACACTGCAAAATCACAAGTGTGATTTCAAAATCACGTGATTTTCAGAACAGACTCGTATATTTTGGGTTATAGTCAAGAACATAGACAAGGCTTTTGTCCAGGCGATAGTCTAGACTATAGTTAAGGTAATAGTCTATACTATAGTCGAACTGTAGCCAAGATAATAAAAGATATTATGTATAGCTGAGGTTAAAAACGAGATTATAGTAAATATTATAGTTGTGGTTATATTCGAGGTTTTGGTAAAAATTTTGCTAAAGTCGAGACTATATTCAAGATTGTATTTCTATTTATTTGTTCAAGTATTGGTACTCGAAGTCTCAAGGCCAAAAATAAAATGTATTATACAGTTCGCCAAAATCCCGATAATTCATAGTAGAATGGACCGACGATTCATTGGGGTTTGAATTTAATGAACTATAAACAAACTCGTAAGATAACTTCACATTGTATTTCTTTCAAAACATATTGGTTTTTATTACGAATTGTAAGAGGTTGTTAACGAGTCAGTACAATTGAGAGGGGTCTCCTCAGACTTTGAATAAAAAAAAATTAAAATTTGGAATTAACGAGTGGACCAAAATGTTGGGATTTTCAAATTCAAGAGTTTTTATCAAGGGGCCAGCCGTTTATTATGAATGGTTAAGGTTTTTGAATCGACAGGGTACAAATTATCGCGGTTTGACTGTAGTAATAAACCTGAGTTCTAAATACACTTGTAAGCAAACGGACTTAATGATTACTAAATAGCAATTTATTGTATTAAACAAGTAAGAAAGTGAATTCAGTCAAGCCCGACCACATGATTCTCTACACCACAGTACACCATGTACAATTTAAGATTCATGAGCAAGTTCTTTATGTCGAATATTATTTAGATATCTTCATCTATTTGAGATTCCTTTCCCTTTAAGTGATTTTAGGCGTGCGGTTTATATGGGACCATGTTTAATTTTGGGCCTACTAACACAACATTTTTTCATGATATCAGTGTGATCAGACTTTAAAATAATATAGGAACGGCAGGAACATATATATTTGGGGGATTTCATGTCAAGTGACCCAATTTTGAAATCGATGTCTTCCGATTTGGATGAAATTTGCACCAAGGTTAGTCCTATTGGATAGTAGTTTAGACACAAATTTTCAACAAGATCGGTCTAAAAGTTTCTGAGTTAGTGGGGGTCAAAATTTGACATTTTGGCCATACAGGTGTTCTTTCTTATCCATGTAACTTATTACCTATTGGTGTTAGCAAAATTTGTCCCAAGTAGCTTCGATAGCTATTTGATCCATCTTTTGAAAAAAATTTTTTTTGTTTTTTTTAAAAATTTTTTTTATTTTTTTTTTTTAAATTTAAAACTTTTTTTTATTTTTTTTTTAGCGGGTATGTTTTTTTTTTTTTTTTTTTGTTCAAAAGAAAGCTTATGTCTTTTCCTTTAAGATAGTTTTGGTCCCTTTTTGGGATGCGAGCGGCTTATGTATAAAAAAAAATAATTTCTAACTCTAGACAAGGGTTTTTCAATTTTTAGCATATGCAGTGTTCTCTCTCATCCATTTAACTTATTACCTATTAGTGTTAGCAGAATTTGTCCCAAGTAGCTTCGATAGCTATTTGATCAATATTCTGAAAATTTTTTTTTTTGTTTTTTTAAAACTTTTTTTTTTTAATTTTAATTTTTTTTTTTAAATGTAAATTTTTTTTTTATATTTTTTTTTATCCGGAATGTTTTTTTTTTTTTTTTTTTTGTTCAAAAGAAAGCTTATGTCTTACCCTTTAAGGTAGTTTTGGTCGCTTTTTGGGATGCGAGTGGCTTATGTATAAAAAAAATTATTTCTAACTCTAGACGAGGGTTTTTAAATTTTTAGCATATGCACTATTTTGAATTTTTTCCTATTTGTGTTTAAGTGTTTCTAAAGCCTTAAAAATAAAACGTTTGCAAAGAAACTAGACAAATTAACCTTTCCGACGGTATGTTACAAACCCAATTATTATTTTATACCTTCGATACTATAATGCCCACAATATGTTAATCCCAGGAATAAAATCACTTTTTTCTGTAGAAATGTTGACAAATAATTCTTTTTTTAATTTTTCCTACATAAATTTTATTAAATTATTTATCTTTATCTTTTTATTATTATTATTAGAAATTATTATTATTATATATTAATTTAATTATTATTACAAATTAATAAAAAGAATTTAATTTGTCAACATTTCTACAGAAAAAAAGTGATTTTATTCCTGGGATTAACATATTGTGGGCATTATAGTATCGAAGGTATAAAATAATAATTGGGTTTGTAACATACCGTCGGAAAGGTTAATTTGTCTAGTTTCTTTGCAAACGTTTTATTTTTAAGGCTTTAGAAACACTTAAACACAAATAGGAAAAAATTCAAAATAGTGCATATGCTAAAAATTTAAAAACCCTCGTCTAGAGTTAGAAATTATTTTTTTTTATACATAAGCCGCTCGCATCCCAAAAAGGGACCAAAACTACCTTAAAGGAAAAGACATAAGCTTTCTTTTGAACAAAAAAAAAAAAAAAAAAAAACATTCCGGATAAAAAAAAATATAAAAAAAAAAATTTTACATTTAAAAAAAAAAATTAAAATTAAAAAAAAAAAGTTTTAAAAAAACAAAAAAAAAAATTTTCAGAATATTGATCAAATAGCTATCGAAGCTACTTGGGACAAATTCTGCTAACACTAATAGGTAATAAGTTAAATGGATGAGAAAGAACACTGCATATGCTAAAAATTGAAAAACCCTTGTCTAGAGTTAGAAATTATTTTTTTTTATACATAAGCCGCTCGCATCCCAAAAAGGGACCAAAACTACCTTAAAGGAAAAGACATAAGCTTTCTTTTGAACAAAAAAAAAAAAAAAAAAAACATTCCGGATAAAAAAAAATATAAAAAAAAAATTTTACATTTAAAAAAAAAATTTAAAATTAAAAAAAAAAAGTTTTAAAAAAACAAAAAAAAAAATTTTTCCGAATATTGATCAAATAGCTATCGAAGCTACTTGGGACAAATTCTGCTTACACTAATAGGTAATAAGTTAAATGGATGAGAAAGAACACTGCATATGCTAAAAATTGAAAAACCCTTGTCTAGAGTTAGAAATTATTTTTTTTTATACATAAGCCGCTCGCATCCCAAAAAGGGACCAAAACTACCTTAAAGGAAAAGACATAAGCTTTCTTTTGAACCAAAAAAAAAAAAAAAAAAACATACCCGCTAAAAAAAAAATAAAAAAAAGTTTTAAATTTAAAAAAAAAAAATAAAAAAAATTTAAAAAAAAAACAAAAAAAATTTTTTTCAAAAGATGGATCAAATAGCTATCGAAGCTACTTGGGACAAATTTTGCTAACACCAATAGGTAATAAGTTACATGGATAAGAAAGAACACCTGTATGGCCAAAATGTCAAATTTTGACCCCCACTAACTCAGAAACTTTTAGACCGATCTTGTTGAAAATTTGTGTCTAAACTACTATCCAATAGGACTAACCTTGGTGCAAATTTCATCCAAATCGGAAGACATCGATTTCAAAATTGGGTCACTTGACATGAAATCCCCCATTTATATATAAATCAGGTTTGAAATAGAAATTAAAAGAGCTTAAGAAGGAAACTTAAAGCTAATAAAACTGGATTTTAAAATTTTTTCGTTATATTTTTGGTATTTGTAGATCTTAAAGTATGATTTATCAAAGTTTTTGTCTCCAGAAGGCTAATGTACAAAAGCGTTATTCGTTGCGGTTTTAGGCGTACTAAACTGTTTTCCAAAAGTGTGCTTTATATAGGGCCTATGGTGAATTATGGACTGAACTTTACGGAATTTGATAGTGTAATTTCTAATTTTTAAAAACTGTTGCAAACCAATCATCTCAAGACAAAAAAAAAAAAAAAAAAACTTTGATATATCATACTTTCTGATCCGACT